>CM056588.1:7621929-8131929 GCA_029721435.1 Gymnothorax reevesii
CAGCCCGGTCTTAGCGGAAGCTACGTACCAAGCTACGCAATCCGATCACAAGTGGTCAGCTTGACACCAAGTATTAATAGCAACATGTCTCGTCTCATCACTTGTGATCCAATCATCCAAAATGCATGTTAAAACCAAGTGTAAACACGCCCTTAATGCGGTTAGTGTCTGTGCTCAGAGTCATCATTTTTATGAGAGAGAAATAAAATCTGAATTTCTGTGGGCCTGTTATTTTATTCTTCATCTTTTGCTGTTTTGCATATATTCCTACAAGGTTTATGACCAGAACATTTGATCTCCTTATGAACTTATACATTATTTCCTGTCCAACAACATCCGGCTCCATTTCATTTGAATTACTCTGCATAATTAGCGCTATTGATATTTATCCATCATTAAAGCTCCTATTCTGCTTTTGTACAATAAAGTTATTCTGTCCACACAGAATGGAAAATGCTTCTCAGAAGAATATAAACGAACTTAAAATTTTTGGGACAAAACAACTTTATGCCCACATTTTTGGAGCATTTTATTTCAAAGGATCAATTCTACGTATCATCTAGTGATTGGTTCCTTTTCTTGGTGAAAGGCATTTAGACACTGAAATCATGACATTTCTTCCAAGACAATTCTGATGTAGAATCTTATTTTAATTCCTCCGTTGTTTGTCATGACTGAGACTGAAGAGCTTAAGTGCTCCCAGCGCTTTGAGCCGAAGGTCAGCTGTGTGTGTTTTACCCACCGATGGGTGGAGGGTGTTCTGATGTTGCCAAGTATTTCATTTCACCTGTTTGCTTTGCTCAATTCAAGATGATTCAAAATGAATTACTCGACTTGCTGTGAAATTTTTGTAATTTTACACTGTTTCACCTTATACATAACATTTCATTTCAGAGACATGGTTTTGGTAAAAAAGGGTTATTTGTCTGGGCATTTTTGGAGGTGTGAGAGAAACAGTAATAAATGCGTCCTGCCTGTAAAGCCATCCTCAGTCGACCTGCATGATTTAGACACAGCCATCAATCAAAAAGTCATTAATAATTACTTGGCAAGAAAACAGGGTTTCGAGAAAATAGGCGGCTCTATGACATTGCCTATACCACCAGTCAAGGAGGCTGAACTCACACAGTGGAGGCTTCTCTATCCAATTGGCTGCTTTAACAAGGCATATTATCAGCTTTATTCTAATCCAGCCCTTATCAAGGGCCTAACTATATTTCTGCATTGCTCCCACTTATTAAGTGCGTACTGCTGTAGTTTCAGATGAGCTGTTTTCTCTAAGGCACGATGAGCGTCTTACACACTCACTACATAGTGTTTAGCACTTGTGCACATGCTGGAATCCTACTCACGTGCCCGAACGCACACCTCTCAGCTCCAGCATATACACCAGGGGCCCATCTATGCAAAAAAACCTCAACAGCGGAGCCAATTATTACTTCCAGCTCTGGCACTGCAGTATGTCTTGGGCTCTCTAAGAATTATACTCCAAAATGTACTATGTGTGGCTATACGCAGGCTGAAAATATACATCAGGAGCTTGCTAAGGTGATGCTGGAGTGAAGTTTTACTCCTGTGCCATTGCACTTGCACAGAAATACTCCAGTCCTGTCTCAATCTCAGAAGATTAAGGGGGCGAGGGGCTGAGCTTAACTAATGCAAGCATCTTTGATTTGATGTACTCACCATCCTTTTCATGAATTACTTTCTACAGTTTTTATCATCACCACTCAGCCAGTATAATGGCAGTACCACGAACAGTGGTTAACCGGTGGTAATATGATATTTGGGATGCAGTATTGCCTTAACCCAAAGACCAAAACTTTCTTCCTGCACTGAAATGTCAATGACAAAACTGCGCAGGGGTCCCTGTCATTTTTCTGATGTAGGCCAGCGGCTAGATTCCTGTGTCCAGCTTTTTTGGATGACCGTACTCGGTCATTTTTACAGTAAAAACAAATACAGCGGGCCTGCATGTCATTGATCACACAATGCCTACCTTTGTTGAATATAAACCAAAATGTGGCATTCAATGTTGTAATTTGATGTGTTGGCTGCCCATGAGAGCAGTCGTATTGATCAGTCAAGACTCCATCACCACTGGCCATGTTTCCATAAGCATATTTTCAATTGCAATTTGAAGTATCGCATAAGAAAAATTCAACGGAAACGGCTAAATTAAAAAAAAAGGTTTTACACTAGCTTGAGGTGATTTTTTCACCTTTTTCAAAAAAGAGTTATGCTCTAAATGGGAGACGGAACCACTTTGCTGAATTAATTTTTGATGTCGCAAATATTTAACTCATGACTGATCGGCAGTCTATTTTACTCTGTTAACGGCCATGCGTAATGTGGCTTCTGCCTCCAACTTCACTGAGGAAACTTCACTGCATAGCCTGGTTTCCTCACGCATAACCTGTAGTTGGAAACGCGCCTAATTCACATTTTCATTTTTTGAGAAAAAAAGTTTCCTGAATATTCGCTTGATACTTGACGGAACACAGCTACTGGAAACTTACATGGTACAAGAGAGGTAATTTTCATCAATATTATGCCGCCACTTGCTTTACCAGTGTGTCTCTGCAGACTGTTCTTGCCTGAGTCAGTGTGCATTTGATTTCTACTTTACACATCTGACAGTGAACAGAGATGTGAGAGTGTGTCCACGAGAGGACCAGGTGGGGGTTACACGTGCCATCACACCGATTTCCTCCTAACTCGGCCAAGCGAAGGGGCCCACCCAAACACTCCAGAAGCCTGAGCAGTTCGATCTTAAAGTTTTTCTGTGCAGAGTTAGGCTGCCCCCATTGCTTTTAAGGGAAACCCCCCCCCAAAATTTAATCAAAGCATGGGGCTCAAGTTCAAGGCTCTCCAACTCTTAGAACTCAGTCAATTCTGTTCTCCGTTGGCACGGGCATTTGTGCACTCATTGAAATCAAGCGTCTTTATCAAATTTTTTTTTGCGGCCACGGTGATCTAACAAGAGAATAATTTGATCTGAGACAGGGTAATGATACTGGGAGCAAATAAGAGATCATCTTTAGCTTTTGCCTTAATTTTCAGGCCATTCTGATCGAGATGCCGGATTTCATTGAGCTTCCAAGAGCCGCTGTGCAGGGACTGGCCAGATTTTCAGTTTTCCTCTCAAAATTTTCAATTCGCTGCTTTGCCTCTGGCTTCATAGGAGTTCTAAATGCATTTGAGATATTTATACAACCAACCCACAAACTCAAACATTTTTAGACATGCTTCACTGTGGTAGTCATGTGCAAAACATCATAATGCAAGCTCCAAACCTGGAACGAGGCTATTGCTTATAATTTACCAAAAACTGGCCTGAGGGTAGATACAAACAGAGATGATGGCTGTTATTCTGTACACAGTTGGTCATTGGAGATATTATGTGGCCACAGAAATGCTGAATTTCAACCTTTCTGTGGTCTTATGTCAAGACTTGAGTAATGATTTATGAATACTGAATGACAAGCAATGGTCCACATGACACAATAATTTGGCTGTGTGCTCATAAAGGGTGAGCAAGTGCCCATGCCAACGGGGAATTGAATTTACTGAGTGCTGGAGGGTCTTAAACCTGAGCCTTGTGTTTTGATAGAATTTTGAGAGTTTGCCCATAAAAACCATGGAGAGAAGGTCAAACTGCTCTGGCATCTGGAGTTCTTAAGTGTGCCCTTTCGCCAGGCCAAGCAGGATAAGCGCCAGGATTGCCATTTTGGATGGGCCAACGGAAATTTGGCAGGGTCTTTGAATTAAAATGTTACAAGGCTTCTGTTTGCTTTCTTCAGGTGGTTTCCAGTGTATCGTTTGCTAAAACAGAAAAGACTTCTATCCTGCAGTGGAAGGTGACTAGCATGTCAGGTTGATGACTATGACACTTAAGTCTTTTACTTAAACATTTTAATGCTGTGATAAATGTGAACTGTCGCAGGTAAATAATAGTTTATCTCAAGCAACACATGAGGCCATTGCTCAAATCGTGTTGAAACAGTAACCCACCTATCATGTTTACTTTTGTCAGTAATTTTTACAATCACTTTTCAAAAGTTTAAGTTCATGCATTTTTTTTTTAGATGAAAACAGAACTAAAACGAACGCGCTGAAATCATTTTAGCTTGCTTACTTGTTTCTTTTGATATAACATCTGTTTCGGAGCACCAGTCAGCAACTATTGCAATTGACTGCTTAGGTATTTAGCTGGATACGTTGAAGAGCACTGAAATGAGGGGCCAACATCTGCGTTGTGATTTTGTCTGGTAGATAAGGCTCATATTGGAACCAGAAACAGGTTTCGTTGCTAAATTCTGTCTAACGCGACCGGGCTACTTTGGTTTCGCAATCCGGGGGGAGGCACATCGCATGTTAGCTGTATAACTTAAGCTCTACTCAAATCACGTTCATGGAACTCAGGAAATAGTACACACTTACGCAAAATGAGAGAATGTTTATGCATCAGCTTCAACCAGTTTTTAGGAAAAATAATGAGTAAAAAAGCGCATACTCATTTTCACACACGGACTGACCATCTGGGCTGTTCCAAAGAGACACGCAAGCCAATAAGACAGTATTTGGACATATTTCTCCATAATAAACCCTCTCTGATTGGTCTTTCTTGCTTCCAATCATTGAAGATGAAAAAAAAAACACAACACTGCTATGTTATTTTATAGATGTTCTGGTACATACTGACAAACAGCTCAAAGTGAGAAATTATTTGGGTCTAAAGAGAAAATCTTCAGGGCTACAGCCTCGAATACCCTGGTTAGGCAATGCCAGTGTTCATCACTGAATTTTTATTTGTCATAAAACAATTGCATTTGCTAGTGTTGGCAACTTTCTGCACGTCATTGATGGATTACGATCATTAAGGATGATCGTGATGAGTGCCAGCAGGTACCCTGGGGTGGGCCAGGTGTGCAGGTGAGTGGACCCAGGCTTTTTAGGTCCAGCCATAACGCTGCACCTGAGGCCAAGTTCAAAAGAAATTTTTGAGATGGCATGTGTCACCCCTACCTGTTCCCTCCATGGACACGAGCTTAACACTGTCACTCTCAACTCTGAGACTTCTTTAAAACTTGCCCAAAATTTGCTCAGCATATGGGGATGATTACCCTCGTGCATTGCAGTGCTGTTTTCCCTGAATCTGACTCTGACTGAATTGTTGGCTTTTGAATACAAGAATTTAAGACAGCTGAACGACCAGCATTAAGTTCAAAATTAATAATTTATTTTCGTTAGAACTGCATATTTATATAAAAACTGATCTAGCCAATGATTTTTTTTTTATTTCTGGTTTCGCCCACTCCTGCTAATTTTTGTTTCTCTCTAGTCCTGATCACGTGATAAATAATGAAATTGACTCCCATCCTGCGGGAATCCCACCCAAAAAAAACTTCTACTTGCTTCAAATTGAAATGATGAGCTACTTAGTTTAGCTTCTGCTGGGACAAATTATGTATTTTTTTAGTCACTACCATGTCACAGGCAGCAGAGTTTGGCTACGCTACAGTTGACTTGGTTTCTTTTTGGCTTATCTTTTCTTGTGCTTATTCCCTGATTGAGTACAAGTGCCGGTACAAGTTGTATGCCAGTAGTGTCCCCTACATGCTGCATTGATAACACGGAAGAATGACAGTGTCCGTGCAGTATTAAGCTGCTTTCACACCCGACACAAAACGAACTTTACGCACGACAGATTACATTCACGCGTTTCGCGTGCATTCGCGTCTTTGCGTTGACTTTGAATGTAATCTGTCGTGCGAAAAATTCGTTTCGCGTCCAGCGTGAAAGCGGCATTAGAACTGCACGTGTGAAGCGACAGCATTTGGATGTTTGCCACCATCTGTGGATGCTGTGTCACTGTCCTCTGTAGTTTTTGATGCTCTCAGGAAATAAAGCAAAGGGAATGGAGGGCTGTGGAAGTCGTCCGGTGGATAATAATCGTAGTGCTCGCACGAAACCTCACCTCGGGTTGCGGGGGGAGTGTGCTTTGACCCGCGGACGCTGTCGCTATAATACAAGTTTCTGTGCCTTGTGTTATCAGCCATCTGCTCTGTTCCTCTGCTGCGATGGCAGATGCCCAAAACCTTATCTCCTCATCAAAAGTACAGAAAATAATGTAGCCTGGAGCTCCTAAGAGATATATCTTCAACTTCATTACAGCCAGAGGTGTCTGCAGATGTGCAGCAAACCCTCAATCACTCCGCGGGGAATGGCAGTATGGACTGTGGGAACGAGCGGCAGAGTAAACGCATTTCATGGACTTTTATTTCACTCGTTCAAGAAGAATGTACTGTATGTATATCCTGTATATATATATATATATATATATATATATAAATGTTTACACGCCTTGACCCCTTTGTGCAGAATACAAATATCGCCATTGTTTTCCTGATGTGCACGAGCCTATTTGAGGCTTTTATAACTCAGTATTTGTGTCACCGAGAGACTGTGGAAAATTATTCCAGTGAAGCAAGACATTTGAAAATTCAATTACAGAATTATTTAGCAGTTAAATTTAGGAATTTACAGACGCCAGCGTCAAATTCTGCACAGAGGAGTTAAAGGTTGGAGAATGAACATTAATGATAATAATAATAATGCATCAATTTTATATAGCGCTTTTCTGGACACTCAAAGACGCTTCACAATGGATACATTATTCATTCACTAACACATTCACGCTCTGATGGTGGTTAACTACGTTTTTGTAACCACAGCTGCCCTGTGGAAGACTGATGGAAGCGTGGCTGCCAGTATGCGCCTACGGCCCCTCCGACCACCACCAAACATTCACACACAGCCATACAGGAGGGAGGGAGGGTTCCTATATTGCATGTTTTGTGGGTGGGGGAAACCGGAGTACCCGGAGGAAACCCACGCGAACACGGGGAGAACATGCAAACTCCACACAGAAAGGCCCCAGGCCAGATTCGAACCCACGACCTTCTTGCTGTGAGGCGTGCAAAAGTTACTGTGAGAAGTATATCACACACACGTATCAGAGAACTAGTGGAAAGACATGATGCCACCATTAGTAGAGATGCCTGCTAGGACTATCTCATCACCGCTGCTGGAATGAAGCCGCACAATGTGCACATCTGGTTTTATCTCACAGATGTAAGGAAGAACGATGGAGCCGAGGTGCTTCTGTGCTGCATTATATTCAATGAAGTGCGGGGTTCAAAACAGATTCTCTACTGGCTTACGATGAAAAAAAATTCATTAAGTTGGATAAATCTGTTTGAAGGCCATGTCTGTTTTCAGAGTCTCTCCTCCAAATACACTTACCAGGTTATATGTTTGAATAATGTGTCCTTACGGCAACTTCCTTGTTGAATGAATAAACCAACAAAGAAAGCGATAGAGAGGAAGTGAGAGGTAAAGGAGATATGGATGAATAATGCAGGTGTTCATCTGCCTCTGATTGATGTCGCTGTTTTGCCTGCACTGTTGGCCGCTGGATCGGTACTGGTTTTCAAAAAAATAAGACAACACTGCAATCCCACTCACCTCACACTTACAGAGAGGAATTTCCAGCAAAAGCAAAGCTACAACAGGTAAAACTACAGATCTTTGCCGTGGTAGTGCGTTAATCACGAGGGAGGGTAGTAAGGTGCCAGAGATGCACCTGTAACTCTGCAAATCTACAAGCTTGTATCTCAAGTGACATGGCCTCTGCCTGTGCATCACTTTCATCTCGCTGCAACTCTAATGAAAGAGCTGCTGTGCATAACTTTTCCCACCCACCTCTGGTTACCCCTTGGCCATTATGGCTTGCTGGGGTCCTATCATCATGTTGGCATCTGTCTGTCCCATCAGTTTTTGTGCGGGCCTGTGCTCAGTGGCTATCAATACTTAACACCTCACGTTCATCACATGTAGGGACCTTAGGCTGTAATTGTGCTATGACCTACTTTTATTAAGATTTGACCTTTGACCTAGGGGCAGTGACTTTGACCTTGCAGGCTGTTTCTCAACGATTAATAAAAGCAGCAATGTGAGAATGACCTCAAATGAAGTACGTTCGATGGACCTGTTCATCATCTGGTTGTACTCCACATTATACCTTTGACCTTTGAAACACGACCTTGAATATAACCCCGATTCCGAAATAGCTGGGACAATGTGTAAATTGTGAATAAAATCAAATTGCAGTAACTTTCAAATCACACCAGCCAGTATTTTTTTCACAGTAGAACAGAGATAACATAACAAATGTTGAAACTGAGAAATTTTACAATTTTATGCACAAAATGAGCTCATTTCAAATTTGATGGCGGTAACAGGTCTTAAAAAAGTTTCTTGAGTTTAACCATTGGAATTTGATCCCACTCTTGTTTAATACAGGCTTCCAGCTGCTGGAGAGTTTTGGTTCTCCTTTGACGGAGGTTCACTCCGAGACCACTCCACAGACGCGCGTCCAGATTAATGATTGTCGTCTCACCTAATTGGGGAGAACAAGCAGCACCTGTCAAGTGTGGAGTGATCTCGGAGTGAACCTTCTGTTAAAACTGAAAATGACTGAGAACAGGTCAGGACTAATCATTGTTTAAAACGGACGTTTTGCGCAACCCAATTCCCTGTTTGTGTTCCGCAACTGTACTGAATTTAGCCCATGACTTAATCGCTGTTAGATTGCATACGGAGAGAAAGTGTGTCTTCAGTTGCCAATTACAATAATTGGAAAACGCCTCAATAAAGGAAAACGATTGAGAGCTAATAATTGCAGTCAAAAAGGGACGTGTTTTAGCGCCCCTGCTGGCTACGCCACTGTCGTTGATCTTTCTTGCTTACATTGTTGTCAGAGAATAGACAGCAGTTTGTGCACAGGCACAATAAGAGTCTAGTTGGCTAGTTTGTGTCTGACCAAAGATGAAGCTAAAAATATGTTTGCATTTTAGACAATGTAATGAATATTTTCACTTCAACTGTGGATTATTTCATCCTCCCTCAACCAATCCATTATTAATCAGAACCTTAATTTTTATGGCCCACCCACCCGATCCGCAGATTAACTGCAGTTCCAGCGGATATAACCACAATCTCTCCCAACTTTGCAGACACAATTTGGCAGTATGATGGCATTATTTATCCAATAGGAATAAAATGGAACAAAAGTATGGCTTTTTGCCAAAGATCACTGAAAGTATGAAAAATAAGACCCGTGCAGAATAAATCTACTTAATGTTGACCAATGTTTAGAACAACATTCTCCATTCATCAAATTGTGTGCCACATTATGTGACCATTGCATAATGTAGCCTAATATTCGAAGAGAAGCCAGCTTTAGGCTGTAAAGTCAGTTATTTAAGCTAGATTCAGTATCTTGTAACCTTTATTGGCAAAGTAGTTATAACTCATGTTAAAAAAGATAAATAGTTGCCATAAGTTACAGTCGTCGAGTCCTTGAATATCAGCTAATGTTTGAGATTTCTTCACTCTTCACAACCTTCACAGACTGCTGCAAATCACCTATTTGAGGTCCCAAACTCTGCTCAGTTCTTGCGGAATGTACGTAAAAACACAATGGCGTGGAAATATTGCTACTTTAGCAAAACAGTTTGCAGTCTTCTCCATTAAGCATCTTTCTGTGCTGTTTAAATTTCTTGAAACAAAAGTTACATGACTACAATCTGTCATGGTTTTGCCCCTGCCGGCTGAAGACAAGGAACCGGTGGGCACTGGGACCATGTACCCAAAAAGTGGATTAGGGGCCCACACGCTCAGGCTGAGTACAAAAATAGAAATATTTAATGAAACTTGACAAAAATACAATATAAAACTCAGGGGAGCAGCGGCAAAAAACAACAATAACAGGGCTCAGGCATCAGAATGCAGCTGCACTGCCGAGCTGCTAGTGAAGCCATTAAATACCATAAACTTAATCTCCACTTCAACGAGCAACAGGTGAGGCTCATTGAAGTGGAGGCGAAGACAGCAGGAGGGGGAGGGACTGCAGGGCAGAACCATCACATAGCCAAGATAAACTCAATAGATTGGACAAAGCTGCAACCCACAGCGGAGCTAACATTACATCAGATTGGAACAAGTTAGATTTATGATTCTGCATTTTTTTTGTTTTTACCATTGCCCAAATGTTGGTCGGTCCTGCCAAGTCTGAAAGCAGCTTGGGACATGTCCCAACCATGCTTACCCAAATCTATCCCGATGGAATACTTTATATTATAAAAAGACAAGTGCCGGTAGGGGCACTAGAATTTGACAAGGACATGCAAAAAAATGGATGATTAGTGCATCATATAGCATAAACATGCCTCAGCATTGCTTATTTTACTATATTTTCAATGTGGAAATGTTTCTTCGTTTGCCATTAATGTGTTCATTGCTTTCCATCACACTACCACCATCCATAAAATAACAAAGAAACAATGAGCCCTTTCACTGCTGCCAGGCTCTTGGAGGTGATTCTCATGCGCGTAGTTTGGATAACAAATTAAATTTGCATGGCTAACTAAATTTTTTCAAATTAACTAAAAATCTCATTCTGAAAAAAAAAAAAAGATTTTTGCATAACAATTAGAAAGCACTGGCCTAAATGATTAAACCAAATTGCATTTGAATTGGTGACAACTGAGAACAGCACCCTGTCTTTAATGACAGTAATGATTTTACCCTTACTGACGGTGCCACAACTAAATATGCATATTTATCCCACCACAGTCCACACTTAACTGCAGATTGATTCAACCACATGACACATCACATTTAGTCACATAAACAAAAATTAAACACATTTGTGGTTGATTTAAGAAAAAAACTAAGTTGTAAAACTCTAAATAATGGAGAAAGTGGAGGGAGTCCTTCATCCTTTAAATTTTCTTCTTATTTATGAACCTACTCGGCAGAATTTTTTTGTCAATGTACATTCCTGAGAGGATTTATTGGACTTTGACTGTCTCATAGTCCAGATGATTCATTACTTTTACTAAACTCTGAGTTTTTACTCTTCTTGGTAGTCAACCACAAGTGATTCACTCCTACTGGATCAGAAAACGGACAAATAATTCAACTGTATGAATAGCGCAGAGACAGCAGTATTGGAATCTGCAGCATTTAACATTTCAAAATAAATGAGCAGAAATATGACATCACTGCTCCCAGGACATGGGCTGACAGCAGGATGATCTCTGACAAAAGAAGGCAAAACTGATCGTGATCCCCATGAGAACACACAAGAAATCAACCAAACGTCCTGATAGAAACCAAGGTAGAAGAGCAGCATTAGTTTTACTTCGGTTTTCCATACATTTAAAAATCAATAATCTGTACCATTGTGGAGCAGAAACACGCATGCCTAACTCGGGCCAGTTTTGGGAGTTATTCTCCCCTTTGCACCTGTGCTCACAAGTCGTTTGGAATCAACAATGTCCAATAATGTTTCCCCATCCCAAATAAAAAAAATGTAAATTTGCGCTCTGGTTTATTTATAAAACATAAGCCACATTTTTATCACAGGGTCCTGACCCCCACAGATGTCAGTTAGATTTGGGTTAGCATCACCACATCAAAAGTCATGGATGCAGATTGTGAGAGTGGGGTCACTGCTTCCACAGCGAGCCACACTGCTCAGGGGCAGACAGGCTGCCGGGATGTTCGTCCTTCAACCTGCAAGAGGTTGTAGTAAATCTCTGGCTTATGTGCGGGTGCACCCAAATACCCTGCTCATCACTCTCATGCTTTATGAAGCTGTGAGCTTTACTAGTCAGCCAAAGATCCAAGAACCACAGCCATGATTTTCAAAATAAACTCTACAACACTCAGGCATTCCTAAACAAACACTCCTGCAGTCCATGAGTCTTCTGATATCTACACCATCAAATCCAGGGAAGCTTCTTTTTACCTGTAATATATCTCTTCTCTCTGTGTCCCTAACCTGATAATGAGTGAGTTTGCTTCAGCAAAGCAGCAAACTTTACACTCATACACACTTCATTATTATTGCTCTTATGATTATTTTCCCCACCGAAGCCTCGCCCCCTGTCTCCTTCCACAGCATTTCAGCTTTTGAGTACAGTTCAAACTTTACAATTATGGTCAACATGTTCTGAATTGAATTGTTTCTGTATGGATTTTAAATATCACTCATATTCATAGTGATTTAAATATTATTCATAAGTCTTTTTTTTTTGCTCTTATAAATCCAGCCATTTTCAGCAAATTTCTGTGGAATCAGTATTTTTCTATACTTTCTGCTCTTTCTTTTGTTCCTGATTTTAGAACTCTCAAGTTTTTTTTTTTTAACAATGCAAATCAATGGTCATACCCAGACCATTTTTAGTCTTCCTGTTCCCTCATTTTTTCAACTAGAAACTAAACTCAAACTTTAAGTGGAGCAGCTTAAGTAGTAGTTTAATGTTAAAAATCAATGAATTGATACCCTTTATAGTTTTTGAGTAATCGCAATTTAAGTATCTTGAAGTTTTTAGACAATATTAAGGGACTTTATGAGAGCTGTCATGTTGAGTTTCCACCAAACTCGAAACATTTTTGTGCGGACAGATTACATTCAAAATCAATGCAAAGATGCGAATACACACCAAAAAAAGGAGAAAAAAACCCATTTGGACTGCAGGTAGACCACTTTAGCTCCCATACTCTTTCACTACAGAGCCATGTCATTGTGATACCTGCTGAGTTTGGTGTTTGGCATGGTTTTGCTCAAATGAGCAAGGCCTTCCCATCAAAAGGCATCTGGATGACAGTAAATCCTGCACCAAGACCTGTGTACATTGTTCTTCATTAATGGTGTTTTCACGGATGTGCAAGTTACCCATGTGTACTAATGCACCCCCATATGATCATGGATGCTGGATTTTTAATTGTTTTCTGATAACAAGCCACGTGGCCCCTCTCTTCTCTTATGGCCCCGTTTGGTACAAGATATAAGACAGCAAGGGATGACAGACAAAATTTTAAAACTAAAAAAGATTTAATTAAACAAAGACCAACACTAACCTACAATTTATACTACTGACCAAGATTGATAAAAAACAAGAGCCATCTGGCAATGGCGGATCCCCCCGGCTGTAGGTTGTGTAACCTACAGGTTGTGTGGACTGGCGGACGGACCGAAACCCCCAAAAGGCACAACTAGACCATAAGGAGAAGCTCCATACCAAATTTGGTGTTTGTAAGTGGTATAGTTTTCCAGTTCTGGTCCTGAAACGATTTTATTGCAGACGGACGGA
The DNA here is from genome assembly GCA_029721435.1 of Gymnothorax reevesii. Classification (NCBI taxonomy): domain Eukaryota; kingdom Metazoa; phylum Chordata; class Actinopteri; order Anguilliformes; family Muraenidae; genus Gymnothorax; species Gymnothorax reevesii. The sequence continues at coordinate 7,635,159 of CM056588.1, forward strand.
CGGACGGACGGACACACTGATCGCTATATCCCCCCGCATTAATGCTGGGGCGATAAAAAAACATACTTACAGTCCCTTTGAGATGGGGTAGCTTGGTGATGTACCGGGTGGGGGAAATGCTCCAACACAGGCAAAAATCCACAAAAAGCTTCACAGGTCTTGAAAAGAGTAACAGGTCTGGTGAAATGTATCCTTCTCTTTGCATTTTCTCCTACTACTTTACTCTCTCAATTTTTCTCCTTATATACTCTTTTGCAGCCCCCCCCCCACCTTTTAGACATTTTTTTTTCAGGGACATTCCCCTCTCAGACATGCCCAAGACATGCCCAAACCTAGCTCCAGACTGGGCTTAACAAAAAAAAGTCAATACTGCCATCTAGTGGCATTGTTTTCACATTACACTTCTTTAGCCTAGAGGACATGGCACCCATGATTTCCAAAAGAATTTTACGTTTTGATTGGTCAAACCACAGGGTAGATGCCACTTTGCTTGAATAAAGTTTAAATGAGCATGGGCCCAGAGAAAAAGGCTGTGTCTCTGAATCTTGTTTAAATATGGTTCAATCTCTACATAGCACAGTTTTTACTTGCATTTTTGGATGGGGTGACAAGCTATGTTTACTGACAATGGTTTACAGAAGAGGTCCTGAGTCCATGCAGTGATTTCCACTACAGAATCCTGCCTGTTTTTAATGGAGTGCCACCTAAATGCAAACATTCAAAATTGGATCTTGGCCTTGTCTCATGCATACAGAGATTTTTCTGGATTCTAGGAATCTTATACAAAATATTATATATTCATTGTGATTTTAAGTTGAAAGTGTTATTCTTATTGTTGAACTATTTCCCCATGCAGTCTTTCATAGAGTGGTTAAGCTCTCACCACATTTACTTAAGAAAGACTTTTTATACCCAATCATGTTACTGACCTGTTGTGAAATACTCTAATTAGCTGTGAGATGTTCTGCCAGTTGTCTGCAACTTTTCCAGTCTTTTATTGACCTGTCCCAATTTTTTTAAAACATGGTGCTGTCATCAAATCCAAAATGAGCAAATATTTAAAAAAAAAAAAATTTTGAAAAGTTTAAAATTCAACATATGATATGTTGTCTGTCTTATTTTCAATTAAATATAGTGTTTTAATGGATTTGCAGATAATTGCATTCTGTTTTTTGGGGTCGCCAGATATACATTAGCTTCTGTAGCTATCTGTAGGGGGGGATTACCATAAAATATGTTCAACTTACTTTACCGTACTTTAATGTACTTCAGTGATGTACAAGCTAGCCTAGCATACCGTAGTTAGACAGAGTGAGTAGTACTGACAGCTGTAGTGTAACATAGTAGTCTTTAGTTGCCCGTAGATCCACACCAAATTTATTGATTACAGGGTACACTACGTTTGGCTATGGCTGTTACGACAGTGAATTATGTGTAACTACATAAAACTAGGTTACTGGTATGTTAATAAAAATGTCTGCTACCGTGGTTATTTTTTGAAAATGCCCAACAAATACACCTCTGCGCACGGTTTTCTCACATTAATGGCCAAGTTATTTCTACAGAGAGCCATGGACTGCTATGGATCGCTACGGTGCGCCACATTAGGCTATGTTAAGCTGCAGACGCTTCCACTACTCTTATCTACGTTATTTAACGTATGTGTGACCACATGTACATCTAACACAATGTCCCTACTCTTTTGGAAATTCGGTTGCGCATACATTGTACATCATTGCACATCATACCCGGTGTTTCTAAAACAAAGACAACGGTTGCATTTTGTTTTATTTTTTATATTTTCTGTGTCTGTGAAGGGACGTTTCCTTCCAGAATGAGAGACGAATGGCTCCAACACTACATTCCTGGACTATTGTTGTATTGTCGGCATACCAATATGGCGGCAAGATTACCTAATAATTATGATGTCGTCAGCTATCAGATCAGTGGCATTGCATTAGTTTTTCTGAGCTATACCTGCAGTTTGATTTGTGTTGAATTCCAACACTGCTCTCTGCCTTTTAGGTCAGAGGTCAGAGGTCAGGATGGTAGGAGCAGAGGCGGAGACAGCTGCAGGCCGGACCAGACCGACGCCATGGCAGAGCCCACACCTGACCCCGCCTTCGTGGACGTGGACCAGGGGCTGACTCTTGCGGGAATCGCCTTCCTCTGCCTCCTGTTGGTGGCCATGATTATTCGCTGCGCTAAAGTTATCATGGACCCCTACAGTGCCATACCCACCTCCACCTGGGAGGAGCAGCATCTGGATGACTGACAGCAGCTCTCTGCTGGCAAGAGACTGGGATACTACACATCCCACATGCAAACCACACACTTGTACACACACACGGTCAAGCACATATACATATTCACGCGCTCAGTCACACACTTAGACAAGTTACATCATCATCTCCACGTACAAGCACAGTAAATGCACTGCACCCATGCAGAGGCCTGCATTGACCAATCAGGAAAAAACAAGTAGCATAGTGCCCACTAAGGAATGAGGGATGTACTCCAATTGTGTAGTTAATGTGCCAACATATATCCGGGTTCTCTACTTTTGTTGGTCAGTAGCCCCACCCCTACATACAACAAACATACAAATTAAATACTTTATTGCTATGCCTGCCCGAGTGCATTTATCGTCACAAAACCTGTCACCAAGACATCCTGGATGGGCAGTTTCATCAGTTTCCTCAGTTCAGGACCGAATCTGCAGGACTTCTGTACAGACTCACTGTGCTATTGGGATGGCGGGTTTCATATATACTCTGCCTAAGATGACTCCACTTGCAACAGCTGTATGCTGCACCAGCTTGCACAATGTAAAATAAGTCTCCTTATTAATGACGACAAGCCCCGAGCCTGGACTCTGCCAGAGTGATATGAACCGCTTGTCAAACTGCATTTGGAATTGCATGCTATTAAGTGCCTCAGCTAATGCCACAAAGATTGCCTGGATCCATTGTAGCCTTTACAACATAGCCGTTTGCTGTAGCGGAATAAGTGGCTATGGTATTGTATTTTACGATGACAAAATGTTAGCAAGCCATAGCTGGCCCATCTATTGCTGTGGTAAATTCAATGAATAAATAATAAGGTTTTAAAAGAAAAACATTATTTTTCTTTGTATAATGCATTTGCCACACACACAAACACACACAGCAGTATAAATAGACTGGCTGGGTACAGGTTTTCTTTTTTCATCTTGGACATACCTAGAAGAAATATTAGGTTTGTGAATGTCATCAGAGGTTTCTTTTAGTGAAAGTGTTCAAACTCTGCATGATGTTAAGTGGGAGATTTGAAGTAATCAATCATTTTGAATGCCTCAGACATTTCAGGCATAAATAAGTGGCTCTACAGTTTGAAACTGAGTAAATATATGCCGCTACACGTCCCCAGCAGTCACAAAGCTGGTTCCTATCAGGCTTGGTTTCTGCGAGGCTCAGTATGAGGAAGCAGGCCTATTAAAGCAGGGATGGATCAGGAGCCAGGCAGACCTCAGTGCTCTGCACGAGCACAACACAGTCACCGCCGGCTCACTGCTCAGTCAGGAGAGATACTGCCTGTTCTCAGGTCAGACAGGAGGCACTGAGGTGAAGCTGTAGGCTACCATCTGATCACTGTCTCTCCCTCTTCACCTGCCTGACTGCCCATCCCCAGTAATGTCCAGCAGGGACACCACAGAGACCGGTCGTGAAGGGAGCTTTTGCCTTCTTCAACATCAGCATTCCCGATGTATGCAAACTGACAGTTAATAAATAGAAACGCTGTTGTCTTTGGTTTAAACCCTCAGCATTTTGGCCATTTAAGGGGAGTAATTGCCATCCCCTTACTGAGCAGAGGAGAACGTCTCCCAATATAGCAGTAAGTGTTGCAAATACAGACTGTAAGAAGCTGAAGGCTTATTCTGACATAATGCGGTAGAAGTCAACACAAAATGGCGATTGCTATGGCTTTGGTCCTCGCATACAGCTGACCTTATGTGAGCTTGACCTTTAAACTGATGACCACCAAAAAATAAAAGCATTATTACATGCAGCTTTGAAAGTTTCCAAGAAATATGTACGTTATACCTGTTAAATGTTGATACACAACCGGAAAGCAGTATGCCTCTTAGCCACTCAAATACCTTACGAAATATGTTTCAAACTGAATTGTTGTAATATGTAACTTATTACCATCTGTGACTTTGACCTTCGTCCAGATAACCTCCTAAAACCTAATCATTTCACGTACCCTCTGATTTGGTGAAAATTCCTCTGGTCTTTGGGGGATATCGTGCACACAAGAAATTTGTTAGTGTTTAACATATAACCTTATGTGATCTTAGCCTTTGACGCAATGATCTGCAAAACCTAATCAAGCCAGCTACCCTCTGTGAGGAGTATTCACGTTTGATTTGGTGGAAATCCCTGCTCTTTATCTGCAGATATCACGCAAACACGATATTTGTAATAAATGGTCCGACAGGCTAATGTGACCTTCAGCTTTGACCCAATGAACGTCAAAACCTAATCAGTTCATTTACCTTCTGTAGGGAGTAACTTTGTATGATTTAGTAGAAATTCCTCCAAACCCTCAGAAGATATTTCACAAAAAATATTTTCATAATTCACAATGTGACAGACTCAAGTGACCTTGACCTTTGATACAATGACCTTGAAACCTAAGCAGTTAATATACTCTCCGTGCGATGTGACTCCCAGACAGTAACCATTTAACATATGACCTTGCGGAGCCTTGACTTTTGACCTGTTAACCTTTGAAACCTTCTCAGTTAATGCTCCCTCCTTGTTCATTTACCAACTCTGATTTGGTGAAAATCACTCCACTGCTTCAGAGGACATTGAACACAAAAGATATGTGCTATGATTTAATATATGACCTTTTGTTACCCTGAACTTCGACCTATTGACCTCCAAAACATAATCAGTTCACCTACTGTCTGTCATGAGTTGCCAACTTTGATTTGGTCAAAATCCCTCCACTCTTTCAGAAGATATCATGCTCACTAGATATATGTGACAGATGCATGACCAGACAACTGGTAAACAGTACGCTTCCCGCCCATTGTGTGTGGCAGAGGCATAATGATCATTGAAAAATAAAGATGCAAATTTACAGAGGATACAGAAGATTAAACATTAATTCTGACTTTCAGTCAACTCTTTTGAGGAACAGCTCAAATTGTTTAAAAAGCCTTGATCTGATTTGTCAAAAACATTTAACCCTATCTAGGGGGTTTATGCCCGCACCAATTTTTGCGTCGTATAATTTCTGAACGGCTTGAGCTAGGACCACCAAACTTGGTGACTTCTCCTAAAACTTGTCTGGGAACAATTTTATACCAATAAGTCAAGTCCACCATCTTTGTTGTTACCATGGCAATGATTTTCTAACAGGTACACTACAGGCTATTAGAAGGAAGCAATGCCAATACAGGTCAAAAATTTGTAAGCAACTTCAAGTTTCTGTTCACAATGCCTTTTGTAAAAACCAGTATGAAATCTATGGATTTTGGAGGTATTTACTGCATGATTAGACTTTTCTTTCATTGATACGCACCATTTTCCTCTATTTACCTTTAGGTGCTGTATACATTGACGTTACCACATCATTGCTGAATAAATGTTAAGAAAAGAAAGGAGGGGCTTAGTTTTTGGGTTGTGAAGATTTTCAAGAGTCACAGCTTCAGTGAAAAAGTAAAAAACAAATCAAAGTTTGCATTATTCACTTCATGTCATGGTTTACATCACACCGGATGCCAACGGCAAAGCGGCGGGCACGAGGACCATGGGTCTAGTAATATGGGCCTGATAATTTGAGTAAAAATGTATTCCGATAAATGACTCTTCATATAGTTTATTTTGTTCCAAAATATGCCAATGAAACTATGACCTTTTTTGTACAAATTTGATCTTCCACTTTTTTGGCCTGTAGTGTAATAAACAAGAGCCATCTGGCAATGGCGTATCCCCCCGGCCCCCCACATTCATGGATTAACTGCTCAAGAAAATACCTAGTTACCCAATCCAAAATACCACTAGAGTCTTCAGGTGAACACATGTGTCGCCTGCGTGTGACTACCAACTGAAAGTGTGACTACCGGCCAGACGGACAGACAGACGCCGGACAAAGTGATCCCTATGTGCCGCTATGCTTCGCAGGCGACAAAAAAAGGCACATCTACATGATATATCAAATGCACACATCAAATTTTGTGAAGAAATATTGAATGGTTTTTGAGTTCTGCCCCGGAAACGAAATGATTACGGACATACGGACGAACGGACAGACAGACATGGCTATCGCTATATCCCCCGCATTATATGCCAGGGGCATAATAATAATAATAAAGGCCTATGATTTTGAAAGACAAAATAGTACAGTAACTTCACTGGATTGATAACATGTTAAACTACAGCTGCGCTCAGAGAGCACAAGAACCTCCGCCAACAATTTTCAGGATTTTTTGTGACCTTGACCTTTGACCTACGAAGGTGAAATTCAATAGGCTTCTATTCTGGGGCGAGGCCTAGTGATTGTTACATTTTTGGTGATAATGAGATCGAAACTGTATCCTGCAAACAAACAGACAAACAAATGGCACCGATCACATGACCTCCTGCCCAACTTCATTGGTGGAGATACTAAAACTGGCCCAGGCTTTAGGCATAAACCGATTCTTCAGTCGGGAGTATGCAAGTTCTTTGGTTTGGAGGAATTTTGCATTAGCTAAATAATAATTTAAACCTAATCAGACTTTGTTCACCTATCACTCACCAAAATGGAAAATTCTCTTTCTCTTGGCATAGTCTTGGCATTCTTTCCTTTTTGAAAAATTTCTAGTGTGAGGAAGAAAAATGTGTTCAGGGGCAACTTTTAAGGAGCAGATATTTTTGCAAAGCTTTTCGTCAGAAGTAAAAGCCAGAGACAGAGTTCCTGGTAGAGAGGCGCAGTCAGGAAACCATTTAAGGACCCAAGAACACAGCTTGCCGATTCAGCAAGCTGCCCGAGTGCAGGTAATTTCTGCCACAGCCTGTATTTTCGGTCAGGAGCTAAAAAATTGATTTCTACTTAATTGTCATCTCAGGGAGTCATAAGTATCGACTCAAAGCAGTTAGCTGCCAACGTGCATCATGAAAAGTGTAAAATATAATGGCATTTCGGCTTAGATTTATGTCGGAGTGAATGCACTGAGTGCACATTTTAGCGCATCACACCAACTTAAGGAGGCCCTATCTTCAGGCATTTGCTCTACAGCGGAATGAAAGTCCTCGTGCTGATTTTTTACCCCTTGACATGGGTTTGGTAAAATCACTTTCTTAATACTGAAAACCAAATTACTTTTGTCTTAATGTCATTAGAACACTGGAATTGAAAAAAGATCAATAAAATTGTTAACAGCGTGAATTTCAATTTCCAAGCTAATTATTCAAGTGGTTCCAGTGGGAAAAAAAGACATTATCATGTCCTCAGTCCCAATTTCTCCCTGTTACCTGGAAAATGTGAATCAATCACTCTTTCACATTTCATGTGACGAAACAGCATCCTCCACACAGTTTAGCCTCGCAAGGCAGTGCTAATAAGTAATTATTAGTTTGAGAAAAAGCAGAAACACAGAAAATTAAACAAACTGAATCAAACCTACTGTTTTCCAACCACAAAAAAGATTACGATTTTAATTTGAGCACAAACTGGCAACAGAAAGACAGAGGAGTCAATTCTTAATCTGATCCTTCTATAATAGGCAAGTCTTGGCTCATATATCCCAAATGATGTCCAAAAAAAGCACTTCTTCCAATATCACACAGTTTATATGCTGATTACTCTCAAACTCAAGCATCTCGGTAGCAGAAAATAAAGTTGTAATTTACAAAGGCAATTAAAAAGCACTGCACGCAGTTTTATGAGTGCTGAAGAGAGGGACAGTACATGACTTACTTTTCCTCTGATAATCCCCACAGTCAAGCTATTTACTTGGTGAATTCTGGCAGTTTCATTATCCCAGAATGCCCTGTGTCCCACCACCGTCATTTGTGAAATAGCAGACCAACTGTGGTTGAAATGATGAATCTTCTTTATGAGCCAAATGGCCTTCAGATGTAAAAAAATTCTTCAGTGCATGCTCCTCTGAAGAACACTGAGAGACGACCCACGGAAAGACTGTCACTCTAGAACTGAGAAACGACTGGGCCTCAGGAAACTGCTGCCTTGACCACACACACGCAAACACAAACTAATAAGTGAACGCTTTACATTCTCCTGTATTGACCTTATTCACTGCAGAGTCAGGGAAATCAGGCAGTTGGCTATTTTGTAAACAAACTCCCGTTACAACACGCAATTCAGTTCAGAATGGTCCAGTTGCAGTAAACAAGGAGAGGCTGAGTCGCCTATTTCTCGCTGCTCACTGAGTAGGTCTAAAATCAATTTCTTATGAGCCAGACCAGGAATCAAGTGCGGAGGCAGGCATACAATCAAAAGGTAGTTCACTGACAGCAATATGGTTCGGACTGCGGACGGAATCCCAGAAGATGAAGTGGGGGCAGAATCCCAGATAATGAAAGCGCAGTTCAGTACAGATGTATCAGGAAAGGCTGAGCTGCCACCGACCAGTAGCTTCCAGAATTCAGCCAGACGTTGCGCTGACTTCGCCAGCACCAGACTGTTCTAGATGAGGAGGATGTAGCTTGAAGGGAACTCTGTTCCAATCTTGATGACCGTAGAAGGATTGGTAGCTTGTTCCTAACAAACTGGACAGGGGGAAGAAACAAGGAAGGGTTAACAAGAATGCCATCCCAGTCCAGGAGGACCCTGATTAGGATCGAAAGCTTGTTCTTGACAACTGAACTGATGAACAAGCTTGATCTGGGTTAACGTGAACTCCATCCCAATCCTGGACCCTGATTAGGATTGGTGGCTTGTTCACATGAACTAAATGACAATGAAAAATAAAGGAAACTACTGCCACTAAATTACTAGTGGCAATAGGTGATAACAAAGAATTCCTGCAGGTAATAATGACTGAGATCTTAGCACAAATGTGAAGTGGAGGTAATCCCATTACTGGCTTTCTCCATCTTTTGGCCATTTCTGCCGCAAGTAAAGATAGATGAAACCACAGGGAAAGAAATAGAATCATTTCATGACTGCACAACCAAAGCCCTCTACATGCAGTGAAATTTCTAGCAGAAGGCTGCCAGGAACCTCCGTATAATAACCATTACTTGCACTGTTTTAAATGCAAGCCCACCCTATGATGGCTAATGGGCAATTCCAGCATTACTCATGTTGCATTTACTAGAAGTTACACGAGAGTAAAGCTCTCTCCCCGTTTTGTGATGGGAGTGAACATTCTTGTTTCTACATCATGATAACCTCTCATCAACGTAGAGGTCCACACATGACAACTTGCAGAAAATCTCTCTTAATTGTTCTTGTTGACCATTTTTTTTCAGCGTTACTCACATAACACAAATTCTTGCTGATCTACAGGTCACACAATAAAATAGATTAATAATATTTGAACCGTAATCACCCAACTTTATAACAGAGCCACGCTATGCGTACAACTCAGATGGTGGCTTGAGAACCAGAAAAATCAATTACGTCATTTACGCGTAATTTTAGGTCAGTAGTCTTTTTACTTACAGATTTTCACCGTCATATATCTAAACACTTTTACAACAAAGTGCTAATTTATTGGCTCGCAAAATTATCGTTTAAATCAACAAGCATCATAGGTGTCATTTATGGTATAATTCAGACGAGATCAAAAAATATTATATTTCTTACCATTGACTATCATACAAAACTTTTTTTCAAAATAAGGTCCCATGTGGTCCGCCAGAAGGGGTGTGACTTAGCCAGTCTATACAGATGGCTATTTCCTTAGGTGCACGGGCAGCGATATTTTTATTCGTAACATAATGCATTGCTACTCTGGAATCCGGGTCCCTCCACTTCACTTTCATCCCATAATTGCGTCAATTTGTGTCTTGATTACGCCCACAAAATAAGGCTACATTTAGCGTGCTGTCTTACTCGCTAGCAAGCTGGTGATATCGCTGAAGTGATATCAAACTTTATAAGGTCATAGCTAGCGCGGCAATGTATTTGGCTACATAGCCAACTGGCTATAATTTAGATTTATATTTCGCAATTTGATTTATATTTAACGTTTAGATTTAGTATTTAATGTCCTCTTTTTCCTTCTACAAAAAGTTATACTACAAAAAACGACATCACCATTTCTACACCAATTTACACATATTTGTGTGTAAATAAGTGAAAAAGAGACTGTTAAAAATTGCAACACTTTTTTTCTCCCGGTTTCTGACACTAAATGTGCAAAAACTGTACGGTATAAAACGGCACGCCCCATTTTACAAACGGTGCCCCATAAGGAATATGTAAGGCATATCTTACAACAGTGCGAAACAAGGGAAGAGTCAACATGTTTCTGTTGCTCACATTAGACTTGGTCTAACCCATTTACATCATCCAGAATAGGCTAAATCCCACTCACACTCAAAATTTAAATCATACTTCAGAAACTCTGAAATCCACATTCTGAAAAGATAATGGCATCAAGTCATATACTTTTTCAGTCAAAATGTAGAAAAATAGTGTTCTGGCTTTGAAAGATACCATTTTATAGAAGCGTAGATGGCATATGTAGTAAAAATCATAACTGTGTCCAAACTACTCAAATACCTTCACATCGTTTTATTCAATATGAAGAGTGTATAACTAAGTACCATTCTGAGGGATAATTTAAGTTTGAATTTTCATTTGCTATGAGACGGTTTAGCTGGAATCACCTTACTGCACCCAGGGCTGATATAAAACCATCTAAAGGGTTCCTGTGTATCTGCTTTAGATATCCCCAGCAGAACATCCACAAACACCCAGCGTATTTTTAGCCGCATCTAAATCACAGCAGCACTAGCTGCATAGATCCTCCCGCTACTCCTGCCAGAATGTGCCGCCCTGAGCTAATCACAGCAGCCACGCCTCAGCCTCTGATCGCATCACCTCCTATGACCGCAGGAGAGGTGACATTAGCTGGCGACCTGAAAGAACCCTTTAACGGTGTTAATCGAGTTCTCAGTCTGAGCGAGAGGGCGCTGTTATACTGACACAGGGCTGAACCTCTCCTTACCGAAGCTATGAGAATGAGGCTCACTCAGCATAATCTCATCAACATTCGCTCTCCTGCGGTGTTCATCAGCACGCACAACACACATCAATCCTCACTACCCAACACCTGTACTGGTACACACACACATACCACCCTACACACGTGGCCCCTACCACCCCCAGAAAAAAACTCACACACATCGACACTCAAACTATACAGCTCTCACCATCCAAGAATTGCAGATGCCTTAGGCAGCATACTCTGACCCACGCTCACACACACGCTCACACACACACACAGGCGTACAGCTCCAACCGCCCTGCCTCAGGCTGCAGTGACTCACCACCTGTGGCCATCTCTAGTCTCAGCGCATTTGGAGCGTGAGACCACACCACAGTAAGTATGGCCACTCTCGAACATACACCTCAAACTCATTCTCACATACTCTCATGCAGGAAAGAGGAACCCATAGCCCTGCATATTTCTGAGGGGGATGAATAGCGTACGATTTTCTCACAGAAGTGGGGCGCGGGTGGGGAGGGAGTGAAGAATGGAGCAGCTCATCTCATTAAACCCTGGGAACCCCAGTCAGCAGCAGGGTAGTGAAAGCGCGAGGGCTGTAAGGTGGGGAGGGGGGCTAACAGGCTGGCAGGAGGGGCATTAATTAGTGCCCGTGAGCACATTATCCACAGGAAAGATAAAGGACCAAACCATCATGGCGGGACTAACATAGATTTATTTATTGATTAAACACACTCATAGCACTTTTTACCGGCGTACCACATTATCCATGGTACACTTCTTAGGAATCACAAACTTTTCCCTCACAAAATCTTACCAAGCATTTTAATCTTGGGTTTACGCTTAAAAATTCATTTCTATCACCTTTTTTTCTAAGAAAAAGATACTCTGCCTCTGATGTGAAGTAATTCTGACTTATTTCCAGATTTGTCCCAGGAGTAAGTGAAATGATTTTACCCTTTTTTAAGTTCAAATCTAGAAATTGTTCCAAATTACTACCAATCAGTGGCAAAAATTTCTTTTTTTAAGAAGAAAAGGTGATAGAAATAAGTGTTTAAACACTTGGTAAGGTTTTTGCAGTGGATAAGAAATGTCAAGTCTCCAATTAGTCTGTATGCGTGACTTTGGAAGCTGAAGTCATTTGGAGTAAACCCACACAAACACAAGGAGCACATGCTAGATCCATGAAATAAAAGGCTCCAGGCCGGCTTCACACCCACAATTTTGCTGTGCGGCAGCAGTGCTACCCACTTCACTTCTGTGCCACCAGAGACTAACAGAATCTGCTAATCACTCTCACGAGATTCTGACCCAGGCTACGTCTCCCACAGGATGTCACAATACTCCCTACCGGGACCTACCAAAAGCATGAATATTTACCTCTGCCATGGAGGTTATGTTTTAGGCAGCGTGTGTCTGTTTGTTTGTTTGTTTGTTAGTTAGTTAGCAAGATAACTCAAAAAGTAATGCACCGATTTTGATTAAATTTTCAGTAAAGGTGGGTATTAAGTCAAGGAACAGGCGATTAAATTTTGGCTAATCTATGCCAAAGCACAGCTGAGATATACGCCAAAGTTCAAGATTTCAAGTCTCTCCAATGGTCCAGAGTTCCAATCGCTGTGCTTTTTAGTTTTACTGCCCCCTGGCGGAGGTCTGTCCCCTCTGAGTGCTTTTCTAGTTGAAAATGTGTTAAGCAGTGTCCCCTCCATGGCAATTCTCCATCCAATGGCAGTACACACTCACAGCACCAGCCAAAAGCCACACCAGCAAGGATGGTTCTCTAGGCCAGGGAACTCAGATAAGCAGTGGTCCCCTTAAGTGCAGCATTCAATAGCCTCGTAGCCTCCTCAGAGTCAACCAGCAGCAAACTGTGCCTTTCTCATGTACTGCAGGTAGACCACAATGCTCTGGCTCACAGTCCTGTCCATTGAAACTCATGGTCCATAAATACTCAATTTCCTGCCAATGAATTACCACCAGACTGAGGTAAGGCAACATCACCAAATTGTGGCCGACTTCCTGGATGAACCTCCCCACTGCTTCATATCAACTCATGGGTCTGAAAGCAAAATTTTCACTACTTCAAGCATAGGGCTTAATATATAGTTTCCAATTTGTGCAATGCATTTTGCAATTGACTCGCTAATAGTCCATGCCTCGTCAAAAAGGAGTTGTTTGAAATTTAAACACCCATTTACTTGCGTTTCGCTGACAAATATCTCAGGATGTACAATTGGTACACTAGGAGTTTGTGATTCTCTATCCTCGTGATAGTCTTTTAAATTTTTACCAAAAAGTGTATTACTAGTTTGATAATATGTTTATTTTGCTATGCTGCTTAAACTTGTGCTTACGAACTGTAGCTATATAAACAAACCCCGGAACATCCGAGTTTATCTATCCCGCAATGACAATGAACTTTGTGGTCTGACGAATGGGAAAATGTCTACTGGCGCATTGAGGTCATGACTGAGGTCAAAGGACTTCCAGTTCTAAAGACTGGAGCTTCTTGCGTTTAAACGATTTAAATATGTTGGAAATTTCGAATTTGAGACGTGTTGCTTACACTCATATTTATGCGTGTCTTTTTCAATGCAAGTGAAATGCAAGTAAATGTCAAACACTCCCTCTTTGTCACAGAATCGAGGAATCTTGATGAGTCAACTGCAAAATACAGTGTACACCTTAGTAACTGCACATTAAGCCCTATATTCAAGTTCATAGAATTACTACTTTAATGATTTAGACAGGTCTTTATGAGGAAATTCGGGTATCTGGGGCTCCTCTTCCATCAGCGCAGGAGACCCACACTAGAAAATGCAGCACTTGCGGAGATCAAAGGTGATTTTTCATCTCCCAAAAGCAGTGAAGTAAGACACTGGACCGCCCATTTGAAGATGAGGACGTTGAATTTATTTGGATATTTAAAATATGACATTTAAGCCTGTACATTGAAGACTAAAAGATCCTATAATGAAGCAAGCCAATAAATTGAATCATGTTCTTTTGAACATACAGTGGGGTGCAAAAATGTGGGAACCCCTGGTTTAAATGTCTGTTTCAATTAATCTCCAAGTGAAAGAAAGCAAACCTGAACACTACATGCTACAAAGTTAAACATGACACATTTCTGAAAATTTGAAAGCAAGGTTTCTTTTTATTTTAATTTTTCTGAGTTTTTAAGTGATAAGAAAGGAAAAGGGCCCTGCGCAAAAGTTTGGGAACCCTTTTAGATTATTCTTAGTTACCTTTTAAAAAGATGATCACTAAGGCCCAGACGCAGGTGATTTACTCATTAGGGCTTCACTGAGTCAGGTGAATATAATACCTGGGTTGAACTATATGTTCTGTTGTAACTCCCTGCCTTCTAAAGTATCCGACTGTGGTGGCTGTTGTGTCTGGTTTTAAAAACCATGTGTTCCTCTAAACAGTCGGCCAAGGATGTCAAAATCAAGATAATTCACTTCCACCAACAGAGAGAGGGCTACAAAAAACCTATGCAACGTTTCAAACTACTCATTTCAGATCTGAAAGACCAAGAAAAATTTCAGATAGAATTACCCCAGATCTGGTGAGAAATGCTCAGAAGAACTCACACTTCACTGCAAAAGAGCTGCAAAAAAGATAAGCCGACACAGGTCTAGTTGTTCACAGTACAAGAATACAGCATACCTTTTCATTGTAAATCATCAATATCCCAAAAGGCCAAAGCAACAGATTTAAAAAAAAGTTACTATTATCTTGCAGAAAAGCGCAGCTGATTGGTTACCCGAGGTCATGTGACTTGACTCTGATCATTCTCCCAGCTATTGAAATGATATTGATTGTTTTGTCTCAGATATTTCAACACTGCATATTTTGGACTCTGATCATTTTATCAGAGTCCAGATAATCTTAAGTGAAACTACCAAGAATCTGAATATAGATGGCAGGCCTAACTCAAAATCTCTAAAAATTGACCTTAATAGTTTTTCCAGTGGACCCTTCATATGTTTTGGGTTTGTGTAGCAGCTGGGGTCACAGGCAATATTGCGCGAGTGGAAGGAAGAATGGATTCCACCAAATGCCAAGACATTCTAAAGGCTAATGTTCAAAGGTTAGTCCAGAAATTGAAGTTGAAGAGACGTTCGGTATTCCAGCAAGACAATGACCCAAAGCACACCTCAAAATCCACCATGAAGTACCTCCAGGAAAGATGGATGAAGGTTTTGGAATGGCCATCACAGTCCCAAGACTTCAATATTTTAAAATCAGTGGAGAGACCTCAAACATGCTGTGCATGCAAGAAGGCCGAAGAACATTTCTGAGCTAGAGGTGTTCTGTTTGCAGGAATGGGGTAAATTCTAAAGACAAGAATTGAAAGCTACAGCTTCCTTAGCTACAGGAAGCATTTGCAAGCAGTTATAGCTGCCCGAAGAGGAGTTACCAAGCTAACAGGGTTCCCAACGTTTTGCACAAAGCCTTTTTCCTGTAAAACTGTAAAAAATTTAAAAATAAAAATTATTCTTGCTTTAAAATGTGATGAAATGTGTCATGCTTAACTTTGGAGCATTTAGTGTTCAGGTTTGCTTTCAATCACTTGGAGATTAATTGTAACAGACATTTAAACAAGGGGTGCCCAAATTTTTGCACCCCACGGTATGAACACCAATAGGAAGAATTATCACAATTTGTGAATCAGTATCCAAGACGGGAACAATCTGTTTTGATAAAGCACTGCACACTAACACAGACAGCAGGTCACATAAGTCACCTCAATACACATGAGCAGGTTAAGTGCTAAAACGAAGCACACAGTAATATACTACATAAGCAACATCAAAAACGGCCGTAAATTACTCGTTGCTAAAGTACCAAGTGCTCTATAAAAACTTGGAGGTAGTAGATTCTGGCAGATAACCATTGAATTGTAATGTGAGTAAGCTGGTATAGTGCTCCACCTAGTGTTACATTTTGCACAAGAACAAAATTTCCACATGATGCTCAGCCTCTTCAAAAGTATCACCTCACTTAATTCTGCAGGACAACTGTTCCTCAACAACACAATCAGGAGGGGAGTATATTTCAGGAGTTTACACCTCTGTTGACCGAAAAGCACAAACATGAATTTTCTTTGATTTCCTCTCAAAGAAAAAGAACCCAGGAATTATACAACAGCAGTTTGCCTAACTCCCATTATCCTTGTTGCCAGCTGAATTTAAATGAGACACCAATGTCACATTCAACAAGATATTCATGAAGAGACCTTGGTGCTGTAGGGATGAGAGTATTTTGGGTTATTATTATTTTGGGCTAACTTGGAGAGGAGGTATTTTGGATATGAGGCTCTGGCGAGGCCTGGATGGAACTGTCTCCCAGGGCATTCTGCTCATTCTTCAGCAGCTGAAGTAAATACCATGAAATGTAATTAATCTATTAATTATATAGTATATCATGCAGGTTTTAGTGGGCCTTGTCCTGTATGTGTCTAGTGCTTCGGGGTTCTTTTGTTCCAGCTTGTGTGTGTGTGTGTGTGTGCGTTTGCGCACATGCAGGCATGCATGCGTGCGCGCGCGTGTGTGTGTGTCTGTGTGTGTGTGTGTGTATGTGTTTTGAAAAAATAATAACAAAAGGAATTCAAAATGGCACCAATAAAACATAAAAACAGATAAACAAATTTACAGTTAAGGTTCCTTACAAGAACATCAGGGTAAAATACTTAAAAGGGAGAGAGGCTCAACTCCGAGTACAGGAGCAGATCTTTGAAGTGATCTCAATATTCCTCGGTAACAATTTAAAACTATTAAGAGGGATCAAATCTGACAGCTTCAGGCTGAACTGTAACGTGTTCCAGGAGGAAGGGGCCGCGTAGGAAAACGCCTTCTTGCCTTTCTCAGTACGGACTGAGGGGTGGAGCAGGTTATGAAGTCCTGTATACGAAGGTTGTAGCCAGTTTGTTCACGCGAAAAAGAAGCAATTAAATAGGAAGGTAACAAACCAAGGATGGATTTGTAAATGAAAATGTACCAATGAAGGGTTCGACGCATGGAGAGAGATGACCAGTTGACAAATGAATACAGAACACAATGGTGAGTGAGAGGTTTGCAGCCTGTAATAAATCGCAATGCGCCATGACAGGCAGCATCAAGACGTTGGAGACAGCTAGCGGGGGCATCGCCGCTATCCAAGAGAGGCAACAACGTGGCAGCAACCAGGCGTGTCCGTGCAGCAAAATGAAAAACAGGATTTTGTTCCTGAAAAAGAAACTCAATTTCATTTTAAGTTTCTTTAAAAGACTATCCACATGGATTTTCAAAGAAAGGCCATCATTAATATGTATGCTAAGGTATTTATAATTTGAATAGGTGAAGAGAAACAATGCTGTGAAGAGCATCTGGCACACACTTGCTGTTAGAGAAAAGCTTGACCTTGGTTTTCTCTGCATTCAACTCTAATTTAATAAGATGATATGATTGTGACTGGAGAACATCAAAAGCAGATTGCAGAGATTGAAAAGCACGAGAGACAGAGGATGCACAGCAATATAAAATTGTGTCATCTGCATATAAATGGACGGATGCATTTAAAATAGACCCAATATTGTTTATATAAATTGTAAAAAGAGTCGGCCCTAAAGCTGAACCTTGGGGTACCCCATTTGAAACCTGCACCATGCTGGAAGAGACTTCGCCAATGAGTACAGACTGTTTATGGTTAGACAGATAATTGGCAAACCAACTAACTGCATTAGAGGAAAATCCAATGGCTGACAGGCACTGTGATCAACGGTGTCATATGCTTTAGACACGTCGACTAAAGGTGCAGCACAGTGGAAATATTTATCTAAGGCCTCCAAGATGTCATTTACTACTTTAACTGCAGCAGACATTGTAATGTGTTGCTTCCTAAAGCCAGATTGCAGGGGCGATAGAATATTATGGGAGCCCAGTAAGTCTTTGATCTGGTCATTAACTAAGCGCTCAAGCTTAGAAATCGGCCTGTAATTATTCAGGTTCTTGCGGTCACCACCTTTCGGGAGTGGGAGCACAAAAGCAGTTTTCCAGACCTCCGGGATTTCATAATTTAAAATTGATAAATTAAAAATGTGAGTCACGGGCTCTGCTGTGATGACTGCGGCTAGGCGCAGAAAGAGAGCTGGAAGATTATCAGGACCAGATGACTTCCTAGGGTCTAGCTCCCTAAGGGCTTTCCAGACAACACCAACAGCAAAGGGAGAAAATGGAAAAAGGAGGACGCTCAGAGAGACTACTCAAAGTATCCCTTTGAGAGGGAGAGGAGGGGGAAGGGGAAGAACCAGTTCCAGGTGAGGAGTCAAACAAGAAACCAGAAGCTATAAAATGTTCATTGAAACGATTTAGCATCTCAGACTTGTTGTATACTGGGACCGAGTCGACAATAAAATTGGAAGGCAAAGGTGGTTCTGGTGGTTCATCTGGAGAGACTTCACATTATTCCAAAATCTCCTGGGGTCATTTAGACTATCAAGGGACTGAGCTCGACAAAACTCACTTTTAGCCTTCTTAACAGAAGCAGTGAACCTATTTCTAGCCTGGCAAAAAGTGAGCTAGTCAGCATCAGAAACAGACTTCCTAGCAGCAACCCAAAACTGGTTCCTTTTGTATAAAAGGGAAGACAACTCACTGGAGAACCAGGGGCTATTACTCCCCTTTACCCTGAAACGATGGAAAGGGGCATGCTTATTCATAAAATAACTAAAATTATCATCAAAATAATTCCAGGCCAGATCAACTTCACGAATAAAGAATATGCAATCCCATCTAAACTAATGCAGGTCATGGAGAAAAGCTTGCTCACTTAAGTTTTTCTTTTCTCAAGACACAAAAAAATTTCTTTTTTCAATGACACAGGGCTTGAAACTTGGAATTTTAGTATCCCTGCTTGCTCCAATTACACAATGGACACTAAGGTCATTAGCAAAGACACTAACTACTGAATATTTATGGGGCCTATTAGTAATAAATAGATCAAGAAGAGATTTATCTGGACTTTTGGGATTAGGACGGGTAAGACCTTCAATGATTTGAGTGAAATCAGAAGATAAACAATGGGCTTTAAAATTATCTGATGCAGAAGAAAGCCAATCCCAGTTCAGGTCCCCAATAAGGACTATTTCATTAAAACGAAGCTGGGACAAGTGCTGCATTAAGGCAGGCAGTGCATCTGAGGACGCTGGTTGGGGCTTATAACAACCTACAACAGTTAAATACTGACCTCCAGACAGATTTAATTTCAAGGCTAGAAGTTCACATTGCTTAGTAGCAGATGTAGAAAGCCAGACCTGTACATCAAACAAGAGCAACGCAGAGCGTGGCATATGCCCCCGCCTCTATGTTGATCAAGGGCATATTGAGATGGCTGCTGTGGCGGCCATATTAGATATCCTACAACGCTGGTTTTTGAAAGGAACTTTCCGCTAGCCACTCCCAATACGCCATTAAGAAATGGCATCAATTCGACGAGGGATTCTATAGTTATCCCACGGAAACGGAAAGTTAATGGACGACGGACGAACGGACGACGGATGGACAACGGACGGAGGATGGATGACAGAGGGACATGGTGTCGACATAATGCCCCCTTTCCTCTTTGGAGGGCGGGGGCATAAAAATGACTGGACATAAATGGCCACGCCTCCCCCTCTCCGAGGACGATCAGAGCAATAGATGTGAAAACCATTGATAGCAACATCTTTATCAGATATGGACCTGGAAAGCCAGTCTCATATCCGGCAATTACATGAGCTCCAGTCGTCTCGGCTGATATGCGCACCATATCCATTTTTGGTAACAAGCTGCGAGCATGGTATATATGTATCGTAACCCTCGCATATTCTTAAAATCACCTGGTGAATTACAGAGGGTAGGAGGGTTAGACATGGGAGCATAAGAAGAAACTAGAACTCACCATAGAGAGTTCGGGGTTCCACTTAATCCGAGTCCATAGGGGTGTGGGGGCGCTAAGATCAGAGGATGTAAATGTGAAATACTTCCTTAAAACCGTGAAGCTGAGAAGCCACCGCCAGTTTGCAAAATTTGCATGACTGAGAAAATTGGGGACAAAGTGGGATGGCGATTGATCAGGGTAAAGAGCAATTGAAAGAGTTTCACGACACGGTGTGCCCAGGTAAGAGGACGGAACCTCAGGATCGCTTAAAACAACCGTGCTCAGCATTAGCAGAGTCCCGCCTAGATATTAAACAGAACGCAGCAAGGGTAAACAGCAGCATTGTCCAAAAAACAAATAAAAATGCAGAGACCTCAGCTGTGGGCTTGAGAGATCAAATCAATGATGATGAAACCCTGTCGTATCTCTTGACTGGATAGCCTGGGGCTGGCCTCGTGGCAGCTGGAGGAGCCTGGGTCTGGCCTGGTGACAGCTACAGGAGTCTGAGGCTGGCCTGGTGATAGCTGCAGGAGCCTGGGGCTGGCCTGATGGTAGCTGCTGGGGGCCTGGGGCAGGCCTGATAGTCACTGCTGGAGCCTGGCCTGGTGGTAGCTGCTAGGGCTTGGGGCTGGCCTGGTGGTAGCTGCTAGGGCTTGGGGCAGGTCTGGTGGTAACTACTGGGGCTTAGGGCTGGCCTGGTGGTAGCTGCTGGGGCTTGGGGCTGGTCAGATGGTCACTGCTAGAGCCTGGCCTGATGGTAGCTGCTAGGGCCTGGGGCTGGCCTGATGGTCACTGCTGGAACTTGCAGCTGGCCTGGTGGTAGCTGCAGGGGCCTTTGACTGGCCTGTTGGTAGCCGCTTTGGCCTGTTGTTTAGTGGATCCCAGGTAAAATCAGTTTTCTCCACCTGATTTGATTTCAATAATAATTGTCCATTTCAGTCCCCGGGGAATTCCGCGATTCCGCGATCGCAGCATTTTCCGCGGAATCCACACTTCACCGCGGAAACTGCGGAATTCACTGATTTTTCCGCGGAATTTCAAATTCTGCTGACACAAGCAGGTGAAAAAACCACGATTTTGTCAACTCACAAACATCTATTACCACCGCGCATCTCGTAGGCGTGAACTCAGGCGTGAACCTGACCGCCAGGCAGTGATGGCCTCATTGGCGACAAATCGACGTTCTTTGTCTAGGTTGCGTGGCGTATTCTGTATGAAAGTTTAAAAATGAAGCGATTTCTTGAGAGATCCAAGCCAGCAGTTGGCAAGGCTGCCTATACTACGGCCAGTCAGTTTTCCTTCTGTTATGAGGACGGCGGAAAGCTCTTTTGTCGACCCTTTAATGTGGTATCTAATAGACCACATTAGAAAATCGACAGTCGAGGACCATGCCAAATCAGCAAAACACAAAAGATGAATTCAAGAACGAGAACAGAGAGGGTCTACCAGCCAAAAGCAAAAAAACCATCTCCACAACAATGCACAACAAGACAGAGTTAGCGTGTGAGCGGATCGAGATAACGAACTGCCTTCATGTCAGTCCTAATTTTTCTTTAAAAAAAAAGAAAAAAATCAGCAATATTTAGGCCTAGACTAATAGCCTAAGTTTTATGAATTCGATCAGTTGCTATGGCACACCAGTAATGACAGTCTTTTTTTTTTTATTAATAATTTTATGTTTTAACACTAGAAGCGCCGGAATTTTATCACAACCATTTTAATCACCATGAACGGTCGTTTGGACTGCTCGGTTCAAAGCATTCTAATCCGACTCTCTGAGCACCTATGTTACCATGATTCTCAAAAGAGCGAAACAACACCAGCATTACGCTTTTACTAGTTTAATAATACATTTATGAATATTTAGGCAAAAGAATTGTATATTATTAACGTGAATTAAGCTGCTTTCACACTGGACGCGAAACGTATTTTTCGCAAGACGGATTACATTCAAATTCAATGCAAAGACGCAAATACCCTTTTCACGCGGCTTCGCGTCTTTGCATTGACTTTTTAATGTGATCTGTCCCGCGAAAAATTCGTTCGCGTCCAGTGTGAAAGCAACTTTATTGTAAACATTTAGCTACAACGATATTTTTGGGTAAAGAAATAATTAAATAATTCAGAACGACAAAACAACAATTAAAAACATCTATTTTGATTAATACACATTCGGATTCAACATTTATAGCCTAACAGCATAACCATATGGAATATCGTTGCCTATTTATTATGGAATAATTAATTGGAGCAATGACACGGAATTAGAAAACAACAGGTAGGAGCTAAAATTCCCACAGATGGGTCCGAAGTATCTGCAGCAGGTGACGAGCGTCATAATTTGTGAGCAGCTCCTGCGGACCTGGCACTGCCTCCGTTTTGCTGTCAGTGTCCCAGACAGTCCTGACACGTAATTTATACATGTGGAGAAATGTAAATTCATATGACAGGTATTTTCATCATTCTTTTATGTTCATCTATTTATTTTCATCTTCTTTTCATTTTCTAGGTGATTTCTAGGTGAAATCTAGGTGATTTCACCCACTTTGTCTCGCTTTTTTGATATTAATAATAAAAGTCTTTACGTTTAAGGCAAGTTTTTGTTATGAATCATTCAAGAATTAAACATAAAGAGCAATAATTGTGCAACAGATTTTAGTGTCTTCCTACTTTGTTTCAAGAGATTCTTTAATACTAAAAGTAAAGGTAAACTTCTTTGATTTTTGAATGAATGAGGGTTATACTTAGTTGCAAAAGGCTACTGCAGAATTTTTGCAGAATTGACAATTTCTTGCAGAATAACCGCAGAATTTAGCTTTTTTGACCGCAGAATTTGGTGAGATTTTCCGCGGAATTTCATTTTTTTTACTGCAGAAATCCCTGGGGACTGCCATTTACACTTATATGATATTAAACCACGCTATTCTCCAGGTAATGAGATATAAAAGGAAAAAATACAGAGAATTGATAAGATTTTAAGAGGATATCAGAGAGCTTCTCTCAAGATCTGCTAGTCTGGGTGGCCATTTTTTTAGAGGTGGGTTGTTGTCACTGTGCTTAGCTAGTGCTAATGCTTGTTAAATTTTCTGATGTATATTTTGTGTCCACAGTAATCTTATCTCAATGACTCCCCTCTTTTGGTTATGACTTTGCCTATACCTGCTATGACGACAGATCTGCACCCCACCTTGCTGAAGGGTCCTTGAGGGCGGGGTCATCACCAAAAGATAATGTCAGATTTATTTAATTGTTAATTAATCTTCGCAACTTTAATTGAGGAATGTTTGTGACTGAACAATTTTATTAAATCACTCATTCTGATTATGATTTGGTTGAAGTTTTGACCCTACCACCTCAACTTGTACAATTTGTTACATGATTAGTAGTTGTTTTAGTATTTCATAGAAAAATTTGTGATAATTAATAGAGGTCAACCAATATGGGTTTAATTATAACTGGTGCTGACACCGGTCTTAAGAAATCAGGGCAGCTGATGGCCAATGTAAGATGCCTATTAATCAAGTTTGAAGGAGGTGCGTTTGATTGCGTTGAAATTTTTCGAGTGACCAAAACGTATCTCAGGAATTACAAGTTTGCCTGCTGGCCAGCTGTACCACAGGGCAGCAGTTTTTAATCTTAAATTTGGGCCGTTAAAAGGTTCAAAACCCTTCAAAAGGCTGTTTGGAATCCAGTCTCTGACATAATTTAGCCCTTAAAAAACCTATGCTGTTATTTTCTCCGCAGGTTATTTAAAATAGCCCATACAGAAAGACAAAAATAGGCTACCGCAAATTACTCATAAATTTAGGCTAACCTAAGTTAAGCTTCAGAATGCTTAATGTATAAAAATCCTAAAGGCTGCAAGAAAAAAAAAAAAGTTAACCAGAACATTAACGTAACTATTTCTGAACTGTTACAGCCACATAGCCTAACAGAGCAGGTCAGGATTTAGAAAGCAGAAGCGCGGTCAATGAAGATGATTGTTAAGACTGTAATGGTGGAGACACCTGTTAGGGTTTGGCATGAAAGACGCGAGGTGCGAGATAAAGGAACAATGCATGTTTATTACAGAGAAAACACGGCATGAGGGCCAACAATAAACTACACCCAAAGGGCTGAGACGGAAACTAAGGTACGCTGCACAGAGCTAAAAACTGAGAAACAAAAATACCAAGAGGAAAAAATACAGAACTAGGAATGCACAAATTGGCAAGAACTCAACAGTAATAGAACCTTGGATACAGGTAAGTGAATGCTCAAAAAAAAAAAAAAAAACTCTATGAAAGACTAGGTTCATGAAAGACACGAAGCAAGTGTCAAACAAGGTTCCATCTGCGGCCTTCCGCCAGCCTCTCCCAGATAAATTTGCTGACTTTTTGGGCACGTTTAATGGGTGAAAAGGGCCATCGAAATGTCAGAACAACAAGAAAAATAAAAATAATAATAATAATAATTGCAAATACTATAGGGCCTTCGCACCGCTGGGTGCCTGGGCCCTAATAACTATGAGATCGTAAGGACGTACAGGTACTACTCGGAAAATTAGAATATCGTGTAAAAGTCGGTTAATTTTGGCAATTCAACATAAAAGGTAAAACTGATATATTTTATTGACTCATTACATGCAAAGTGAGATATCTCAAGCAATTGATTGTTGTAATTTTGGTGATTATGATTTACAGCTCATTAAAACCTCAAAAACAAAAACTCAGAAAATTATAATATTGTGAATATAACCAGTATTGTGAGTGAAACAACACACAGGCGGATGCTGGACATGGGCTTTAAATGTCGAATTCCTGTTGTCAAGCCACTCTTCAACAGCAAGCAACGCCAGAGGCACCTTCGCTGGGCTAAAGAAAAGAAGAACTGGTCTGTTTCCCAGTGGTCCAAAGTCCCCTTTTCTAATGAGAGCAAATTTTGCATCTCATTTGGCAACAAAGGTCCAAGAGTCTGGAGGAAGACTGGAGAGGCGCATGATGGAAAATGCATGAAGTCCAGTGTTAAGTTTCCCCAGTCTCTGATGACTGGGGGAGCCATGTCAGCTGCTGGTGTTGGTTCCTTGTGCTTTCTCAAGTCCAGAGTAAACGCAGCTGTCTACCAGAACATTTTAGAGCACTTCATGCTTGCTTCAACGAACCAGCTTTATGGGGATGCAGACTTCATCTTCCAGCAGGACTTGGCACCTGCCCACACTGCCAAAAATACCAAATCCTGGTTCAACCACCACGGGATTACTGTGCTTGATTGGCCCGCAATCTCACCTGACCTGAACCGCATAGAAAATCTATGGGGCATTGTCATGAGAAAGGTGAACGAAAAGAGACCAAACAATAAAGAAGAGTTCAAGGCCGTGATTGAAGCATGCTGGTCTTCGATAACAGCTGAGAAATGCCACAGGATGGTAGCATTCATGCTACGCCGGATTGAAGCAGTCATTCGTGCAAAAGGGGCCTTAATTAAGAACTAATTACAGATGCAAGATTTTCCTTTCAGAGGCCCGACATTTTTGTATTTAAAATCCTTTACTATTTATTATTTATTTATTTTAAATCGATTTCATGTAATATTCTAATTTTCTGAGTTTTTGAATTTGAGGTTTTCTTGAGCTGTAAGTCCTAATCAGCAAAATCAAAACAAATAAAAGCTTGAAATATATTGATTTGCATGTTATTTGTCCATATAATGGTTTCACCTTTTAAGTTGAATTACAGAAATACATGAACTTTTTGAGAATATTCTAATTTTCTGGGTAGTACCTGTAATTACGAGATCCCGCTGTTAAAACGATCTCATAATTACAAGTTCTCAATTTTTTGTCATTTTTTTCTAGTCAAGTTTTTTTTTCTCCCCCATATTTCGCTTTTTTTTGTTAGTGAG
This sequence comes from Gymnothorax reevesii, assembly GCA_029721435.1. Lineage (NCBI taxonomy): Eukaryota > Metazoa > Chordata > Actinopteri > Anguilliformes > Muraenidae > Gymnothorax > Gymnothorax reevesii. The sequence continues at coordinate 7,661,119 of CM056588.1, forward strand.
CGCATGCGAAGGACCCATTGTACTTTCAGTTTCATTTTCCAGTAAACGACCAAGTTACCTATACACTTACGAGAAGACAAGTAGGCTTCAGGCTGGTGGGAGGGCTGAACTTTGTCGGGAGCAAAGCCAGATGTAGACGCGGTGCGGTGGTGATCGACCAGGCGGACGGTTTCTCCCTTAACCAGAGAGCGGTAACCTGAGCAAACTGGTAAGAGGTGCGACCAAGGTTTGGACAATCGCAGGTATAGTTAAAAAAGTGAACATTAAAGCCGCCTTGATGTAAATGCGTTTTGAATCTTTGTCAGCGCTGGCTATGGGTTTAGCGAATGTTTCCGACGGTGCATTGAAGTTGAGAGATTGCCAGTACGCTTATCAGCAGCGACAGAAGCAGATATTATTCATGGTTAGCCAATATTTCACTTCCACGTCTATTTCTTTTCATGAAAGCAGAACCCCTAAAATAGCGAAATACTAGTCTATTTGTGCGGGCAACGTGTGATTTAACAGTGTTTAAAAATTCTGGGACTTCGTCAGAGAATGTCTTGAAAACTCCAACTCTGAGAACTTCTTGTTCTGGGGAGGGGGCGCTTGCGAGAGTCCAGACAGCAAGCCCGAGAGCACTCCACAGTTAACAGCTGCTTCTTGTTATTCCCGATTACGTAATACAATTATTCATTTGGACGCTTATTTTCTGTATTTAAATCAACCTTAGTCAAACTTGCATACCTGTCGCCTCTCACGCAAACAGCTTGAGCAGCACGCTGCCTATTTAACTGCCAAGTGGCTCTTTTTTTTTAATCAACCCACACAACACTGAGAGTGAAAGGCGATATTTCACTGGAACATGGACCTGATCAATCAACGCGAAGCACTGGCCTATTAATAAGTAAATAATTTTTCTGTACTGTATTTCGCCCATGATTTAATCGCTGTTTGATCGCATATGGAGAGACCATGTCTTAACTTGCGAAGTGCGATAATTGGAAAATGCGTCAGTAAAGGAAAATGATTGAGAACTACCCAGGACTAATTGTCATAAAGGGACGTGTCTGCGCCCTCCCTATTCCCGGGTCTACATCCGCTACTGTTAATGATCAGCAGATGGCAACCATGGAGGACCAAAAATGACTAAAGTATAAATGAATAAATAAATAAATAATCAATGAATAATTGTTGAAATTAACAAATGAAGAAATTAATGCAAAAATGAATGTTAAAATAAATAAATTCATATATACGTGAATAAATTCTGTAATAAATATGGAAATAAATAAATACTGAAATGAGTAAATGAAAATTTAAATTTAAACATGACATGAACGAATAAATGCTTTAAATGTATTTCTACATTTCTGCATTTTTACATTTATTTTTGTATTTCTGTGTATGTATGCTAATTAGGTGGGTGGTCCTAGCTTCAGTCAGAATCTGGATTGGTTAGAGGAGTGTGATTGACTCAGGTCTACTACTTCTTCTTTGCGTGCTATCGTGCTGACTCGTGAATACGAAAGTTGCTGCTACCAAACCAGTGAGCAAACTGTTAGCTGTAGCTTGTGCAATTGATACGGGTTACTAGCAGCTAAATGCAGGAATTGCCCCGACCTGTGATTGGAAGATTAATATAGCATTTTAGCCACAGTTAAGAATCGCACTGTGGTGGCCTACAGGGGCAGATGTGCTGCAACGGCTGAAAACATCTCCAACTGGAGGAACGCGCTGCAAAAACAAAAATGATGCAAAGCTAAAAACGCGAACCACAGAAGCAAAGGCAAGAGACAAAAGTGCTGCATTTAGATATCAACAAAACGGAAGTGCTCCTAGTCGCTATGGGCAACGCCAACTAAAGCAGTTTTTACTTCTGTCCTGAGCGAGACTAGCCAGCTAAGGCTTTCTGGCCAGCTAGCCTAGCTAACGTTAGTTCGCTTATTTAGCTAGCAAGTTCGCTAGCCTAGGTAGCCAACAGTTTGGTACACGGAAGTCAACAAAAAATAAATAAAAAAAAATAATTTATTATTTTGTGATCTCACTCAGCTACAGGTGAACCACGAGCATTTATGTTATACCAAATATAACTACTCGCTAGCTAGCTCGCTAACATTAGTTCGCTTGCTTAGCTAGATAATTGCTAGCCGAGCTAGCTTACAGTTACATTGAGTATATCGTAAATGCTCGCGGTTCAACTATAGCTATATTTATCATCCAAGCACAGGTCAGTGCAATTCCTGTATTTGGCTGCTAGTTTTTCTAGCTGGTCAGCCACATCCCACAGCAGCTCTGCCAACAGCTTCTCAATCGAAGCCCTCATACCCGAGCTAGTGCACAAACATCGTGTGACTTATACACTCATTTAACTTTATAGGGTAGATTCGCAAAGGATCGTTTGCTTCTGTCTGGCTCTCCTATTTGGCCAGTCTAGCTTCAAACTGAGGGAAGGGTCTCCCACTTAATTATCGTACGGACACAGAAATACATAAATAAATAAATGTAAAAATGTAGAAATAAATTTAAAGCATTAATTCATTTACGTCATGGTTATATATACATTTTTATTCACTTATTTCAGCATTTATTTTTGCTTTTATTTATGTACTAATTTCAGCAATTATTTATTCATTTGTGTATTTATTCATTCATTCACTTATTCAATTATGTATATTTAAGTCATTTTTGGTAAAAAAGGCAAGAAACTGGTCGGCAGTTTTTTGTTGTTTTCATCCATAATAAATCAAATGAACAAAATTGGCTATTTTGTTTTTTTTTTTTTTTTTTTTTTTAAATTTGGCATCTCCAATCCCACCCGAATCTGGAATGCCCAATTGGGGAACTATGTACAAAGCTTGCTCGTATGCGACCCCTTGCTGCCAACTCAGGATAGTGAGACAGTTCACGGCTCTCCTCCGAAGCACGTGCCTGTCAGCCACTGATTCTTATACACTCGCTGGTTGAATCTTCGCAAGTTCAGAGCGAGGGCGGAGGATACCCGGAGTCTTCCTGACGAGCGCCCATCTGGCCAACAGGAGGCGCTGGAGCAACGAACAAAGCTGTTATCGAATACCCAAATCCGGCAGTCCCTTCCCAATTTGTAACCCTGTAGCGCGATATCCAATTGTGCGCTACTCTGAAAAAGCTGCCGACCCCTGCCGGTGGGTACGCCGAGGCTCGAACCCGCGATGTGGTGATCACCTCTGCACTGCAGCGCAGTGCCTCAACCGTGTGAGCCACCCGGCAGCTTGGCTATTTTGTTTTTTGAAGTACTAGGGAAGGCCTACACAAAGCCATTTAAATTGTTTTTACTTGCATTTGTTCACATGCAGGCCTTGCCTCCCCTAAAATGGCGGACGCTCTTATGTATCGGAGCAACGGGCCTAAGGGATTAATGCGGCGTCTACGTATATATGTCCATGGCTATTAACTGAATTGTGGCGCGGGACCCAATCATCGTGATGTTAATGATATTGATTCACGTCCACAAAACTAACTGGCAAGCAAATTCTACTTTATTGGCTTTATATGTTGAGGAAAGGTCAGGTGGACACCAGGCACAGGATCCAGAAGTGTTTATTGAACACGGCACAAGGGAAAAGATGGCAGACTGGCCAGAAACAAAACACCGTGCACATGCACTGAACACCTGAAAGGACTAAGGTACACTGCCCAAGGCAGGGGGTGGGGGGAAATAGAAGGACACACTCCTTGAGTGGCTAGTTAAAAAACAAACACTGCATCTAAACTAAAACTGGCGGGAGTTTTGGGAGACTTAGACAAGGGGCAGAGAAGACCTGGCCGCAGAAACACGAGGCTCGGGGAGAACTCAGGGCACACAACAGCAAACAAAACAAAGTCCCGTCTGAAGGTCTCTTCGATCTTCCCTGCTTAAGTACACACGGGAGGAGGCGGGGAAATGGAAGGCAATCTTCCTTGGAAACAGAAACACATGGTATTAATAAACAAATTCACAAGGAAAGGCTTAACAATGATGACTCGAGACAAGACACTGAGACAATCAATCAAACCAGACAGTTCAGATTGAGGCAATCTAAACGTGACGAGTAAAAAGCTCCATGCGAGCAGCAAGGAAAGCACAGCTTTAAACGCAGTTAATCAGGGACAGCTTAGGAAGGAATTTACAAAAGCTAGAAATGCTCGTACTCGCTAATGAGTTAATTAGGTTAGTAACTACGTGACAAAATATTTACACACCCTTAAATAAGTGCTGGTTAGTACGGTTAGTAATGGCCCTATCAGAGAAAGCATTCACTCAGAGTTTTCAGAGAACACATTCACTCAGAGTTTTGCGAGACCCAGAATTAAGCACAGGTGGAAGCAATGAATGAAATACCGAAACCGAAAGAGGAAACGTGATTGGACAACGAGACTCAGGCATGCAGGCTGTCACACGACATCACAGGAGCCAGGCGAGGGGGAATAGGTGGTCAGGCCGCGGGAATGGAGCTGAAACACAAACCAAGAGAGACACGGGGAAAAAAACTCAAGCACAAACCAACGCACAAGGCAGAATCACAACAATATATTACAAGTAATGAATGGAAAGCACAAAGAAACCAAATGATTATATGAAGAAATCTGTGCTAAAACAACCGAAATGAAAACCATGTCAACCTAGTTTTCAGACATTCTAAGTGACCCAATTGTTGTGGCAGTTGAGAAATAGTGGGCAGTAAATGGGGGTGGTTAGCCTGTCCTGTGCAAACGTTTGTTTTGACAACAGACTTTCAATCATTCAATTACTGCTGCAGCTACATCAAAATCTTTGCATATATGTCTCAATTCATGAACCCTGAGTCGAGAGATTGCTCTCCTCTTGCTGACTGCAGGTTTGTTGATAGTCTCCAGTTTTTCCTCTGCCGTGCACACTGTCCAGTGCTCATGTGCTCTCAAAATCTTGATTTTTCGCGGCCTTATGCCGATAGGATCTGTAGACATACAGATTTAAATTTGACTGGATGCAGATAACTGAACTATCCAGCAGGGGTGCTGCAGGCCAGCCTTTTCAGACTCACTTGTCGGCACGGCCATTTTTAGCTCACCTGACGACGAAGTCAGATGAGCTTATGTCATGGCCTGTTAGTCCGTCGTTTGACGTCGTTCGTCTTCGTTCGTCATCCGTAAACATCTTCTCCTCCGAAACCACTGAGGCTATGAAGCTAAAACTTGACAGGTACCTTCTTACCCATGAGGACACCAAAATTTGTTCAAGGCGTTCCGATCTGATTTCAAACATGGCCCCCACGGCGGCCATATTGAAAATCACATAATTGGCCATCTGAAAGCTCTTTATGCACACATTCAGCTGAAATTTGCTATGTGGTCAGTACGTGGCAAGATACATCACATATCCTACGGCTTTACCCGTCTTTCGAATTTTGACCTTGCTTTGACCTTCAACTTTATACAACCCCTATGAGTTACATTGAAATCTTTCAAAATCATCTTCTCCGAAACTACTTGGCCAATGAAGCTGAAACTTGATAGGTACCTTCCTGCCTATGAGGACACTAAGTTTTGTTCAAGGCGTTCCGATCTGATTTCAAACATAGCCACCATGATGGCCATATTGAAAATCACATAATTGGCCATCTGAAAGCTATTATAGCACATATTCAGCTGAAATTTGCTATGTAAGTAGTAAGTAGCATGATACATCACATATAATACGAGTTTTTCCATATTTTGAATTGTGACCTTGCTTTGACCTTCAACTTTGTACGACCCCTCTAAGTTACACTGAAACCTTTAAAACTCTTCTTCTCTAAAACTACTTGACCAATGAAGCTGAAACTTGACAAGTATCTTCCCACCCATTAGGACACTAAATTTGTTCAAGGCATTTCCCTTGAGTGGTCAGGTGAGCTACAGGGCCCGTGGCACTATTTTTATCAATTGGTTCTGGTCATTTCGCAAGCCTTCGTTATGCAATGGCGACATCTCTCATGAACAGATATTGATGCAGTTTCTCTGCTTTATCTGTAGGGGATGTGGATTCCACAGACTTGAAGTGACATCCCAATCTTGCAAGTGTAATGTGTCCAATATCTGGTTTAAATCTACATGAAATAGTTCACAAAACACATGCACTTTTAACCTGCTGACCGGTAGTGCTTTCTGTCAGATTGCTCACAATGCAAAGCAAATTTGATGGGGTGGACTTCTGGTGGAATGTAATAAAGGGATCTTGAATGGCTTCTATCAGTTTATATGTGCAAGAGAAAATGTGTTTTTGTCTGTAAACTGAGTCACAGTTTAAGTGAGGCGCATTGTACCATTTCATAATAGTTATTATTTAAGCTTAAAGTCTTCACCTTTCTAGCCTGACCTCTTGCTACTCAATTCTCTGATTTTACAGGATACACCATGGATACAGCAAATGAGCTCATTGAAAAGCTTTGCTCCTGGCTGGAACAGAGGAAACATTTTGCAGAGCAGCTGAGAAAGATGGCCAGGGAGCTTGAGTCCCTCCATGAAAAACTCAAGGCTACTCAGTGTGTGGGGAGTTCAGTGTCTGTGATTGGGGCAGCAGCAGTACTTGGGGCTGGCGTGTTTACTCTCTGTACAGGGGGGGCTGCAATCCCACTCCTAGCTGCCACGGGAGCCGTCTCTGGTGGAGTCGGCTTAACCATTAGCTTGAGCGCCAAGGTCGCAGAGGCATGGTCATCCAGCAGCACCCTGAAGGATGCAAAGAAGATCACAGAGGACAACGAGAAGCTTGGTCTGGAGATCAAGAAGCTGGTGGAGCAACTGATGGAGCTGTGCATGGAGGAGGCAGACGCTGCTGGCTACTCTGAAGATGCGGACCGATATGCCACAGGCTACATCGCCAGGGCAATTGCGAGACGAAGAGGACTTTGGTGGTCAACTGGACTAGGCAACTGGTTTCAAAACAGTTTACGTTTTGAAGGGAACCATTTTGGAGCAAGTTCAACCGCTCGCCCTGACATTTTATCTGCCATTGGTATTGGCTGCTTAACCCTAGGATTGTGGGAAATATTAAAGAATAAATCAGTTCTAAAGGAACTTTTCGGGATGAGTGGAAAACTGCTGTTGCTGACTTTGAAAGAATCTGCTGATGAAATGGTCACAGCCGGGATGAGTGCAGGCTCAAATCTTTTTAAGGACGTTGCTGTAAAAGCAATGGCCAAAGGCGTGGCTCAGGTGAATATATAGACATCTTTATAAGTAGGCTTTATGTATCATTTTATGTATCATAATTTTGTCATGGGAAATTTTCATCCCACAGGTATGTGAAACAGTGTAACAATTTCTCAAATATTAATTTTTACATTTTCCTCCGATAGTTTATTCAATATTTTAGTCTCACGAATCCTGATTATGCCAATACACTGAAAATATTGACACTCCCTCGAAAACACTTCACTGGCCTAATCTCACTTACCCACTAGACATGTAAACACATATGAAAGTATTACTGGCTATAGTTTGATAAGAAAGTTCATTGTGCATTAGAAATGACTGTTAAATCCCAAATGTGTATTTTCTGTCTCCCATTAGGCTGGTGGAGGAGCTTTGGGTCTTTTCCTCAGTCTTCCTGAAGCTATTGACAACTGGGAAGATATGATCAAAAACAATCATGTCTCTGAAGCTAGCCAATCCATGAAAGATGCAGCAAAACAAATGGAAAGAGCCAATTCAGATTTGAGGAAGGAGCTGGAAGACATCGGGTGAGATGTTTTTAGAAAAACTGCTATTTAGTAAGACAGCCATTTAATCAACTAAACCAAGTTTGAAGAAGAGCAGGAAAGCCCAGCTACTACAGAGCTCCACTGAGCTCAGAGGCTACTCCCTGAAAACCTTTAAAAAACTGCACAACCAGGGCACACAATACATTTACGCTGCATATTCAATGCATATGTGAAAGAAGTGAAGACCTTGTGCATGGAGGTTTATCAGTTTCACCTGTGTTATGACTCCGGACTTCTCATGCTTTTCGATAATGAAAATGATAATGAAACGCATGCATTGCTTCCAACCCTGAGTAAAGAAAAGCATGAGAAGTCCGACGTCATAATGGCACATGAAACTGATAAACCTCCACGCACAAGGACTTCAGTTCTGCCTCAGAATCTTTCACATATGCATTGAATAATTGCTGACTACAGCAGAGGAACGTAAATATGCCTCTTAAACTCACACTAAATGCGTGAGAGTTGACAGGTATGCATTATTAATGAAAACTGACCACGCCTGATAATGTTGAGAGTTTTTGAAGTTTCTGTCATGGTCATTTAAATTAATGATTGAAAAGAGGTCAGTGGTGTAGCCAGCGGGGGTGCTGAGACACGTCCCTTTTTGACTGCAATTAGTAGTTCTCAATCTTTTTCATTTATTGACGCGTTTTCCAATTATCGTAATTGGCAACCGAAGAGGTTTTTCTCCGTATGCGATCTAACAGCGATTAAATCATGGGCTAAATTCAGTCCAGTTGCGGAAGATGAACAGAGAATTGGGTTGCACAAAACTTCCGTTTAGAACAATTATTAGTCCTGACCTGTTCCTAATCGAGGAGAACAAGCCGCACCTGTTAACTGGAGTGCTCTCAGAATGAACTTCTGTTAATTATGAAAATGACTGAGAACAGGTCAGGACTAGCTAATAATTGCTTTATTATTTACCAATCCATGCAAATTTGTCGCGGACAAAAAAAAATCCCCAAGACATTGCAACCTTCATTGCCACTGTTTGAAAAAGTTGCGCAAAAAAATCAAAAAACCAATAATAAAGCCAGGAAAATCCTGGAAGCATTGTTTATCAATTATGCAAATGATTGCGTGCATCAGTAGTAATAGGGTTAGTAATTGTTTTAAAGGGGAGCTCTGGGCCCCTCTAATCTTGAGTCGTAGAGACGCCCCTGATCAGTAGCAGAGGCAAACCGGAAATAGTTAAGCTTGCCAACGTATTTCAGAATGTACTCAGCACCATCTTGTGCAACTAGGCAATTGAGTGCGCAATATTACTGCCGTGCCCCTTGCATCTCAACAAAATGGAAATTTGCCGACCAGCACTCCTAGCATCCTGGGCTGTGATAAAGTATTTGCCCCCTACTTGATTTCTTATATTTTTGCGTCTTTTTTGCACTTAAGTTTTTCAGATCATCAAACGAATTTTAATATCAAACAAAGATAACCCGAGAAAAAACTAAATGCAGTTTTTGAATGATGATGTTATTTATTAAGGGAAAAAAGCCAACCAAACCTACCTGGCCCTCTGTGACAAAGTAACTCAACCTAATAACTGGTCGTGCCACCCTCAGAGACAACAACGGCAAACAAGCGCTTGCGATTACTGGCAATGAGCAAGTGACAAATATGCTAGAAAAAAAAGAAATCAGGAAGGGGCCAAATACTTTTTCACATATACTGACCAAAACTTCCAACGCAACACATACAATTATGAAATATTTGGTGTACATAAAATGGGATATTGGTTTTGAGCCATGATACATCAACTACAACTTAAAGCTCAGAAAATTGTTTTGATTTTGTCGTGTGGGCAGCTCGTTCCGCTTGATTGCACATTGTTTAGAATTTTGCCAATCCCGTCAGGTTGAGTAGAACTCATTGACCAATCCTTGGAGAATTTGGTCAATAAATAGCCGTAGCAATGGGCAACTTAAATATACCTTTGCATTATCCTGGGTCAACGTGTGACCATGCTGTGCCTAGGTCAAAATCAGCGAGAGCGAGCCGTTGGTATGCTCACTGGTGGAATGTCGCAAAGACAGGTTGCAGGGAACCTGGGCGTCCACGTGTCGACCATATCACGTCTCTGGAGCCGGTATAATGAAACAGGAAGCACCAGTGATCGACCACGTGCCCCCGATCACGTGTCACCACCCCTCAGCAGGATCGCCATATTAGCCTCCAGCACCTGCGCAATCGCTTCTTGCCAGCTACAGTCACTGCTGCTCAGACCAGAGGTCGTCACCAGAACTGGCTGAGCGACCAGACCGTACGCAACCGCCTACATGAAGCCAAAATGCACAATCGACGTCCCCGCCGTGGTTTGGTGTTGACTCCTGCACGTCGCCGCGTCCGTTTGCGATGGTCAAGGGCACATTTGGGCTGGAATGCTCTCAGGTGGAACAGGGTGCTCTTCTCCGATGAATCGAGGTTCAAGTTGAGTGTGTCTGAAGGAAGACTGCGTGTATGGCGTAGGCGACAAGAACGTTATACTGACGCTACCATCCTGCAGGGTGACCGCTGGGGTGGACCCAGTGTGATGGTTTGGGCTGGAATAAGCAGTAGACACAAGACAGACCTCATTTTCATCGATGGAAACCTCAGTGCAGCCCATTACCGTGACGACATCCTTACCCCTGTCGCAGTTCCACTCGTCCATCGCTATCGCCTAACGCTGCAACAGGATAACGCGAGACCACATGTCGCCAGAGTCTGTCCGGACTACCTGAGGCAGAATAATATTCAGTGTCTTGATTGGCCTGCGTATTCCCCAGATTTAAACCTTATAGAACATCTATGGGATATTCTGGATCGCCGGGTGAGAAGGCGTGATCCAGAACCAGCCACAGTCCAACAGTCGCGTCAAGCACTCAAGGAGGAATGGGACCGCATCACACAGCCTGAAATTCGGCATTTGATTGACTCCATGCATTGCAGAATCCAGGCTGTGTGTGACGCCAGAGGAGGCCATACAAGATACTGACTTCGGTGATCCAGACATGTGTTGCAATTAACCCGAGTGTTGCGTTGGAAGTTTTGATCAGTGTATATATATATATATATATATATATATATATATATATATATATATATATATAATATTTATTTACAAAAAAATGAAGTTGATTAGACTATAAACATAAAATATATTGTCTTCATACTGTCTGCAAGGAGTCAAAGTAAATTTTAAAATCACTGCTTTCTGTGTTTAGGAGAATTGGCTATACCGTCCCAACTTTTTCTGAGTTTGGGTAGTAGAAAAGGAAAATAATTGAATGTAAGAAACAGTAAAATAAGCCAAGATCCTCATTCATGACTCAACAGGACCTCAACAACTCTTGTGGGAACCATGGCCTGATGTGCAAATAAATCACTGGTCTTGTACGTCGCCGAACAAAATCTCTTGGCTGAGGATTGAATCTTTCCAATTAGACATGAAGTTCTGCTGCCTCAACTTGCACCTCGACTACAATCCAAAATCTGAAGAAATTAGCACATCATGGGAAACGCAAATTAAATCAAAAATTACTGATTTGAAAAGTCCATCTAGCCTCTGCTATACTGAAAACTGTGGAGACTCATTATGTCCCCCGGAGGAATTCCTGTGCGCCGTGATCGTTATCGTTATCGTGATCGTTATCGTGCCCCGTACCAAACGACATCACACACTTTTTATGAACATTTATGAAGATATCATTACGAAACTTTTCATACACGCATATCTGGTCCCGAGGTAGGTTGCTATTGAATTTCGGCCAAATCGGAAAAACAACATGGCCGCAATGGCGGCCATCTTAAATTTTTTGGAAGCCTCTCCCTCCAGGAGCCCGATTAACGTCCAGTGGCCCAATATGTTGTACATCATGGTATTAGAGAGAGAGAGAGACAGTGAGAGACGCACGCACACCACACCACACCATGCATGCGTTATTTGGATCTATGGTGCAACGGACTTCTGCCATCATGTTCCATGTGCCATTCCAGTCATACAGCGAAAACCATTCAGTGAGTTTGTACAAAGTTTGGCATAAATATTCCAGAGCCATATACCTTTAGATGTTTTACTGGCATCACTAAGATGCCGTCGCAGCTTTGGCATATCCATTGCACCTAAACATTCAAAATGAGGTCTAATTCAACAAAAATTACCCTGACTGATTCCATTGCCTACTTAAGCCGCTCCCTTGGAATCCTGAACCCTACGTATATAATTATATATGAAGAGTTTGGTTCCAAAACGCAATAAGTGCCAAAATGACAAAAATTGAGATTATACCATAGGGCGATAGTCCTGCGCTTCTTACACATGGTGCAAAAACCCGTCATTAGAAATGCATACTATATGGTGCATTTTTTCATGGTCAAAGTTTGTGTTTTTCTATAAAATGCTATAGGCGCCAACACAGAAAAAGCTGATTTACTCAAAATGACTAAAATGGATATATTGCATTTTGGAACCAAACTCTTCATATATATATATATATATATATAATATATATATAATACACACCATTTTTCACATTTACAAGTACAGCATTATCTACTAGATGGGCAATGGACATGCCCATGGGGTTTTGCCCAATTTCATCCGACAGCTGCGCACCGGGAGACACCAGTCGCGGTCCCAGGCGATCGACTGGACTGCGTCTAGTTATTTGGTGGTGTTCTATGTGAATTGAACTGCTCACTGAAAATATGCAATGTGATAACTGCAGCAGAGTCCAAAAATTTGGCATAGTTGGCGGTTTATCACTGTGTAATATCACCGTGTCTTTTAATCACACTCATCAAGCGTTTCGGACCCTGAAGACACCAGTTGGTCAAGTCTGGCGAGGAGAATTTCCCCTATTTCTCCATTATGCTGATTTTCAGCTATGCAAATATATGGGGTCTCCATTGTCTATATTTTGCTTCGTAATGCACTATACATTCTCCATCAGAGACAGATCTGGACTGCAGGCAGACCAATCTAGCCTTCACACACTCTGCTCATGCGGCATGCACTAGTTTGTCTTCAAGAATATGGTTTGAAATTATCTTGCTGGAAAATGCAGGGATGTCCCTGGAGAAGATTTAAATGGTATCGTACGTTGCTTCAAAATCTTAATACTTCTTTTCTTCTTTATAATTGTAACTTCTCGCATCAAATTTGCCCTGCGCCAGCGTTTTTGGATTCTGTTGCAGTCATCAGATTTGAAATGAACATATATTGTTTTCACTATTGTAGAGCATGAGTTGACTTTGCAAATGACTCTTGATTTTATTTGCTTTTTTTATGAATTAGAGTTTTAGAGGTATAACTGTGGTCATCCTGCTCGTAGTTTTTAGTTGTTATAATTTTTAGGCCTCTTGATCCACTGTACTTCACAGCAGTGTAAAGCAGCATTAGTTGGAAACATCGATTCATTCATCATTCATGGTTTACTGAGTTTTTATTTTTTACCCCAGGGCCATTTTGCAGGACATTGGAAGAGTGTTATGCTACATTGAAAGCATGACATACTCTCTCGACATTACCGAGGAGGGCTTGTTTGTCGTAAATTTTATCAAGAGGAACACAAATAATGACCAGATCAACAACTGGCTCAATGAGCTCTCACATTCGGCCCAGTTCCTGAATCTCCTAGGATATTTCTACCAGAAGCTCCGCACATCAAGTTTTCCCCGAGGTCAGGACTTGGATATTGTGTTCTGTGGACATGGAGCCATTAGACCTGAGAACCAACATCCTGCCTTTTTTTTAATGCCGCTTCCAGTCATTAAAGATGTGATTCTTTATTCTCCATGGAATTGTGCAATTGACTCTAGTGTGGTTTACGGGATTGCAACAGGATTCATCAATCTTAATGACCGGGCTTTCGTTCCTTTATGGAACAGGCCATCTTCTCTGCCGTGGAGATGGAATTCCATGAGGGCTGCTGGAACTCAGCTGATCCCTGAAATCATGCTGAAGCCAGTCGGGCAGGGGGAGAGGGTCTGGGAGGCACTCATGGCTTACAGCTGTTCCATTGCTCACAATCGCATTTTCTTCCCATACCTGATGCCAGTGGGAGCAGATCCCATGTACTTCCCAGAGGCCCCATTTTATGTTGTCTTGCTTGCCTTATCAGTGGTTCTCAACTTTTTTGTGGGTTCCAGAGCTACAGTGCATTTTGCTGGCTGTCTATCCAGGGAGGCAGACTCGCGTTTCACTCAATATGATTTTCAGAATTTGTCCAGTCAATATGCTTGCACAGTTGATGGCACATACATGAGGAATTTAGTCCCCACGCCAACAACGCCACTCTACCGAGCCCTTCAGGCTTTGTTTCCGGGGTAAAGGTTTTGTCGGACCGGTTAATGTGTCTCAGATGTAGTAACCGTCTCACACAATTAATGACTCTCGCGCTACTTTAATCCCGTATGGAAATTACTCTGCTTCAGCAGGTGTATGTTCTTCAGTGATTGTCAGTAACACGAAATAAAAGGAATTAGACCTTGAATTCCCTAAGCCACGGCTGACCAGATTCATGGCGGCTGAGTGTAGCCCCATCCCCTGCCGCCACACACACACACACACACACACACACACACACACACACACACACCCTCAGCAACGGCAACAAAAGCTTGAAGGCATAGACAATGGAGTGAACCACAAATAGTCTTTCACTTTGATGCACTTTGTCCAGATTTTGTCTCACAAAAAATCCAGAAACTCTTGGAGTAGCTCCCTTAGGGCCTGATTTGCAGAACCATTTAGCACATTCAAAACAAATAACATGACCAGTGGTAAGCCAATGTGTTTGTTTTTTTGAGTCATGGGCCTCATCATTGGCTTTGCATGTACTTAAAAAGTTTTAAATGTGCTAAAAACCCTTCGTAAATCTGGCCATCACTGTATTCAGAGCATCGATTGGATTATGTGTATGGAGCAGTGTGCAGCTGGTGGATTGGGTGCCTGCTTCTAATGCAATTCCCTGGGATTATTTTCAAGACAGTGAAAGGCGTAAGGTCTCACGGGCATTGAAGTGTAGCTTCTGACTGACTGGACAGTAAAGGAACAATACTTGGAGCTAAATTCCTTCCTTATGACTTGACGTTAGTAATAAAACTGAAGCAATGAAAGCCTTTGCGTAGTTAGCTTTAGCCCTCCCTTTCCTGTCAGTGCTCTTGCCTCTGTTTGTGCTCCCGCTAAGGCCAGGTGTGTGACAGGAGCTGTGCGACACACTCCAGGCAAATGGGCCACTCAGGCCTGAATACCACCAGGAAAAGGAAAATGAAAAGGCACCGAACTTTCTGTGGTATCAGAGGAAAATGTGTTTTCTCGCCAGTTCAAGTGCTCCAGTTCTGCAACGCTGCAGCTGTTAAAAGTAAATGCGCAGAGTCTGCATCTCTGCCTGCGAGGATCTTCCAGCAGCAGCTTCCACGACATGAGCGGAAGTAAAGAAAGGAGGAGGCCATGACAGCGCAGAAAAATCAGAGGAAACCTTACTTTTACTAACTGCACATCCACACTGGCTGTTCAAGGGTGGACATTCCACACAGTAAGACTTTCCTAGACATCTAATCACTAGTTTATGTTTATGATTTTATGGTTTCTTCACAATGAGTATTATCTGTATAATAATTTAATCATGTATTCTATATTGTTGAGAGTAACAATGTGATATTGCGTATGTAACTGCTGTGTCTAGAGGCTGTATTAGGTTACTAAGATAGTATAGTTTGCCTTTTTATGCTCCACTGTCTCATGCTGGAGGGGGGACGGGTGGAGTGGGAACAGCTATCAACTCATCTGCTGGTCAGTACATCTGTCTGTCCACATGTCCATCCGTGGTCATTTTTGTTTCCAGACCATAACTCAGGAAAGTTAGCTGGAAATTGGTATTATCCCCATTTCCATAGAGACTCATTGCCTCCTGAGCAGAGCGCAATGAAAGTCTTTTTTTTTTTTTTCCACAGAACTGCCTACATGCCACAAACAGTTCATGAAGTGATGCCTTTTCCTGTGTGGGAATTTCTGACATTTCTATCCCCCTGGGATGTAATGGGGGGGGGGATGGCCATCCGCATGTCTGTCTGTCTGTAATCAGTTTGGTTTCCAGGCCATAATGCAAGAACCAACAACGCTTTTTCTTAAGACTTTATACAAGCTACAGGCAAGTACTACAAATGTGCCTTTTGTTATTTTTTTGGATGTTTTATATCGACAGGCCGCATGTTACAACGACTATCCTTATTGTTTGTCCTAAAAATTCTGAAGCACAGGTCTCAAAAACAATGTTCTATTTTATCCCTGTAGCATGCCTTTAAAAGAACAAGTAGGAAAAAAAAGAACTATCTACAGTGGCAAATGTTTGAAGCCGTCTTCTTTTTTTTTTGCGCATGTTAAGGCTCCATAAATTGAAATCTGGTGTTTGGATACTTCTTTCATAAAAACTCCCCGGCACTGTAGCCCGCTTGTTCAGTCATGGCACGTAGCTAGCGAGTCCCGATGAGGGGCATTACGGCTTTCAGAAGCTGCTAGGGTGGTAACAATATTCAGTCGCGGTTTTTTTTAAGCGTAGTAAGACCACCTGCTGCCACTGGGAAAACATCCGAGCTTGCCCTTTTCCTTTATTGAACCTGGCACAGTCACAAACGTCTACTGGAAGTGCCAAACATCAAAAGGCAAGCTGAACAGAGCTAAGCAAAAGACAACTGATTTGTCTCCTTTTAACCAGTTAGGCTACTCTAATCCTGTCCCTGTTTACTCTGCTCAATTAGCAAACAAACAGTTTGTGAGAATTTATGTCACACGTTTACTATTTCACGCACTTTACAGAATGTTTCCCACCTTCAGTATTCACTGACATATGAATAGGCCTCTCTAAGTTTTCCGTCTTTGGCACAGATGGTTTCACATTTGACTCGAGAATTCTTTTGTACACAGAGGAGTTCATTGTCAACTCAATGCCTGCAAGGTGTCCAAGTCCTGTGGCTGCAAAACAAGCTCAAATCGTTACCCCTCCGCCACCATGCTTCACGGTAGGCATGAGGCCTTTGAAGTGATACGCTGTGTTTGGTTTTCGCCTGTCGTGGCGCTGTGCTATACGGCCAAACAACTCCACCTTGGATTTGTCTGTTTGAAGGACATAGTTCCAGAAAGTTTGTGTTCATTCAGATGCAACTTAACAAACATAAGCCGTGCTGCCATGTTCTTCTAGGAGGGAAAAAGCTTTCTCACGGCAACCCTTCCAAACCAGCTACACTTTTTCAGTCTTCAAATTGTTCTGTCATGAACTTAAACATTTAACATGCCAACTGAGGTTTGCAGAGTCCAAGATGTAGTTCTTGGGTTTTGTACCATTTCTCTAAGCATTGCATGGCCTGACCTTGGGGTGAATTAGGCTCCTGACAGTGCCTAAAGTTAGGCTTAAACTCAGAGAGGATCAAGCATTTCCTGTTGCAGCACCAAAACTGTGGAATGACCTGCCGCTGCACATTATATTTTTATATTGTACAGCACTTTGGAAACCTTGTGTTTGTTAAAATTGTGCTGTATAAATAAAGTGGATTGGATTGGATTGAATTTGTTGGGAGGTCCACTACTTGGCAGACTAGCTACTTTTGTGAATATTCCCCACTTGTGAATCCTCTCTGTGGAATGATGAACTTGTCCCTGGAAACAGCCTTATAAGTCTTCTGAGATTGATGAGCAGCAAATATTGCTTCTCTAAGATGATTGCTGATGTCTTTCCATCTTGGCCTTGTGTTAACACTCACTTAAATGCTCCAAACCAGCAAAGTACCAAATCCTCTGTATTTCAAGAGGTGGTCACACTTGCTGATGATCAATCAATCAAATGCATTTGATCAGCGACACCTGGCTGCTAATTACCATCTAAATTCCTATGGAAGCAGTAAGGGCGTATGTAGTATTTCCACATGTGGCTTCAGGATTTTGACTGAATATTTGTAAAATAAATGATGGCATGGTAGTATTCTGGTGTGTTGTTTTATGCCTGCAATTAGATTTACATAATTTTAGGACCTGATTGGGACCAGCTGATTTTTTTCTTTTTTCTTTTTTTTTAAATCATGTTCTGGATTCGTAAAACCATATACTAGTGATGGTCAAATAAAGCTTTTATGAATCACTGAGGCTTTCCAGCCCATTGCCTCACCAAAAGGTTCAGTCCTCGAGGCCTCAATGAAACAATGAATGCTGCCACCTGCTGGGAAAAAGAACATACGACAGTCAATGAACAGGACCGGGACCTGAGCGGAAATGTATGAAAAACTTTTGTGTGCAGTAAAAATAAACAATGGATATTTCTGTAGTATGTGCATGTCTAAGTATATAGACATAATTGTGTAAGTACATTTGTTCAAAATTAAAATGGCAATGAAACCATCGGGAGACTTCGCTTTTTTAAATCATTTTTATTCAAAAACACAAGTTTTTCAAGTGTGTTTGGGTTGAGACGGTTTCTCCCCCTGGACAGTATTTCTCCAGCCTTTGAACACACCCTTTCACACAGAACTGAAGATGCCGGGGAACATAACCATGTTATGGCTGACTGGTACAGGTGTGGATACTGGGTTTTGTGTCTGTTCCAACACAGCAGTGGATCCTCTGCTCTTCCGATGTTAAACTCTGCCAGGTATCGATCCACTTTCACTGTTGCGTCCGCCGTCGCACTTGAGCAGCTCCTGCTGCTACTGATGGACTCATCCAGCAGCTGCCAAAGTCCACCTAATAGAATTTGGGGGGAGGGGAAGAAGTCATTCTGAATATTAGCATCATAATCAAAAGAATGTATTGGTAGGGTTACTTACTATTGCTTGCAGATGAATCCAGGGGGACGTCTTGAGGCTGATCTTGGGCGGCAGATGAAGGTTCATTCCTTATTAGGATGGCACATTCATTTTTAAGGGGGTTTACTTCTTCCTGGGTTTTTGTAGGACTTTGAAATTCGAGATTTTTTGTATCTTGGTCTAGTAATGTTGGTATAGTCAGGGCACCGCTGATTCCAAACATGGTACGTTCTCTCTCAGGCGTCGAACTAGGTTGTCACCCAGCTGCTTCGCAATGGCGGACATCGATGCGGTCTGCACTTTGGTTGTTATTGCGCGATGCAAAATCTTCATGAGAGGAATCACTTTTGAGGCTGATGCCCTCCTCTCAGCTGAGCCCTCAACAGTTACTTGATGGAACGGGACAAGAACAAAAAGAGCTTCCTTCGCAGGTTCTTATTCAGATGCAGTAAGAGGAGTGATGTCAGTTTTGAGAGCCCAGGGCTGCCCCCACTGGCTCTCTCAGGTCATACAACCGTTCCAACAAATGGACTGTGCCGTTTCACCGTGCGTCCACCTCAATAATCATACTGTATGCCTGCCGCCCCATCTGCCCCTGTACTTGCACCACTCGCTCCTTAGCTGTGGTGCTCGTCCTGAAGTGGGTCACCAACCTCCAGCATTTCTGCCTTAATTCATTAAGTCCTTCCACATCAAAGGACTTACAAACTATCAAGCTCATTGTATGAGCAACGCAAACTGCATGCCTGGCATTTAGCTGTCTGACACATGCATTCATGTTTGCTGCTCCGTCAGTGATAACGCACTTCACTATGTCTCTGATGCCCCACTCCTCCATTAACTGGACAAGCCCCGCAGCCAGGTTTTCTGCTGTGTGGGCCTGCGGGAAATGTTGCACCCCAAGCAGAGTAGTGCAGAGCTGGTCTTTGTCATCAACAAAGTGGTCCGTCACCACCAGGTGGGCGTCCGTATTGATGGACGTCCACATGTCAGACGTGAGACTGACAGCCTCTGCCTTCTGGACCTGATCTTCAGCCTTCTCCTCGACCTCCCGGTATTTAGTGTCCACCGTCGCCTTCAGAGGCTGAGGGTGAAAAGAAGAGTCCTCATGATTATCCTACATAAAAATAATCAACTTCGCTCTGCTCACACACCTTTCCACAAGGGAGAAGATAGTTGGGATCCAGCACATGCATGAGCTTCCTGAACCCCACATCTTCCTCACTGGAGAATGGCTGGGAGTCCTTTATAATCATGTTCACCAGGGCCTCATCCACCACTGCTTTTCTGGAATCTGTAACATTTTATGCTGCTGTAATGTAAGAACTGAACACATGATTTTGTCAACATGCAATAAATATTTAATCTCACTTGGGCTGGTATCTGGCCTGTTGGTTGGCTGGACATGCTCACGCAGTGCTCTGTAGTGTCAAAGCATGGGGACGTATGGTTGCTGTACATCAGCTCTTTATCACACAGCAAACACCTCACCTTTAATTAAATCATACCTATTATGACAGACAGTTCACTATGTGGCAGTTATGCACTTGAGGCCAAGGCCAAAATCTGGGGCGTTCCTGGGCGTTTCGCACGCCTCAAAGCCTCAGTTCATTTGCCCCATTAGACCTCAAAGAGGGCGTACTTTCATTTTCTCATGTCTGTATAGGGAAACACGACACAAAAGTAATGTATTTGAATGTTCCATCAAATCAAAAAAATAAAATGTGGCAAATTTGCATAACAAAATCAGGTAAAGTATCAACTCAAACATTAGTATGAATTATTGGCGCACAATGAATTCTAACCCTATTGGTTTTACATTTTTAGCCATTAAATGTTGTTTTAGTGGTTTTGTTCAAATCACTCCTTTTTAGCTCACCGACCTTTTCTTCCAGATCTTTCCCAAACTCAGTTTCAACACAATTCCCTTTAGAAATTGAAATGCACCTCTAGCTTCGTCCTCGGAAAGAAGTTTCTTTTCCTGGGTAAGTAGGTATCTTTTTTTGGTTGAAATATCACTTAAGCTGCTTTCACACGTGAAAAGCATGCATTCGCGTCATTGCATTGGCTTTGAATATAATCTGTCGTGCGAAGAATTCGTTTCGCGTCCAGTGTGAAAGCGGCTTGAGGGATGAACCCCCAGGATGCTGGCCTGCACACGTTCAATAATCAAATCACAAAACCCTCTGCTGCTGGTGCTTGCTGGCAGGTATATTCCACCCTGATGAGATTTCCCAAGGCAGAGGCGGACCCCTAACATTGGTGAACTTGAGAATACAGTAGACCCTCCCCAAGCATCCCCTACATTAATAAGTGCGTGACAATTAATTTCACTTGAATTAAGTTTTGCTTTTATGGACAGATGGACGCCTGAACTGAGAACGAGTGGAGACAATTAACAGTGCAAAACATCTTTAAACAGACTGCATTCAATATGCGGCAGAAATTGTAAATGGGTAATTTGGCATGTTATGCTTAAAACTGCAAATTGATGTCCATCACGAGTTGCTTATTATCCCTCGCTGCGCAATTAGCATGAAGCGGGGGATATAGTATTGGGCTCCATACGTACGTACGTACGTTCGTCCGTACGAATATATTAATGTGGATATTTTAAGAACTGTTCACTAGATCCTTTTCATATTTGATATCTAGGTTTATCTCAGTGGGGGAAAGGTACCATGCAGTTTTGGTGACCTTCACCTTCATGTCAAGGTCACAAAGCTTAAATTTGAGTATCTTGGTCCGTCCGTACGAACATATAAATTTGAATATCTAAAGACTCCTTGATTAGATTCTTCTCGTATTTGGTACCTAGGTTCATCGAAGTGTGGAAAAGGTACCATGCTGTTTTGGTGACCTTCACCTTTATTTCAAGGTCACAAAGCATAAATTCCAATATCTTAAGAACTGTTGACTGGACTCTTTACATGTTGGATACTTGTGACAACCCCCAAAATTCTGATGTTTTCTGGAGGTGATGGAGGTGACAGCTTGTCAAATTAAACATCGCCATGTCGATACTTCAACTTTTCAATTGAAAAATTAAATATTGCACATTATAATTGCAGAAATAACAATAAAAAAGATCTGCAAAAGTCATAATAAAGCTTATTAAATGATGTTGACTTAATGTGTTGACTTTCTGAGTTATTTTTATGAAGTATCTCTGTGATCGAGTGGCAGTCAGCCATTACAAATACATATGGTGGTCATGTCAAAGTTAATTACTGAACAGTGATACATTTTTGGATTATTATCCCCCGCCCCTGGATTAGCGCAAAGCTGGGGATATAGTATTGGGCTCTGTCCGTACGGACACATAAAATTGAGGCGGCGGGGGATATTGCCATGCTAGCGGCAAACGCTTGTTTTTTCTAAAATAGAATTTTACAATCAAAAACAAAATGATATGCTTTCTCTACACCCATAAACAATGAAAATATCTGATTGGCTATATAAATAATTTGTTTTCTTTGGTATGTTGTGATACACAGATATGCAATGATGATTGCGGGGTAATATGTATGTGGTTGTCTAATGTCAAGTCTATTTGATCGTATGACGAGATGATACATGGGCCTGCTCTGGTGCAAAGTTTGATAAGCTGGGCATATCTGCCGGCTGAGCGAAAAAAAAGGGAAGAAGTTATTCATTCAACAAAATAGTTTTTATTGTTAATTTTTTATAGTTAACATATCATTTTGTTCTAGACTGCTACAGTCTAATTAAAAACAAAAACAGTAAAAACCCATGACTGAGATCAATTTTTATTAAGTCATTATTATATCCCCGAACGCCGAATTATGTTTTTGGTACGACCACTGCCACTGCGCTGCCCTACGTGTTAACGCGATAACTTCAGTAATATTTCAATTAGAAATTTCCTGTTTTGCATATAAGTAAGTATCATAAAGAGGAAGAACTGATTCGATTTTGGACAATTTACAATTTCTAGATTGGCCACCAGGGGCCGAAAACTGAAAAATTACTGTTTTTATCATATCTCTGGAAATATTTGTCTGATTGACCTCAAATCAAGTGCAAATGAAAGGTCCTGACCTGAGGATGTGTCCCACAATGACATTATACCCGTTTGCTTCAAAATTTTGACACAAGGTGGAGCTTTGTCACATAAAATTCACCATTTTTGCCATATTTTAGGAACCATTTGTTCAATTGACATGAAACTGTGTGCAATTGCAAGGTCATGACCATGACGTGTCACATGATGACATCATACCTGTAAGGTTCAATATTTTGTGATGGAAAATTACCATTTTGGCCATATCTTCAGAATCATTTGTCTGATTGACCTGAAATTAAGTTCAAATGAAAGTCTGTTCAAGGTCTATTCAAGGATTGGGGAATTGGAGGATTGGGGGCGTTAGGGGATATACCCCAAGCCGTCGCCTCCGACGGCATAAGCCCAGTTTAAGCAAGTAGACAGTCTGAGGAAATACTTGCAGTTGTACTTTAACCCTATTCAGGACTTTTGGGGTCCAATGGACCCCAAACTTCCATAGTTCCCATGATGTTGGAGCTTAAAGTTTGTTACAGAAAAAAATCTCAAAGCAAAATCCAGATTTTGGTTTAAGGTTGTGACACCTAGAATGGGAATATAATTGATGTAATTGTAGTTTTTAACAGTGCATCAATATTTATTTCAGCTTCGAACATTTCATTAAGCTAGCTCTAATACACGTTATGAGGGCTCAAAAACACGAGGAAAGATGCCAGAAATTTCGATGAACCCTTGTGTAATTTTAAAGTCTCTAACTCAAAAAATATTACCATGGTCAAAGTAGATAAATTTCACAAGGATTCTTTAAATATACTAAAGTTACTGTACTAGACAAATGTGCTGATTCTGAGGGGATCAGGTGGGACGCACTTGATTTTATACGTAACTACCTTTCTTACGCTCAGTCTTGTCACATTTTGATTATACAAAAGCAATGGTTTTTTGTCCGCATCATTAATGAAAAAAAAATCGAAATTTCTCCGAATTCCATTTCTTGTATTTGCTTGTATTTTTTTTTTTGTTCTTTTCTTCAAATTTCTGTTGAATGCAATACAGGCTATTGGCTACCAATTCTCAAATAGCTGAGCTTGTAAACACAAATCTGTGGTTTATCATGAGAATTACACAAACGTAGTTGTGCAAACTTAACATAAATTGTCCAGTCCTCTTTCCGATAACTCATTCGGTTAACTTTGAGTGCATGGGCTTTCAGTGGTGGAGCTAAAACCTAAAATTGGTGGTGCTCAGGACATCCCTTTATAGCAATTATTAGTCCTGACTTGTTTACAATCATTTTCCTTTATTAACGTGTTTTCCAATTAAAATGATAATCAATTGGCAATTGAAGTCACGGCTTCTCTCTCCATGCAATCTCTCGGCTACTAAATAATTGGGTAAATGCAGGACAGAGAAATAACTTACTCAAAAATAAGCCTATGCTTTACGAAAGACAAACTGCTCTGAAACTTCTGCACTACCTTTTTTTGCACAACAGGCAATTAAACCTGCACTTCATGATCATTTAAATTGTTTCAATGAAGAATAACTTAAATGAAAACATTTAAATGAAACATCTTTATGCAATTTCATAGCTTCCAACTCCTAAGAAAGTGTGAGAAGTCCAGAGTTGTAATTGGTTTCCATGTTACTAGTAGTGAAATCCACTGTGACGCACATGATACTAAAAAACCTCCATGCACTTCAATTCCGTGTGAGGATCTCTGAAATATGCATAATAGAATAATGACTGATCTGCATTCCAATGAAATGTTGCCTTTCACTTTCGGTACTGTGTTGGATGATTT
Organism: Gymnothorax reevesii; assembly: GCA_029721435.1. NCBI lineage: Eukaryota > Metazoa > Chordata > Actinopteri > Anguilliformes > Muraenidae > Gymnothorax > Gymnothorax reevesii. The sequence goes on from CM056588.1 coordinate 7,685,445, forward strand.
AATAAGTAATTGAATGTAATTTTATTTGCCGAATTAAAATTTTCAATCTTCACTTTAGGTGTAATATTGCAGACTATGGCTTGAGAATGCGATATGCTACTAATAAGCGAGAGACACACGCCATATGCGTGACAGTTGACAGGGATACAATTTTGAATAAGGCTGATTTAAATGCACCAAATTACGCTTGTAAATGTATGATTGTCATCTTAGCAAAATGGGGAAAACCAGCAACACCTGATAGTGTGGATTGTTCTCGGAGTGAATCTACTGCTAAGAAAATGATTTAAAACAAAACCAGACTAATAATTGTTTTAAAGGGATGTATATTAATATTTTTTGGGGGGGTGTTCTGTGCCCCATCAAATTTACAGCGCTCGCCACGGCGCTGGTTGGTTGGACGACCTGAGATTGACAGTATTTGCCTCAAATGAAATTAAATGACTCATAAGCAGGCGCAAGTTCATGCAAGGCTTTAAAAGTAAACATGAAAATCTGAATCTACACGATACTGTGTTAGCAGACTGGCAGGCAATGAAAATAAGTTCGGGAGTAATGAGAAATACGCCAGGCGGATTTACTTATACATACATGCGCCTCAAGTAGGTTTCTGTAGACAGCGGATCCACCCTCCCGCGAGAGAGATGACTGGGCAATTGCATTCTCATGGCATAGGAAAGATTTCTGTAGAGGAGCTGGCTTGGCAAACATTTGACGCAAATGACGTCAGGAATTTGTATATAAGTAGCTTATTGAATATTATAGTCAACAAATTGTAAGTACCATTGGTTCTTGAATAGACGGTGAATGTTGTAAATATAATAATAGATAATTTAATAACTTGACTGTAGAATACGGTAATACAAGGGGTAGGATTAAATAAGTTCTAACTTCTTCCAACTCCTTTTCGAGCATACAATCTTGCTGCTCATGCAAGACAGTTATCAACAGTTTGCTTTTTGTTTTTGTTTTGGTATTGGCATGGTGGCCATTTGTTTTGGTGATTATTTCTGTTTTATCTTTTAACGTGTTCGAAATAAAGATTTCATTTCATTTCAAAAAGAATGCAGCTAAGCCCAAAATCAGGCTGAGATCACAAAAACATGCGAATTGGTTATTTTTTTACTCATTTTCTCTGATCCAAATAACGATCTGTGAAGTAACTTTTTTGACAGCTTCATAGACGTGCACACTTTCACATGGAAGCATAATCATTAAGCCAGGAACCTGTCTATTTTACCTTAAATCAGGTTATTATCAAGAAGAAAAAAAAAAAAACGACAAAGATTGACAGGGTCTTCACAAAAGGGCAGCTTTTAAGAGCAAACCAAAATTGAGGACAAAAACTCTCATAGGTAGATTTCCAAAACAAGCTGTTCCCAAAAGACAGATTTCCAGGATACATCGAAGTCAGGTATACGCAAGCTCACACAGTGCTTAGGTCAAACAACCCCAAGCAAAGACTGAGACAATCTGACAGAAAAGGGCGGCAAGCATCAGGATTAAATAGCCTGGGGATAATAATGGGATAAAAAACAAGTCAGGGTAAAACATGGCGAGAGACAGACAGGAAATAGGGGTGGGACTACAAGGGCACATGGACATCAAAATAAAAGCACAGATTATATGTACACTTAACAGCCAGCAGCTGACTCTTGAAAAACAAAAGTACAGAACACAGATCCTGATACAAGCATCATGAGTCCTGCATTAGTTTAGCATTACTTCAGCAGTTAGGCATATTATTTGTACCTTTATTGTAAAGTGTGACCAAAAAACATTGCACATTGCACATTGCATTGAGTAAATTACTTCCCTCCTTCAGGCAAAGCCGAAGTGTTGAGCAGCTGAAATCTTTATTTTTCCCTCCAGAAGCACTTACATAAAATGGAAGACACGATTTGATGACTCTCATTATATTTCATATTACCATATGCACCCCTCCAACTATGAGCAACAGAAAAATGAAATAATAAAAACTGCATTGATGATAATTAGCTGGTAGGCATCACATGCCACTGATATACTGGTCATGCGGTTATCAAATCCTTACCTAGAACGCAAAGATGATGCAGTTATGAGATGAGGGAATAGGCACTGCTGCAAAAGAAGATCAGCAGGAACATTCCATATATTCACCGTTACAATCACCAGCTGCACCGGATATGGATCTTGAAAATGAATTTGAATATATGCATATATAACTAAACAAAACAACAAAGCTGTTACATGGTGGGGTGGAAAGGATTAGGATTGAGAATTTGGTGGTGGGGTAGAGCGTATTGGGACTACCACATCCGATATGGAGCTGAGAAATGACCAACCATGGGGTAGTCAGGCTGCAGTTGTGCAGTAGATTGCTGGGCACGCAGAGAAGCAGGGAAGGGCTATCAGTGATTTATGCTTCAGTAGCCCTTCTGTCGGCTAAAATTAGACTGGATACTCTTTGTTGCCCTTGTCCATCAATGACTCTTGGAAGCCCCACTTGGGAGCTCAACACTCTGTCACCAATTCATGGCTCGGCACCTCCTTGGACCACGGTAGGAACCCGCCACAGCCGAGTGGAAAAACAAGGTTAGTTGTTGTGGAGATGCTCCAGCCCAGTCGTCTGGCCATTACAATTTCACCCCTGAGTTCCTCAGGTCTTTGCGTCTGCCTTTAGTTTTGTTTCCTTAACCTAAACACATAGGTTAGTTGCCCGAGCCTAACCAAGAAGTTTTTTTGGCTGAACCTAACCAAGTAGTTTTGGTGCCTAAACTTAGACTGTATAAAACACTTCATTTCACAAAGGACACAAATCCTGGTTCCCTTCATGAAAATTCCTGAATTTCATCTTTTGGACTATCGCAACCTGTTTCCTGCAACCCCTGGCAGAACTGAAGGAATCACTACACTTAGCGTATATTTGTCATGGTTTGGTCCCGCCGGATGCAACCTGCAATCCAACGGGCACTGGGACCATGTACCCAAAAGGAGAGAAAGGGACCCACTAGCGCAGGCTGATATAAAAATAGCAAAGATTTAATAAACATACCATAAAAACCAGAACCAACATGGGAGTGGCAGGGATAAAACCAGAATGCAGCTGCAATGCAGCTTCTTAAATACTTTAACTTCTCCTCCACCTCAAGGAGCAACAGGTGTGGCTCGATGAAGTGGAGACGAAGACAGCAGGAGGGGGAGGGACTGCAGGGCAGAACCATCACAGTGGGTATACGCTATTGTATGTCACCAGGGCAAGAGAGGACTCCTGCTTGGCAAATTGCTCCCTGGCGATTAATTTATTGTCTTCAATACACAAGGCCTTCCCTGGAATAGATGTCGTCTGGAGGGTAGCAAATGTTGCTCTAAAACCTTTATTTACCTTTCAGCATTCATGGTGCTTTTTAAAACATGCAGCTGTCCCACACCATATGCACTAATGCATCTCCATACCATCAGAGATGCTGGCTTTTGAACTGAACGCTGATAACAGGAGGGGTGATTTATCTCCTCTTTAGCCCAGAGGACACAACGCCCATGATTTCCAACAAGAATGTCAAATTTGGACTCGTCTGACCACAGGAAACTTTGCCACTTTGCTACAGTCCATTTTAAATGAGCCGTGGCCCACAGAACACCACGGTGCTACTAGATCATGCTTAACAATGGCTTCCGTTTTGCATGATAGAGTTTTAAGGTGGCATCTGTGGATGGCACAGCGGACTGTGTTCACAGACAGTGTTTTCTTAAAGTATTCCTGGTCCCATTTAGTAATGTTAATGACAGAATCATGCCAGTGAGTGATGCAGTGGCATCTGAGGGCCCGAAGATCACGTGCATCCAGTAAAGATCTTCAGCGTTGTCCCTTACGCACAGAGATTTTTCCAGTTTCGCTGAATCTTTTGATGATTTTATACACGTCGATGATGAGACCCTCAAAGCCATTGCAATTTGATGTTGAGGAACATTGTTTTTAAAGTCTTCCACAATTTTTTTTTACGTAAGCCTTCACAGGTTGGAGAGCCTCAGGCCATATTTACTTCTGAGAGACTCAGCCTCTCTAAGACATCCCTTTTATAGCCAATCATGTTACACACCCAATGCCAGTTAACTTAATTACTTAATTGCTACATGTTCTTTCAGCTGATTCTCTAATATATTAATTGCTTTTTCAGCCTGTTTTTGCCTGTGTCCCAACTTCTTTGATACCTGTTGCAGCCAGAACATTCGAAATAATGTTCTAATGTAAATAACACATTGGCTCGTGATCTGAAAGTCATTGCATTTTGATTTAATTCATAATTTACACTTTGTCCCAACTATTTTGGAATAGGGGTTGTACATCTGCCTCTGATTATAATGAAAACAATATGAATACATTCTTTAATAAATTAGACCTCCCCAAATGTTACAGAGGCTTAAAGGAAAGATCTTTATTCTCCAATTCCTTACCATGTGTCCCTGTCTCGCAGGAATTCCGACATCACAAAGGGGCTATTTCCATTTGGTCTTTTTTGGCATGTGCGGGAGTTGAAAGAGTGTTCAAATTTTTTCTTTTATTCTCTCCCTATTTGATTGAGTGTCTAGAAAGTGTTTTATTCATCATCTCCACAACATTTCCTTTCCGTAGAGGTGTAATTTGCCCATTAATGGTTTATCAATACAAGGCTACTTTACTGAAAATTGAACTTTAGCATCTAGTTTTTTTTTCCATCACAGCATATTAGCATGCTAATATGTTGGAATGTCAGCATCTTATTTTCGATAATAGGTTTACACATTAGGGTGTTTGAATTTTAGCATGCTAGCATGTTAGCCTGCTAACAGTTGCAAGTGCATTTTTTAAATACTTAACCATGTTAATATCAGCATTAACATGTTAGAATGCTAACTTGAGCATTAGCATTATTTTATTATCATTCCTGCTGACAAGTTTGATGACAACTAATGTTTTAGTATTTGGTACGTTAGCATGATAGGTATGTTAGCTATGACTTTTCATGCCAACATTAGCATTTGCGTGTAGGAATGCTAAAATTAGCATGCAAGCATGAGCATAAAAATATCAGCACGTTCACATTAGCATTTAATTATCATTGTTTTTGATGAGTTTGATGATTGTGTTAATCTTTTGGTATGTTAGCAAGTCAGCATGCAAACATTGGCATTAGTGTGTTAGCAAGCTAACATTAGCATGACTATTGCTGCAAGTTTGCATTGGCATGAAATGGTAACATTAAAATTAGCATGTAAATCTTAAAATGCAAGCATCAGCATGCAAGAATGCTAACATTAGCATCAGCATGCTAGCATGTCACATGAGCATGTTAGCATTAGTTTGCATTAACATTAAATAAACAGTAAATCATAATATTCTGTGCCATATTTTTTATTTGTTCTATTCTTTTTTCTCATACTTCATTTTTATACCTTAATATGTTTTTCTGTTTAGCTCATTTGTGTGGGTTTGTACTAATGTACTCAATGAATTTAGGACGGCCTCTCGATAAGCCCTCGCGGGTTTCTATCATATACTGTTTTATGTGTTCGTCAGAATTCAAAAATAATCTTTTCATGATTAATGACATGTTATTGTCCTTATTATGTGTAATAAACAATACAATACAATACAATTACAGGATTTTTCATTATCATTGTTTTTTATGAGTTTGATAATATGTTATCCTTAGTGTTTTGGTATGTTTGCATTGTAGCCAGCCTGCCAACTTGGCATGATAAGATTAGCATAATGCTAACAAAATCATTAGCATTCATATCCTAACATTAGCATTAAAATACTAACTTTAGCATCAGCATCAGTTTGGCAAGTTAGCATGTCACATAAGCATGTGTTAGTTAGCATGTTCACAAGATGCTTTTGTTTGCAAAAAGCTAGCATGCCAATATTGGAATTATTTATTTATTATTATTTGGAACATCCCCCAGGTGAACGGGCTAATTGTTAACAGGTAGGTGCCATGATTGGGTATAAAAGCAGCTTCCCTGAAATGCCCAGTCATTCACAAACAAGGATGGGGCGAGGGTCACCACTTAGTGAACAAATGCGTGAGCTGATTGTCGAACAGTTTAAAAACAACATTCCTCAACAAGCTATTGCAAGAAATTTAGGGATTTCATCATCTACAGTCCGTAATATCGTCAAAAGGTTCAGAGAATTTGGAGAAATCACTGCACGTAAGCGACAAGGCCGAAAACCAACATTGAATGCCCGTGACCTTCGATCCCTCAGGCGGTACTGCATCAAAAACCGACATCAGTGTGTAAAGGACATCACCACATGGGCTCAGGAACACTTCAGAAAACCACTGTCAGTAACTACAGTTCGTCGCTACATCTGCAAGTGCAAGTTAAAACTCTACAATGCAAAGCAAAAGGCATTTATCAACAGCACCCAGAAACGCCGCCGGCTTTGCTGGGCCCAAGCTCATCTAAGATGGACTGATGCAAAGTGAAAAAGTGTTCTGTGGTCTGACGAGTCCACATTTCAAATTCTTTTTGGAAACTGTGGACGTCATGCCCTCCGGACCAAAGAGGAAAAGAACCATCCAGACTGTTATAGGCACAAAGTTCAAAAGCCAGCATCTGTGATGGTATGGGGGTGTATTAGTGCCCAAAGCATGGGCAACTTACACATATGTGAAGGCACCATTAATGCTGAAAGGTACATACAGGTTTTGGAGCAACATATGTTGCCATCCAAACAACGTCTTTTTCATGGACGCCCCTGCTTATTTCAGCAAGACAATGCCAAGCCACATTCTGCACGTGTTACAACAGCATGGCTCCGTAGTAAAAGAGTGCGGGTACTAGACTGGCCTGCCTGTAGTCCAGACCTGTCTCCCATTGAAAATGTGTGGCGCATAATGAAGCGTAAAATATGACAACGGAGACCCCGGAGTGTTGAACAACTTAAGCTGTACATCAAGCAAGAATGGGAAAGAATTCCACCTGGAAAGCTTCAAAAATTGGTCTCCTCAGTTCCCAAACATTTACTGAGTGTCGTTAAAAGGAAAGATGATGTAACACAGTGGTAAAAAGGCCCCTGCGCCAACTCTTTTGCAATGTGTTGCTGCCTTTAAATTCTAAGTTAATGATTATTTGCAAAAAAAAAAAAAAGTTTCTCAGTTTGAACATTAAACATCTTGTCTTTGCAGTGTATTCAATTGAATATAAGTTGAAAAGGACTTGCAAATCATTGTATTCTGTTTTTATCTACAATTTACATAACGTGCCAACTTCACTGGTTTTGTACAATTATTCCATTATTCAATATTACTTTGACAAATATGGCTATTGGCTAAATTAGCAAAAATTCAAATTCTGGGATTTTTCTGAAAAACTGATTTTGAGGTGATATAGCTGATATTTTGAGGTTACATAGCTGATAGAACTCACATGTTCCAGATGCTTCGGACATTTATCTATGACATGGCAACAATGAACACCATTTTTTTTTTTATTTGACTATTTTCCATGTTCTCAATTGGAATCACCCTAATCAAACCAGACTTTGCGAACAGAGGACACATTGAATCAGGGGACCACCCAGGCTTGTATGTATCAGCAAAAGCCCACCACACTGATACAGAGTTCAGGGGTCAGTACTGAATCCGTGTATGAGTGACATTGTACCATATTAGTTTATAAATAGGTCCTATCATCTCACCCGTTTATTCATCAAATGTGGGTAAATACAGCTTTGCATTATTAGTTGTATTGAACAAGGGAAGGAGTCTGCTGTCAGATATAATTTCAGACATGTGAAGATAAGATTGTCTACCTAGCAAACAACTCTGAGAGAAAGCATACTTAATCAAGGAGCAGTAACATTTGTCTTGCTAAGCAGCTGTGAGAAAGGAGTAACATTTGACGTCAACCTCCCATAAAACTACAAACCAAAATTCCAATGAAGTTGAAACGTCGTGTAAAACATAATAAAAACAGAATACAATGATTCGCAAATCCTTTTTTAACTCATACTCAATTCAGTACACGACAAAGACAAGATATTTAATGCTCAAACTGATAAACTTTATTGTTTCTTTGGAAATGTTTACTCATTTTGAATTTGATGCAGGAGCAAGTTGACCTCTGTGTTGCATCGCCTTTCATTTTAACAACACTCACTAAGCATTTGTGAACTGAGGACACTAATTGGAGAGGCTGAGTCGGTGGAGTTCTTTGCCATTCTTGCTTGATGTGTCATGGTATGGTCCCGCCGGCAGAAGGCAAGAAGTCGGCAGGCACTGGGACCATATACCTAAAACTAGAAGAAGGGACCCACATGCACAGGCTGAGTAAAAATATAAAAATCTTTACATGAGTAAAAGATTAAAACAAACATGAGAGGAGCAGCGGCAAAAACAACAGGGCTCCTGCGCACAGAATGCAGCTCTTACATACTCTTCGCTGTACCTCCACCTCAACAAGCAACACGTGTGGCTCGTTGAAGAGGAGGTGCAGACAGCAGGAGGGGGGAGGGACTGCAGGGCAGAACCATCACAGAACCCATCCAGCCAAACTGCGCCCACAACTGGTGCCCAACCTCCGGACCACACTGAGGCGCCCAACTTGGCGCCCTCCTCCGGGAACACTGGCGCCCACCTTCGGGAACACTGCCGCCCAACCTGGCACTCTCCTCCGGGAACACACCCTCCTCCAGAACACGCCACACCTCCGGGCTTCAGGGCGACACTGGGAAACCCTCCTCCGAAACATGCCCTCCTCCGGAACACCAGTCTGGCAGTGCAGCTCTTATATACTCTTTGTTGCACCTCCACCTCAACGAGCAACAGATGTGGCTCATTGAAGTGGAGGTGCAGACAGCAGGAGGGGGAAGGGACTGCAGGGCAGAACCATCACATGATTTATGTCTTCAGTTGCTCAACAGTTCGGTGTCTCTCCATTGTCGTATTTTGTGCTTCATAGTGCGCCACACATTTTCAATGGTAGACAGGTCTGGACTGCAGGCAGGCCAGTTTATTTTCCCCGTTCTTTTACTATGAGGCCACGCTGTTGTTACACATGCAGAATGTGGCTTGGCATTGTCTTGCTGAAATAAGCAGGGAAGTCCCTGAAAAAGACGTTGCTTGGATGGTAGCAAATATGGCTCCAAAACCTGTATGTACCTTTCAGCATTAATGATGCCTTCACAGATGTGCAAGTTACCTATTCCATGGGCACATCCCTATACCATCACAGATACCATCACATCTTAGTTGTTTGGTTGATAAATTGTTTGATGAATAATAAGCTGAACTTGAGCAGCAATAGTTTGAGAGCAATCGTGGTAAAGGGCGAGGTTACTTAGGGCCCCCTTAAAGGTGCACTATGCAAGTTTGTTTACTTTCTGCATGATTATATTTTTGTCTCAATTCTCCAACATCTCTTCACGATCCGCTAGCTGCCTGCCCCTAAATTCACTGTAAAAAAAACTCGGGCTCTGGAGACTGCACAGGTGTCACAAACTGCAAATAAACACAAGGGGCACAGGCTGTGCCCTATAACATAACAAACCGTCCCAGCCAATCACCGACAAGAGTTGACAGTTAGGGAAGCATGGGAGGGAGGGAACTATAGGAGGGAGGGGCGGGCTACCTCTGTTTTGTTTGAGTGCGAATGTCAACGGAAGTGAAAGTAAACAAACTTGCATAGTGCGCCTTTAACATCTGACGTTACGCCATTGGGTGACAGTAATGGGCATGTCTGCACCTGGCCAGTAGCATCCAGGGGCAGAAGCCAGGTGGTATAACACTAACTGAAGCAAGAATGACAGACAACTGGTCCAAACGGTTTAGCAGAAATGCAGTCCCAATCCAAGAGACCATTGAAGGCTTGGGAGTTGTTCCTAATAAACTGGTCTGAGGAACAGAGTTGAACAGATGGTTAACAGAAACATGGCCCCAATCCTGGAAACCGAAAATAAGGTTTGGGAAGTTAATCCTGCCCAAAGTGTAATCGCGCATTGCACTATCCAAAGGGTTACAAATTCAGAAGGTTTTAATATGAATAAAACACATAAGCAGACCTGTTGCTCATGTTGAATTGAAAAGCGTTGAAATTTGTCTACTTTTCACCGGAACCCAATTATCCAGCACACACTCATAGGAAATAGTCAATTTTATCATCAGAATGGTTTACTTACAAGGAAACAGTGCGCTGTTACGACCTCCTATGACGTGGATGAGGAGTTTGACTCTCAGAGGCATGCAGATTGAAGGAGAAAAAAAAGCAAAAACTATTTTTAGGGAACACCAGGGTGCATACTGCACACATGGTGAAATGTATGAATGTCAACTGCATTGAGGTGTGGTGATGTAAACATCAATATGCAATCATATTCCCCCGTATTTAAACACTTTTCGCCATATCCTACGGTATGTATCTTCTGTTGCTCTTGCCCTGGAATTGAAGGAATGGACCAACCACCGTCTCACTTACTTCCACAGACGCGCAGACAAAGTTTTATCAGACCCATGCAGCTGACCTGCTAGTATTCACCCAGCACGTGTCAGCAATAAATGTGTCACTACTTACAGCACCCTCCATAATTATTGGCAAGATGAGTTCTTTAGCTTCTAATAAATTCAGTTTTTTTCTAAATAATATAAGACCACAATGAAAAAAGAGGAAAATCCAACCTGCAACCTTCGACTATCCAATAGGAAGGATAGGGGAACAGATTGCAATCTATTTGTTCGTGCTCGTCAATCGACTTATCGTAATTTTTAACATGGAGGCGACCTGAAACTACATGGAGGTACTATTTGCATAAATAGTATTTTTTAATAAACTACCGGTGCATTTTCAAAGTTTTCAGTGCCTCGTTTTAAATGTCAAGGCCCTCGGAATTCTACCGATGAAGTGTGGAGCTACGTTGAGCCTTGTTAATGATGAAAAAAAATAGTGATTTCTTTGCATGGCAACACGATGCCCGATTCACAACCATTGTAAGCCTGTTGGGAGCTTTGGCTAAAAATCCATTTATTTCGAAAAGTTGCGTGCATACGCAGTTGGGGTATTCGACAAAGGTTAGTACTCATTATCATGTTTCAATACACCCCAAGTCAATTTCACACCGGAATTCTCCTTTAAAGGACTTCTTATTTGATTCAATTCAATTGTTCAGTTTGTTTTACTTCAGCTCATCTGACATTCATTACACCCAATCGAAACTACTGAAGAGAACAACTGAGAGAGAAACATTTGTCCTAAATTGGGCCCAAGCCCTCTCTCAGTAAATCCAACAACAGTGACCTAATTTGGGAGTCCAGTGAATGTGAGTGGGAGTCCAAATACTGATTTGCCAAAGTGAAGTGAAACACAGGGATAGGGTCATAGATGCTTGGTGGAACAACAACTCTGTTATACAAACATTCAGCTTACGGTTCTGAGCATACTCCTTTCCATGGAATCCAACTATGATAAGCTAATTCAAACTATGCCAGATGGTACATATAATATTTTGATCTTGTGGTGTGTATGTATTTGAACTTATCCTGATACATTGCTCTATTGTGTTTACTCAGGAACAACCTCATTTCCAAAGAAGTTGGAGAGGTATGGGAAATGCAAAAAAAGGCTTTTTTCATGATCACTTTTCTGTGTTGAAAAAAGTCAAGATTTATCCGCAAAGACTTTCTTAACTATTCCAACTATATATTTTATGGAAATATATGCTTTTTAATTTGAGACAGGGGTACAATGTAAAAAATTTCAGGCTGGTTAAACCTCAAGTTAAATCTAAAAGTTCAACGGTTGCCTTTTAAATGCAAGTTAACTCAGATCAATGTGAGTCAACTCAACTTCAAAATAAGCTCCCAATTAGTCTAGACAGAGAAGACCCGTAAGCTTAAGCTTAGGAAACTTATGAGTTCAAGCTATATAACCTATCATGCCAGTGGAGTGAAACAGAAGAAATAAGTTAACATAATATTGCAAGTATCATGTTTAACAGTGTAATATTGGGAAAATTTCAAAAATGGGTTGAACAGGTGATTTATCATACAACTCCATTTCCTACAATGTTGGGTCTGAATCGAAATTGCCTGAAAAAAAAAATCATGCTTTACCTTTGCATTCACTATACTGCATACAGACAAGGAACCAGACATAGATTCAGGGTACAATCCATTGTGGGGTATTTAATTAAATTTATAGGAATATGGTAACAAATGGAGGGATGGGCAAAGCCCAGAAGAGGGAAGAGATGGTGCATTTAAGGTGGCATTGACTGGGAGGGCAGAGGAAGTCTTCAGGCGGAAACAAAAGCCTTTGGCAACTTCACCGGTGAATGCGTAAGTATCTAATTGTCTCACAGTTTACTTTGCTATCTTCGCGACCGTTGCTAAGATTAAATGATAGAATGATTGTCAAATTTATTTTTGATGGCATGGATGTACATCGCATCGCAACATAGTGAGGCATTTTCTTCTGCACAAACGCCCGACGTGGTGACGTGAAATGTCTGGTTAAATTCCAAGATCATGAAGCTCATGTAAGATCACAGCTTTTCATAAATTAGTTTGCACGGCTGATTAAGCAATGAAATACAGGAATTTGTACAACGCACAGCAGAGTGATATTGGAAGGATGGTGATAATCCTAATAAATGCAAAAATTACAAGATAGAAGTTAGCAAAAATTTTGTTTTTTTTGTATTCTTATAATGTCAAAATAATTGTGTGCTTGCTTTAGCGAAGCAGCCCTTCACATTTGAATATCTCAAAAACTGTATAATAACTTTTGTTCTAATTTGGTATGAACCTTCCTTATGATATTCTGAATATTCACCGAGAAAATTAGAAAATTCTCCATCCTGGTTTTTGAGAAATTCAGCATTTTTGACCTAGAAAATCAGTGTTTGTGCTCATTTTTTCAGTCTTTCATTAATATCTCAAAAACTGTCTGGTAACTTTTTGTCTAATTTGTTGTGAGCCTTCCTTATGATGTTCTGAATATCCCTTGCGAAAATAAGAAAAATCAACTTCCCGCTTTTTGAGAAATTTAGCATTTTGGACTTTGAAAATCAGTGTTTATGCATTTTTTTTTTTTTTTTCTAATTTTTTTGGACATTTCAGTCATCCTCACTGGAGCTCTCTAGACAGACAGGTCTCTTGTTGAATTTATTTTTAGAAATTTTGAGATATTTAATTTTAAGTGTCATTATTTGGGGTCCCATATAATCAAGTCGTTTTTGTGCTGATTCAGTAGATTGAGCTATTTTGTACTTTTTTTTTTTTTTTTTACTCTGTCACTTTCAGCTGGAAATGTCATTCAAACTGCAAAACGTGAAGTTAAGCTTGTATAATTTCTTCACTATTCAAATTTTTTTGTAACTTCTATAATTCTTCATTATAATTTTTAAAAATAATTTTTGTTCCAATACATTCCAAGAACTTTGTGTGGTGCGCTGATGTCACTGTTAGCGTGGTGAACAGCTGTAAAATCGTCAAGAGGTCTTCTCTTAAAATTGCTCTAGCTCCGACAGTTTTCACTCTACATAAATATTTTTATGTCCAAGTTGTAGCAAAGTTGTGCTGGTCATGAAAATGTAACTATGCAAGCATTTGGACAGACAGTTTTAGCAGTATGAGCCGAAAAGCGACAGGAGCACTAACCGAAACTCCATTAACACCTGTATTAAATGAGACAAGAATTCCGGTTGGGAAACTGAAAAATGCAGTTTTATCACTAGCTCGTGTTTCCACATTTTTGGCTCTACACACACACAATGTTGACATATTTTGCTCAGCAGACTTCTCTTCAGTATGGTACCATTTCATAGATCGGAGTTAGCTACTATCTTTGTGGTACAGGCAGTAGTACATAAGAGACACCTCAGCTAAAATCTCCATTGGACCAAAAGCCTTAACCAATAACGCAAATGTGACTCAGTGAAATTGTGGCATAGCGGTTTTGCGGTTCATTTCTGCCCTCTGTTGGACTTTTTCAACAGAGTATGCTTCTTTTGTTGCACTTGCCCTGGAATTTAAGGAATGGACGAACCACCGCCTCGCTTACTTCCACAGACGGGCAGACAAGTTTAATCAGACCCATGTAGCTGACAGGCTAGTAGTCCCATGTAGAGTGTTTGTTGCCAAAAAGCTTGATCTTGGTCTCATCTGACCAAGGCACACGGTCCCAGTTGAAGTCCCAGTACCGCTTAGCGAACTCCAGACGTCTGCGTTTATGATTGTGAGTGAGAAAAGGTTTTTTCCATGCATGCCTCCCAAACAGCTTGTTGGCAAGTAGATAGTTCCTGATGGTTGTTTTTTCGAGATTTTGTGACCCCAAGATGCTACCATTTGATGCAATTGTTTAACAGTGAGCTCTGGAGAACTTTTTATTTCTCTTACCATCCTCCTGCAAAATAACCTTGCGTCCTTATCCAGGCTTGTTTACCACTGTTCCAGTTGTTTAAAATTCTTATTGATTCCTCTGGCAGTAGATATGGGCAGGTGCAGGCGAGTGGCTATTTTTTTGTAGCCATTGCCTGACTTGTGAAGGTCGACACACATCTGCCTTACTTGAATGGTGTGTTCCTTTGTCTGTCCCATGTTGAAGAGTGGATAAGAGAAATGGCCTCTGTGTCACATCATATTTATACCCTAGGGAAACAGGAAGTGATGATTTACTAATTAAATGTTCCTAGATACTCTGATCAACTTTGTAAACTACTGTATAAATGACAGAAATACTTCAATTTCATTTAATTCCTAGGAATTGTCAGGGGTGCCAATAATTGTGGAACAGGTGATTTTATGAAAAATAATTATTTCTTAGTCAGGGATTTTTTCCCCCATTAAAATTCACTTGAGTTGAAGGTAACATTTATCTACAATTTTCAGTGTGAGAGTATGCTTCTGCAATAAAAATTGAATTTATTTTAAGGCTTTTAACACATCTTAACCAGGGGCAGTGGCATAGCCAGCGGGGGGGCCAAGACACGTCCCTTTATGACTGCAATTAGTAGTTCTCAATCATTTCCATTTATTTTTTTTTTAGTTTTCCAATGATTGTAACTAGCAACTGAAGACACGGTTCCTCTCCATGTGTGATCTAACAGCGATTAAATCATGGGCTAAATTCAGTACTGTTTCGGAACAAGAACAGAGAATTGGGCCGAGAGGCTCCACAGTTAACAGGTGCGGCGTATTCTCCCAGTTAGGTAAGACGACAGTGATTGTTGTCTTACCTAATCGTTGAGAACAAGCAGCACCTGTTAAGTGTGGAGTGCTCTCGGAATGAACCTTTTGTTAATTATGAAAATGACTGAGAACAGGTCAGGACTAATAATTGTTTTAAATAGACGTTTTGTGCAACCCAATTCTCAGTTCTTGTTCAGCAACTGTAATGAATTTAGCCCACGATTTAATCGCTGTTAGATCACACGTGGAGAGAAACCGTGTCTTCGGTTGCCAGTTACGATCATTGGAAAACGCGTCAATAAAGGAAAATGATTGAGAACTACTAATTGCAGTCATAAAGGGACGTGTTTTGGCCCCCCCGCTGGCTACGCCACTGACCAGGGGTGCCAATAATTTTTGAGGGCACTGTATATCAGGGGATAATTAAGCAGTGTACAAGAACGTGTCTATTATCATGCAAAATAATTGTGCTCCTAAGTTGTGTTAATCACTTAAGTATATAATTATTTTGTATAATGACTGGGTTGGGATTGAATAATTGTGTTAACACCATATTCAGCAGACCCACATGCATAGCTACACTTTCTTGAGAAAATTGTGTTCATGTGTGGAATGCATTGCATAAACACAGCCAAAGAAGCGCAGTCATCAGTTCTATTTCATTTGTTTGCGAACAAAGAGCTGCAGTTAGACTGACTAGTTCAACAGTTTTATTGGTCCAGTTGAACACCTGTCACATCCTGCTCTCTCCTGGATGTCTTTATCACCATACTTGCCAAGGATATGATAATATTGTATCCTAGATACAATATTGTAGCTGATGATACTCAAATATTTTTATTTAACCTGGAATTCAAATATAGCGAATCGATTCAAAGTATCAAAAGGCCAATACGTTTGGAAATACTTCATAGGTGCACATTGAAAAAACCAATCACGTTGTTGTTGTGTACTCAATGGAGGTGTAGTACCACATGAAAAAATGATCATTCAAAACAAACATGTATTTAATATAATGCTACGCAACTCAATCCCCGCCTCTCCAAGCACATCCACAGTTTTCAGGCCCACCCATTGACTTTTTTCTGTCTCCGCCAAGAAAAGCTCCAACATTACAAGTGGTCCAATGATCTGAGGTGAACAGGATATGGAAAAATGGCATCAGCCAGGTGGGAGACCAGATTTATTGGATGAGTGAGCATCCCACAGTGATCCCCTCACGCCAGCGGAGGATAGCTGCCCCTAACCTCCCCATGCAGAGTGCGGAGGGGTTCAGGGGGGATAGAGGTAGATTCACTGGGTAATGTGGAGAGCGTGGAGGGTTAGGGTTCATGCTGCAATTCGCATTTTCGTCTGAAAAGATTTGTGCGATTTACACCGTGCAAAACAACACTCATGGCAAAAAAAATAAGAGTGAGACTGAATGGAATTAGTGGTATTTTCTCTCAAAGAAAAATGTCACAAATACTAATACCCCCTTCACCTTCTGCCCAAGAGACCCCACCACCAAACTGTTGGCATTATTTACAGGGTACAGTATATTACAGCAGTGGAAATGAAAAAGGGGAGACACAAATCTCAATGTTTTCCTCCCTTTTCCCCAAACCTTCAACATCTATCAACTGTTCAGCACATTTTCAATATCTACATTAATCTTGCCATTGCCATTCTATTTCCACATTTTCAACTTAACATGCGAATGTAATGACTTGCAAATTAACTGTGAAAGAATAAATTAAAACATTTGAACAATGTTTCATCCTTCACAAGGTCTTCCCTCTCTTGAGCTCAGGATGACACCCGCTTTTTTATACTTGTGGAAAGGTGCCATTTGTGTTTCAAACTTTTGTTCGTATCAACTGTGGTGAAATTAAACTATGAAATATTAAACTAAAATCAAACGATAAAATATGATTATAATGACAGAAAAAATCCCTTGGCACTGTTGTAATTTTAGTTTTTTTCATTCATCTATTGTATGGGACTTCAGTCTTGTCTTTGCATCTGATGACCATTTGATCAGCTGTTGCTTTGTCAACAATTACTTAATATTTGTGGTTAAAAAATAAAAAAATGACAAAAGAAATGGCAGAAGACTTCAATGACATCCAGGTTGCCAAATATTTATATTATTTACTTGTTGGAGAGTCTATTCTATCTATTTCATGTGGATTTAAATGTGGTCTCCAAATTCTACGTAGGGGCTTTCGTGAGGCACGAAATGGCTCCCGCAAAAATTTTGACTTTTTCCAAAAAAGAGCTCCCACAAAACTAAGTATATTTTTACCCTGTGTGTGGAGGTTAGGGTGCTGGGCTGTAGGGTGCATTTAAGAGTGGTGGAAAACATGATTCTAGGCTTGTGGTCAGAGTTTTATGCTGTAGGCAGACAGTAAGGGTCCTGAGCTGCAGACTAGTGGTGAGGGTGTCGGGCTGTAGACCAGGGGTGATAATAAGTTGAAGGCTAGCGGTTACGGGTAAGCTAGTGGTTAGAGTTCTCAACTGTCGAGTGATTGTGAGGGCGCAGGGTCGGAGGTTTGTGGGTTTTTGGTGTTGGGCCGCAGGAGGGCACTCAGAGTTCTGTTCAGTAGGCGAACAGCTCGGGTGCTGGGTAGTTGGCTAGAGGTTAGGGTTGTGGGCTTCTGGCTACTGGTTAGAGTGGTGTACACTTACTGTCCCAGTGGGTAAAGAAATCAGGAGGAAGCTGTGCACTGTATAAGATTCCATGGAGTATGGTAAATGGTTTAAAAAAAAAAAAATTAAGATAAGGAATCTTTTATCACAAATAAACTGGGTGCAGTCAAGGTTAAAAATTAGCTATCACACATTAAGGTTATAAATAGTCATCAATTATTCGGGAAGATTTTGGATCTGTTCACTGAAAAACCTGCAACTCCAGGATGTGAGGCAGGGGAGGGCCAGGAACTGGGCTGCGACAGTCCTCACCGGTGAGCCCAAAGTGGGAGTGTTCTGTGTTACTTAAACTGAGAGCGGAGCACACATTGCACATCTTTGCTGAGATCAAGGTAAGCCTTGCCTTATTTGTCACTCGTGTAAGTCATGATTTTTTGTGATTTATAGTTCAGTATTTTCAAGACATAGTCATGACATTCATTCTGTTTCACCAAAATGACAAAATTGACATATTGAAACACAAAAATGTTTCTTTCAATCAGTTAAAAGATATTAAGTAAAATGCCCATATATTATAATCAACCATACACAAACACAGCCCTACCACATATAAATTATGCCAGCGATATGATTAAAAAAAGTGAGATTCTTCACCGGAAGAAGAAGACCATCAATATATTCATATTCGTGGTTGTAATCAACAATCTTTAACATTTGCAAATGCTGAGCACAGAATGCTATAATTTGCATTCTGCTCATTGTGCCCAGTCTGTGTAGAATCTTTACCACTCAAAATGAAATGAAGAATCCTTCAAGAGGTGACTGCTGTTGTATCTCAAGTAATTCAGTGTTCATAAGTATGAGGTAAAATAATTTTAGGCTGCTAAATAAGTCTATTGCCAGCATTTTCTTAAAAGCGGAATATGCCATTATTCATAAGGTATGTCTAATGGCAGTGTTTTGGTTGGTTTTACTTGCCTACAAGGCATGGAAAGTTCACATTCGAGCTTGCTCTGTATACATAGAGAGGCAACAGGAGAACAGCATAACTACAGCACTGGACTGATGGAGGCTGCAATATCATAAGCTGTTGATCTTTTTGATGAGAGAATGCGCTGGCTTCATGGGGCTCTGGTGAACAATGGACACAATTATTTTATGCTTAACTAATACCTTGAAATGTTCAAAATGAACTCAGTTGCCTGCAGGTCTACGTTATGTCCTAGGATGCCCTAAAGCAATCACTTCTAAAATCGATATGCATCATGCCCTTACCAAACACAAGGTCCATGCAAAGTAAGAAATGAATCCATAAAGAACTGTAACCTGTAGAGCGCTCACAAGATATCTCTACGGGTGCGGTGGATGTGGCGTAATGAGCTCTAATCCATAGTACCCTTGACTCCCTTGTCTGGGGAAAAAATTAGTTTGTAGTCTTGTATCAAATAGCATTGGTGAGGATTTGTGCCGCTTTCTGCATATCTAAAGTATCCATCCCCTTGAACTGCTGGACTGATGCTAAATATCTACATGAAAAGTATGCCGGCGTGAGCTTCATTAGGCAAAACAGTGGATAAAATATACAAAGACAGTGGTAAAATATCACATTATATTAGAATTTGCTGGAATTGGGATTGCAGTTTAGATGGATGTGAAGAGGTAGAGTAAATTGCACATATTATACACTTAATATTCTGAATAACTGAAGTTCTGAACAACACCCACAGACCTAGGACCCTTGTGTTTAAAGTGTTAACAATGCATGACCAGCATGCATGACTACCGTGTGACAGTATAATGGTCATGAGTGTAATTGGGAGCATATTCCAACCTCACGCAGGCTCAGGTAAAAATGCACCTTCAGTGTTAACGCCACTGGTCATCAAGTATTTATATAATATATCAATGAATGTATAAATTGCACACACTTCCTACACCCAGCACTAACCAGTACTGGTCATCTCTGCACACTCCTGTTCACTACAAGTAGACAGGACACTAAACCAAGTGAGGGTATAGATTACTTTGTTAGCCAATTCACTAATCTGTCTCTTAAACATCTTCGTGTGCTGTATTGTTTTCTCGAAACAGCGTTAGTAACGTGCCTGCAGCTGAGATTACCACTTCAAATTGCACCATTGAACAATCTCTTGATTGGACAAAGCCGCAAACCGAACATTCAGTCCCTTGTTTTCCGCATTGATCCAAAGTACTTTTACTACATCTGAAAGTTGGTGGGACGCGTCTCGACCATTCCTGCCCAAATATATGCCTGTGAACACCACCATGTCTTAATTGACCTCGTTTAACATTTGGCCACTGAGGGCTCGGCATGGACATATCTCCCTCCATTTACTCTGGCTGACACTTCCTAAAAATGTGACAACAACTCACAGTAAGTGACATAAAATCTCCCCATGTAAATGCATCAGAAAATTAGCATTTAATACCAGTGCTGTGGGTTTGTTTTGGGTTGTCTGTTTAACTGACTCAGTTTATGTTGGCTGCTGTTATTCCACAGAAAACCGAAGATGAAGTCCCAGAAGGTGTTCCTCTCTGTGCTGTATCTCCTGCTGTACAGCAGCTTCTCAACTGCTGATCTTAACCCGGATCTTGTAAATCAAGTGGAGAAAGGGACAGACACCACTGTTCAGCTGTTGACTGTTCTTGGTGACCTGTCAGCGTGGGCTTCAAAACCTGATGAAGGCGCAAAGGTTATCCAGAAAGTGTTTGAAGTCTTTGATAAGCTGGCAAAGGTTGCATCTAGTCTCAGTTTCATTGGGGCATTGGTTAGTTTTATTTTTGCGTTTATTCCCCAACAAGATCCAGTTTTGGAGTTCATGAAGGTGCAGTTTGCGGAGGTTAACAGGAAGCTGGACTCGATTGCTCTCCAAATAAACTCTCTGGGGAAAGAGATTGAATGGGCAACATATGCCAGCGTCTATTCAGAAGATGAGAACAACATTAAAACCTCCTGGATCAAACTGCGAGAGTTCATTGACACCGCCTCTGCAGCAAAAACAGATGAGGAGAAGACGAGACTGGCTGAAAGATTCACAAATTTCTACGAGAATAGTGGAACTGAGAAGAGTGTTTATAACTTTCACAGCTATCTGACTGACAATAACCCAGCCAGCCTGAATAAGAACCTGTTAGTGCTTGTCACTCAAAAGTCTAAAGGGGATTTTAAAACCCTAGTGCAATTCACCAGCTATTTTACCTCCCTGGTGGTCACTGGATTGCAGCTGAATCTGCATTATTATGCATTAAAGGGCTACAATGCCAAGCTGAAAGCAAAAGAAGCAGTCACACAGCTGACCAACGTCCGAGAAAATATACAGGCCGTCTTGATCGAATGTCTGGACAGTTTTGAGGCGTGGGCAGAGAAAGATATGCAAGAAATAGGGGCGAAGCATCTCCCAGAAAATATGAAGCTAGCAAACAATATCAAGGAGCATTTGGACAAGAAGTTCAACTGGCATGAGTGGACAGTCATTGTGCATGACAAGACAGATAGAGAAGAGAGGACCTACGGGAACTCTGTTAATGTTATCGCTCAAGGCAAAGTCGTAATACATGCCATACACAGGGAGAAAGGGTTTAGCATAAATAGGGCCATTCAAAAGGAACTGGAAGATGAGTGGAATAGCAAAGGAGACAAATATGTATATAACCATGGGCTATGTATTGAGAAAACATCCCAGTGGCCCAATATTTTTAAAAAGAGCACAATGAAATATGTAGAATACTTTCATGAACCCTCCGATTATGATCAAACAGTTGATCGTGGAACCGTGAAGCTAACATGCTTTGATGGTTTATTAAGACCTTTTAATGTGTACTTAAAAAGCCGAGAACTTGTTGAAAATAGTCCTTGTTCTGATGTAAACTGCAACAAAGGAGAGTGTAGGCAAATCAAAGGCACGTCACGTGGAATCTGTAAGTGTGAGAAAATGTTCTATGGTGCAACATGTCAGGGAAGTGTTCAGGACGATATCGACTCGGTAGCCATGGAGAGTGAGCTCATTGGCATATCTTACCAGCCTGTGCCAGATCTGACAGCAATTTATTATGACCTTCAGGAAATGAAAAAATACACAGAGGATCTAGTGAACACTCTTCGACAAGACATACAATGGACACAAATATTCATTAAGTATATTGATGTGATTGAGAAATTCAGATATTTGGCAAAAGTGCACAGTTTTCTTAGGAATGACACAATGTCTCAGGATCAGTTTGTTTCTGAGGTCAAAACACTTTTCACTGATGGGAACACATTCCTATACATGCTGCACAAGTTTGATCTAATGATGCAAGGGACAGGCTTTGGAGACAAGTCTAATATTCTCGACACGCTTCGAGAGTCACTGCTCACAGAGCCATCAAATCAAAATGATCAGCGTCAAGCAAATCCTGTGGCAGCATGCTCTAAATCCTACACTGAGAGAGTTGATTATTTTGTGCGTATCATGTTTGCAATGGAGCGGGAAGCTGTCCTAAGCTGGTACAAGTACTTGCTAATCAAACACGAGTCGCACAAGACCGTGTCCACGCAAGAACTGCAAGAGGGTCCAAAAGTTGTAAAAAACATGGTACGAGCATCTAAACATATGAAGTCGGAAGAATACCTCAAAAATGTGTTTAAAGAATATGTGTCTGAGCAGTGGAGACTTTACAACAGGAATGGCTGCGGGTCACTCAAAGCACAGCACCTCTCCAACGCTTATTGTGAGAAGCCCCATGACAGCACAGACCAGCAGGAGGTCCCACTGACATGCCTAAAGGATCAGCAGTCCTTTCCAGACGCAGTGAAGTGCTCTAAAGGCCAATGGAGTGCCTTGCCTGTGTGTTATACCCACCCTAAGAAGGGAAGCACTGCGTGTGTGACTGAGGGTGGAACTACAGTCTGTATAGCCACCTGTTCTAGGGGCTGGGGCTTTGCTAATGGGCAGACCACTGACACCTACCTATGCACCATGCAGCCCTGTCTATCGTACACTCCCAAAGCCTGTGACAAATGCGTCGCGAACAGCGCCTGCAGGCCAAGTGAAGTGTGCTCCAATGGCAAGTGTGTGGATGGGTGCAGTGTCTTCCGCTGTGGGGTAAATACTCAGTGCTCCACCAACAACCACATCCAGCGCTGCAACTGTGTCAGTCCTTGGGTTGTGTGGAATGGACACGATGCACGATCGCAAGGATGCCGCTATCAAAACCTGCGCTGGGTCTCTCGAAACCGTTGGGACGCCATACCACAAAGTACGTAGCTTTGGCTGCTTCAGAAACTTTAAGTCAGTGGTTCTCAACAAAAGTCCTGGCGATCCATTGTGTACGCTGGTGTGCTTCATCCAGGATTATAACCCCATAATTTTAACAAGGTCCTAACCCTTTGGACCCTGTATTATATAAAGGGGTCGTGACCTCCACCTATGCCAAAACACAGCTTACTGTGATGGGGAAACCACCTGATAAGGTAAATAAGGTCACATGACAACCAAAAGTCATGTGATCAGGGTAATGCTTGGAGGTCTATTTTATGACATTTCAGGTAACTGCACATCGTCTTTACGGCCACAAAACTGGCTTCTAGGGTTCAAAGGGTTCATTTTTATTCATTGCATTATTCATGTACACAAGGGTAATTTACTCTTAAGCTGCATACTGATTGAATAATCCTCTAAGATTATTTAATCAGTATGATTTCAGCCTCGATGAGCTGAAAGTTTGGACGCATTGCTTTCACATTTAAAAAATAACAATTTAAAGTGGGATTAAAAGATCAGGCAGATAAGTCAGATGTGAATTGTGCCAGAGGGGAAACAATTCAAGTTCAAAGAAGTATTCGCAACTTTATTGATTGTTTGTTTTTAATTTGGTCAGTTTAAAATGTGCACTCTTTTGGCAAATGTTTGCAATAAAGCACCATTCCTAAATGGCATACAGCTATAGCCAATCCAAATAATGTAAACAAACCTTTTAAACATGACAACAGGGACCTAATTAAGGAAAATAAAATACTGTTTAAAATTGTAATTGCAGCTGCAGTTGGAGCAAAAAGCTGCATACACAGTGGATCCTTAAGATCGACATTGAGAGCCACTTTTCTAGGTTCCTGTAAACCTGAGCTTTATACAGCATTTGCAAACAATGACTTCAGTCCAATATCATTTTCAGGTTTCATCAATGTCGGGTCCTTGAAGAAGTAGTTGGCGAAAAACTTTACCATTACAACTTTCAATGAAACATTCCTATCTGAACACAGTGAAGTCATAGGACCTAATTTAAAACCCACAAAGCCTTCATAAAACCCTATGACTCTATGATTACTTTAGTGAATGCTCCAATAGTAATGCGATGTCTTGGGGGATGTGTAGGGCTTCTAAAAACCATGGGCAATGTCAGCTTTTAGGTTAAATACTTGTAATGGTGGTCATTCACTATGACAAGATAAGACAGCTTAATGGCAAATGTCAATGTTCCACAAATTTTATATTGGTATTTTGTCTCTTTGGTTATCATGTAAACTTTTAAAGCACCGGATTGGCCGTGCCATTGCATGCCTGGCAAATGGGTAAAAAAATTAAGGAGGACTGTGACATACATTATAAAAAATATGAGGTCACACGGTCATCCCATAATATCACATTCTGTAATCATGGACATTATTAGTTCATTCCCTCCTTTGTTAATAAAAAAAACCCCCACTCTTATGGGAATGCTCTTTGCAGGATGACATTTGCTCCCATTCCAGACAGAAAAAGAGTACTGAGGCCAGAGAGTGGTGGGTGGGATGGAGTTCAGGTCAGGTGTCTGCGCAGGCTAACAGAGTTCTTCTACTAGGTCTTGACAAAAAGATGACCACAAGATCACTCTAAATGAAAAAGGATGGGGCCCTGTTCATCTAACCCCAATCCTGTCCCTTGGCCAACTAACTCTAACCCGCTCACTCACCTAACCAACCCTTATCCACCCGCTCACCCAACCAACCCTTACCTGCTCACCCACCCAACCAACCCTAACCCGCTCACTCATCCAACCAACCCTAACCCAAATCCTCACTAATCTAACCCTAACCCAAATTGTCACTCATCTAACCCGCACCCAAACCCTTGCCCAACTAACCCAAATCCTCACTCATCTCACTCGAACCCAAACCCTTGCCCAACTAACCCAAATCCTCATTCATCTAACCCGAACCCAAACCCCAGCCCAACTAGCCCAAATCCTCGCCCATCTTATCCAAACCCTCCTCCAACTCTTGACACAACAGTGTGACAAACAGCCAAACAAAGCCCACCATTGTAACATTTTCCTTCAGTGGAACCAAGAAGCCCAAACCATGAAAACCCTTCCCTTGCACTTGTTTCCTCGTACTCTTGGCCATATAATGTATCCGTGTAAGGATCCAATGATTAACACACAACAGGACACAGTTGTAAAATCTCAGTTGCAGCACAGCGACAGAGCAGAAATGAGTGAGATTGCCTCATGGTATATTCAGAATTTTTGCAGATGTTGTGAGATCTCCAAGAGGACACCATGTCTGCAGAGCGAGAGGCCCAGATGGTGGATGGCACGGAGGATGGGTCTGGTTTCAACATGGCAGGACCTGCAATTATGACTATGACTGGTGGGAGAGAAGGGCTGATAATTTTGAGGTATGTTGAAATTTAGACCTGCTTTTTCAGCTGATCACTTCTCAACTGTGCTCATCACAAGCAACTGCTTGTGAATGAAAAACAAATCACAATAACGATTAATGTGCTGCGTAAGTGAATATCTTTTTTCATGCCTCAGAAGTGCATTCATTAATGATGGACTTTTTTCTCTCATTCCTCTCACCAGCGCTGGCTTGATCCCCACTGGAGTTTGGTCAGTAACTAGCGGTGGGACAAAATATTTAATACATTTCGATTGGGACCGTCTAAACGGCTTAACAGTTTCAAGTACCCAGGGGCAGCCCAAACTGCTCGCATTCATTTTTATTCCATCATGCTAAATATATCCAAGAGCTTGAGAGCAAATCAGAAGGGAAGTATTTAAATGATTTTTTAATATCGCTTCTTTGCCAACCTCCGCTTAACGTGCTAAAACTTGCATAAAATTATGGCCAGAGAGAGACTGAAGATTATAGCGCTTCCTTCTGCACTGACTGTGTCCCACAAAATATGTGTCCACAACCCATTTCCAAAAATTTGGGAGGCTGTTTAAAATGTAAATTAAAACAGAATGCAATGATTTGGAAATATTTTGAACTCTAATTTAAAGTAATGGAAAAACATTTTTTTCTTTTTTTTCCCTTTTGCTGTCAACCAGCAGCAAACAGACAGCTTCTTTGGTTGACCTGCGAGGAAAAATTTTACGCGTTTGATATTATTTATATGTGAAACCGTGCTTTCAATGTGTACAGGCTGAGATCATATCAATCAGGTGTCTGATTGATTAGAAACAGGCAATAATGTAAAAACAAAATAAACTTTACAGCAAAAAAAAAAACAAACAAACTTGCACTTATGTGCAAAACAAACTGCACAAAAGCAATGTGCTCTCTAAATAATTTGAGTAACATTCATTTGCAGAAAAAATACTGCTCTGCCATTTCTTCTCACCACAGTCAGGGCCAGTTGACTTGGGGTCTCCCCCCACACCAAATTAGAATTTACCATAATAACAGAAAACAAGCCAAAAGAGTCTGATTTTTTTTTTTTTTTTTTGACCTCAAAACCATTATGTCCAGACATTAATCACTGCTACTCCCCTCTCCGTCTGAAACTTATGACAGGACGTAAATTTTGTCTCCAGCTTGTTTGAGAATTTATTATCATTGCATCTTGTGAGTCCACCAAAGCTTGTCATATCTAAAGTTTCGGCTACTTCTATCAGCTTGATATACAAGTTCAGAGTAAGTCAGGTATAGAATGATTATCACATTAAGTGTACAAGAATATGGTGAAAGGGTATAAAAGCTTACTTTTTTCGACACATTAAATTAAAAAAAAAACATTGTTTTAAGGCACAAGTTTGCATGAGTGGGATTCTACTGCATGAATTAAAGTGGAACAAATGTATGCCTGACATTTTCACAGTTTTGGCAGTTTTTGGTACTTTGTATTAGTCTTTCCCTGAGTGCATTAGAAATCAAGCTCAATCATCACATTTATGTTGAAAAAACAAGATCAAAAACCAACCCAGCTGTAATGCAATTTCCCCAATTTCTGAAAAAAACTCTTTACGTATTAATTATATGCATGTGATGTTATTCTGAAACTCCTTGCAGCTCTCGATTCCATGTGGACAGCCATGCAAATCTCTGAGCTACAGCCTCTCCTTTGGGCTTCCTTTTAATAAATTTCATTTGACAAACAGAATGCCTCGGTCTTGTGTAGTTGGAGGCTGTACGAGGAACAAAAATCTCACTAACCATGCTGGTGTGAGATCGTGCTCACTCTGGAGACATTTACTGTGCAACTGACCGAGACAAATGACATTCCTGATGACCTACAGAAATGCTGACAACTCTGAAAAGCCAGGAAACTGATGTTGCATTTCATACGTCTATCAATGCTGCAGAAGATTTATCAGAGGAGACTAGCTGGCTATAAAACCGCAGCGCTGACGATGTACAGAATCAGTTCATGTTACAGTTCATCCATTCAGACGCCTTATCTCAGGAGAGAGCCAACAGGGGCTATAGCTGATTCCCCGTATCCTAAAATGGCATATTTCCGTGAACGACTTAATTCGCATTTGCCTGAAATAATGCTTGAAAAACCTCATTTGTTTTGTTTGTCAAATGGGGGCAAGTTGGCTCGCTAGCTAATTCGAATTTGATTGCTGCGATTGTAGTTTCTTCCCCTTAATGGTTTGTCATCATTTAGTGACTTGCGCTATTCTGAAATATTAGCCTATATACGGCTTCCCGCACGTGCATCTATATGCCATGTGTTGCCAAAAATCTATAGTTTAGTCAGGAAAACTCATGTTTGAATAAAATAGAAAATTTATTCATGGGTATAAGCATTACATTGTATGTTGGTAGCGGTTCTGCTCTGGAGGAATGTCCTACCGGGGCACAGCAAACATACAAACATAGTCATGAACAGAAATCAAAATCCCCCCGATGTGAGCTGAACCAAACAGGTGGAGGCTGGGGTGGAGGTGGCAAGCAAAAAACCAAACAGCATGTTGCATATCATGAAAAGTCATTGCAAACAGCAGAAAGTGAGCTTGACGTCTTTCAAATAGACCGCTGTATGACCTCGTGATGTGTATCCTCCAGTTGTGTGCCTGCTGATGCTGACGTGCTGGTAGCTCACCAGGCTGCAGTCAGCTGATGTAGCTCTTCTCCAGTCTCCTGCCTGAACTACTTACACTCATGTATGGAAGACCGTAGGTGACTTCCCCACAATTTCATCTGTATGTGTGTAACCGGTCTCACAATGGAAGATTGCATTGAACTTCCCCCACACGCATCTCCATGCCGTGGTTAACCTTAATCAAGTCATGGAAGATCTTGGGCAATTTCTGACACATGCTCTTGTAGCACGCGCAGATGGAATATAGATATGGAAGCTCATATTCATTCTTTCCGCAATGTACTTTTTGTGCATACTGTGAGTGTAGTTGTGAGCTGTGCCAGGTATGATTTCACTTCTTCTTGATGTCTTCTGTAACGGTATAACTTGGTTTCTGATTTAAGCTTGCGCCTACCTGGCAAAATAAATTGATATAATTGCACCTGTTGTGGAATTCTGATTCTGACTAACATATTCTCTTCCAGTTTTGGAGTCTTGTCTCCTAATTGAGTAACGTAGGACTGTAATCACATGCCTGATCAATACCCTTGGTCTGTGTTATAAGGTGGATTTTCCACGCTGTGATTAGTGTTGTCTTGAAAGGCCACAAGGAGACTCCGTTACACTGAGCGGTTGGGGCGTATTTCGTTACTATCTCAGTCCCTGAACGGAGATCTTAGAATTCTAACCTCCAAGTCCCGGAACTCGTCCGTTAAACTTTGGGGTTACTCGCTAGGGCCCCGGTAATCCCTAGTCATAGCTATTTTCTACATCAAATTATTGTGCTTAATAATATCATCAGCCTCTGACTTAATTCCCCGGATCGGGTGATGCAGATGTTTTGGTCCGGTGGAGTAAGGTATAGACCAGTATGGGTCCGACGCAAAACATAGCTCTAAATTCATAAATTGGAGTCAAGTCAATATTTATGCATATGCATGGTAACCGCAAGTGGGTACAACTAAATTTTATATCCTAAATATAATATGGAGTCAGATGAATTACAACCACTACGACATTAGGGCAACAGCATCTGCTAGGCACGTTTCCGGGTATTTAAAAGTAGTACATGAGAGGCGTCATCACATTTGGCCTGGGGCAGTGGTCTAGTGCTGATGATGTAGCCAGACACCATTATTATAATGGAGACCGTTAAGATTTTCTTTTCCTTGGCTGTTGAGACCAACATGCTGAGACCTTCCGCCTCAGCTAGGACCTTCTTGGCCCAGTTGCACGGTGTTTACAAAACTTTGAAACTATGTTTTGGAGGTGTATATGGTGTTTTGATAGGCTGAAAAAAATGTCAAATCTCTGAAAACATTATTTTGTATTTGAATTTTCATTCCAAATCTCTACAACTTTTCTCTTTTTTTTTGCATTTTCTTCACAACCACAGCACTGTTTTTACAGTGTTTCAACAACACATTTTCAGAGTTTCAAATTTGGCACTGTTCTCTCCCTCTGTAAAATTTTGTTATCCAGTTTTGAAACCTTGTAAATGGAGATCTGAAAACTGGTGTGAAAATATTTAGAAAAAAGTGTTGAAAACTTGAAACATGAGTTTCGAAAGCGAATCTCTGTTTTGAAAAATTTGAAGGTGTATATAGTGTTTTGGCAGCCTAGAAAAAAATTCACATATCTGAAAACATTATTCTGTATTTGAAAATTAATTCTAAATCTCTACAACTTTTATTTTCAAATTTGGCACTGTTCTCCCACAGTATTACTTCGTTATCCAGTTTTGAAACCTTGTAAACGGTGATGTGGAAAAAAAACCTTCTGAAAAAAAGACTTGAAACTCCGAAAGAAGTTTTGAAACTGAAAAAAAAAAACCCTCTGAAAGTCTGGAAAAAAAAAACAACCTAGAAGCTCTGAAACTAAGTTTTGAATCTCTGTAAAAGAGTTTTGAGTCTCTGAAGCTCTGAAACTAAGTTCTGAATCTCTGTAAAAAAAAAAAGTTTTGAAACTCTGCAAAGAGGAGGCAGGATTAGGTGTCAACCCTCTCAGCCTGTTGTTTGCTGAAGTAAACTTATAGTCCAATGAAATGTCATGACATACGAAATTGACAGACTGCTCCTCCAATACTGTGGAAAAGCAAGAGTAGGAGAGCTCTGAGGAGAGCAGGCCAGTCGGTCACGAGAAGGGAGCAGTAGAAGGAGACAATGTTGGTCCTTCTTAGCTGATGTTAGTTCGCTTGCTTAGCTACCAAGTTCGCTAGCCTAGCTAGCCAACAGTTTGTCATTAGAAAATAAATGAATAAAAAAACCATCATTTTGCTATCTCACTCAGCTTAAGTTGAACAGCCAGCATTTATTTAATACCAAATATAACTGCTGCCTAGTCTTAATTCGCTTGCTTAGCTTGCTAGTTCGCTAGCCTAGCTAGCCAACAGTTTGGTGCAATGTATTGCAATGCCCTCCATGTAAATTTAGCTTGCTTTTGACTACACACCATAATGTGGTGAGTGGAAAATGGAGGTTTGGGCTGTCCTCCGCTCAACCCCTCTCAGCCATCTGACATTAAGGGCACTTTGGGAATCTGCCCTCAATCGAGCATCTTTTGGATTGGAGTGTGGCCCAAAGTTTGTTCTGGTGCTGGAGCCATCACTGTGGCTGTATGAGGCTTGTATGCTCATGCTGATGTGATCATTGTGTCACCAGAGGAAGGTTGCCTGTGGACGCTCTTGGTGTCACTGTTTGACTGAGGAAAGGCTGTGTTTTTCAGGTGCTTGTGGACCCCTGTGGTGGCAAAGGAGTTCAGTGGCTGGGTGGAGGGATGCAGCACAATACTGTTCCAATTGGACAGGCTATTGGTTGGCCGTGGATTACGTATGTGGTGTGTAGGTGAGTCTTCAGCTTCATGGCCTAATTGTTTCGGTCACACGCAAGGAATGCAGATAACAAAGCAGCTTTCACAAATTGATAAGACTAATACATTGCAACACAACAGCTTACACACATTGACAATGTTCCATACCTCCCAAGTTTGAAGGACCGAAATGCTGGTCCGTAGCGACAGCGTTTCATTTAATTCATTAGGGGGGTGGGGTGGGGGGGGGATGGGTAGAAAACGATTGATTTCCATATCATTTTATTGACCGGGTAGTGGAATTTGCATTTAATTTTGTTCATTCATAACACATTATTACGCATGGGTGGAGAAATTACGCGTAAATCCCGCTATGCGCAAATTGTGGATTTTTTCATCTGTTTGCGGGTCCGGGAGTTTTGTGATTCAAATGCGGGTCGGATCTGCCAGATGCAAGTCACGAGGGAGCTGTGTGTTAATGCAGTATAACACCGCAGCTGTCACACACACATAGCAGTGATTCAGAATTACACTGCAACTCACACACACTGATGGCGCTAATTCAATGTAACACTGCAGCTTACACACTGATGATTGCTAATGCAGTATAACACTGCTGCTTTTACATACTGCACGAATGCATGACATCCACTGCAGCTTACATACTGGTAGACCGTATGCAGTACAATACTACAGCTTACGCACATTGATAGTGCTAATGCAGTATAACATCGCAGCTTTCATACTCAAGAAGCAGTAATAAAACTGCAGCTCTCAGACTCTGATAGCACGAATGCAGAATAACACTGCAGCTTACACACATTATAGTGCTAATGCGCAATAACACTGCGGCTTACACGCACTGATTGCGCTAAAGCAGTACACAGCAGCTTGCAAACACCAACATAGCTCACAAGTAAGCCGCATCTGGCGTGTCCGACCTGCATTTCAATAGCAAAACCCGCGGACCCACAAGCAAATGAACAAAACCTGCAATTTCCGCATTAATATCACAAGTGGGCTCTCGATTCCTCTCTACACCCTTACAACACCCAGACTTTCTGGGTATTAATTACCTTTTGGAGTAAATTATTAAATTTACTGACTTCTGGAAATCTTGTAGTGCCACCACTACTGCTAGTGGGTGTTGGGATGAGTTTTGATCAAAACCTAACAGACTCTGCCAGAAAGCCTAAAATGGGCAGTGGTAGGAGCTTCACGCAGGACATTGACCCAAAGCGCTCCTGAAAAGCTACACAAAAATGGTTCACCAACCAGGACCGAAAATTTCTGCCA
Source organism: Gymnothorax reevesii (assembly GCA_029721435.1). Classification (NCBI taxonomy): domain Eukaryota; kingdom Metazoa; phylum Chordata; class Actinopteri; order Anguilliformes; family Muraenidae; genus Gymnothorax; species Gymnothorax reevesii. The sequence continues at coordinate 7,717,627 of CM056588.1, forward strand.
TGACCATCCAATTCCCCTGATTTAAACCATAACAAAACCTGTGGGCTGTACTAAAGAAGGAATTCCATAAGTATCAACCTCGGAATCTGAATCGTCTTGAGAGATGCTATAAGGAGGAATGTGCTCCGATCCCATGATGTACTGTATGCTCAACAACCTCATCACACATTATAGAAAGACTCAAAGATGATATTTTGGCAAAGGAAGGCTGCGCAAAATATTAAATAAAGGGGTCCCAATAATTGTTGCACACAAATTTTTGAGGAAAATATTTGTTTCATGCTTTTAATGTTTTTTTTTTCAACTTAATTTAAAAGTCAGATTTCTGTAAATAATCTCAATGAAAGATTGTGAGGAGAAACAAAGATATTTTATCGCATCTCATTTTGCCCATTTTAATCTAATGGGTGTCAATAATTCTTCAGAGCACTGTAAATCAGTGGCTGCATCTGATGGTGTTGAGTGTTTTCGGAGTTAGTGCATGGTTAAGCTAGGAAATGGACTGAAACCAGGTCAAGGCTCATCAGTTTAATGGGATTTTTTGTGCTTTCTGTAATTTGAACTCAGCAGCTCCTGCTGGAGTTGATGTGGGATGACAGCACAGCAGGAGATAACACAGCAGCTTCCACTACGATAGCGTTATCCCCATAATCTCAGTTTTTCCCCCTAAATTTCCCATTAAGTTGGTTCAAAGTCAGAAACAAATTTTTTTTTCTTGCATTTCGTAGGACAATGCCACATTGATATTCTGTAACTGCTGGTTGCAGTGCATCACTGAAGCTACATCACACTTATATTGAGAGATATATTCAAACCCAGGAAGCCATGTTTTTATTGACACAATATTACATCGACTGGGGTTAAAGAAAAAGATAACAGCATCTGTTGTACTCTGATTGATGTAATGCAGGATATATCAGCAGCCTTCAAACAATAACAGAGCAAATGCAGAATGCGTCGATAGCTTATACACTCTGATAGAGCTAATGCAAGATAAATTACACATGAACATGCATACACTCTCAGACAGGTGAATGAGTGCATGTATTTATGCACGCATACAAAGATATATACATGCAGTCATTTACTCACACACTTACACAAATCATGCATGCATCCACACACACACACACACATGCAGAAGCATTTGCACAGTGATGCACTCACACAAACAAGGACGAGCAAAGAGAAATGTGCTCCTGGCATTATTGGCATTAACACAGAAATTCAGTAACTTATGGTTGAACACACAATACCACATACACACTGACGTGATCACTAACACATGAACGCACACTCACACACTCAAACAAGTTAGTATCCACATACAAATAGGCATGCCCACATGCTCAGAAACACATGCATTCATACTTGCAAACACAAATACACTCACAAACACACACTGCCCATCTTTTATTGAGGGCACACATTTTACTCTCAAATTTGAATGTTTTAATAACTTTAATGCTCTGTTTTTTTTTCCTGCTAGTCCGAAGAGTGATGATGTTCCTGGAAAACTTTTTAATACAAGGCATGGACTAATGTGTCACTACGGCTATCGCGACAGAGGTCACCGTGTAACAAATTTCTACTCTCTGGTGAAGAAAACATGTATTTAAAGTAAATGACTCCTGAACAGAAAAATGTCAGCTCTTAAGTCTCATAAAAAGCTTCAATTTCACGCATTCTCTCAAAGTTTCAATGACTGTTTTTTTAAGTAATTGAGGTTAATTAAGAGGAAAGTTGCATTTTGCAGTAGTGTGCAGCATGGATTAGCTGGAGCTCTGCCCCAGATTACAGTCTGTAGAATGAAGTGCCCTGCTTCATCAGCAAAGAGAAAAAACTATAAAATGTTGCTAGTTAAATATTTTTCAAAGTTTTTGTATGTTGAGTCTATGAAGCGCTTCTGATAATTTTGAATAAATCTCGAGCATGTTTTCCTCTCGCGTTTCCTCTATTCCCTCGTTCACTGGAATCCTTTTCATTCTCTCATTGACTCTAGTGGCTGTGAAAGCTCTTTCTACACAAAACTGACTCAAGTGGCTTCTGTTACAAAATCTTTCAGACAGCTATATTTCAATGGCGGGTTTTGCTCTCCAAGTACAGTTTTTCCTGACATGCTGCAACCTTACAGTCCCTCACCTAACTATACAGTCATAATGCCAGCGCTCAGTCTCCTTTACAAGACTGTTGTCTCTTCCTTACGTGTTTATTTTTTGCATGGATTCAATGGTCCTCATGAATTTAACAATTTTACCCTGCTGGGAGGACAATTTAACTCATTCAAGGGTAATTAATACCATTATCACTGTTATCATTGATACTAAAACTGAGGAGATATAGCGGCCTGCAAATTACATTTTGATTACTACTGTCTGAAATTTTGGTTGTTTTTGTGAGGTATTGTTCAGGAACCAGAAGCGAGACCAAAAATATCCAGTAAACTTGATCTTTATTGGATCTGGGGTGGAAACCCCTGCAAGGCAGTAAACAACGGTACAGAGTCCACAATCCAAAATCAGAATCCAGTAGTCGTAATCCAATTCGTACACAGGGCAGAAAACACAAAAGTCAGGGTCGGGCAAAGCAAATTCGGTACACAGGCATGTCAGAGATAAATCCAAAGGAAAAATCCAGTAGACGTACTCCAGCTCGTAAACAGGGTAGCAAAGACAAAACTCAGGGTCAGGCAAAGCAGGTACGGTACACAGGCACAGGAATATCAAAGCTAAACCCAAAATCAGAATCCGGGACGTTCCAGTCAGAAGTATAACACTAAGAGTACAAGGCATAAACAATCACAGCACAGGGTAAACGTTCTGACAAGAGCTGGAAGTGAAATGACTGCTTAAATACACATACAGGAAGTCACATGCTATAATAGGGAACAGGTGAGCTGGATCAGATTTTTAAAGGTCACATGCAAAGGTTCTGATAACATCGCCCATTATAGTTTGGAATGTTGGTCTTAATGTCAATGAATATGAAAAAAGTTTTTTTATGACTGAAATTAACCCCTCCATGAAATACAGCCAAAATGAACCACTCGATCGATGACTTTTTCATTCAACAATTCACAGAAAATGCTTGGAAGGCTTTGGTAATTTATTGCAGAAATTACATCAATAGTATTATAGTAGCAAGGTTGGGCATTAACAGGCCTACCAAAGAAAACGTAGCCTCAGCACACAAAAACTTTGAAATGCCTACATTAATTGCGGAAATAGCAACAGAAAAATAATACCCTGCAACCGAAACTGCAAAAACCGCAACATAAACTGTTGACTCGTAGCATAAGACTATGAAACTGCAACATCTTCTTTCGCATCCGTCTTTGCCATTTACTGCGCTTGCACGTACCGGCCTAGGCTGCTTTCAGAGATAGCGGAATCAGGCGTGTCTCCTTCGGTTGGTATGTAAAACTTCCAAATATGACGTTCTTGTTAATGCAGATGTTTAACAATGAATTGTAAGACGTAGCTGTTACATCCACATTCTCGTAGATTCGCTTATTTTAGCATGTCACCCTGCCGAAAATGAACGATGCACTGTCGATTTCGCTAAAGTCTTAGAGTTGCCAACTTGACGACTTTCTCGCTTAATCTGGCGACTTTCCAAATCGGGATTGTTTGTCCACGTCTTGAGAAAGTCGTCAAGTTGGCAACTCTAAGACTATGGAGAGAATATGGAGAGAAACCGTGTCTTCAGTTGCCAGTTACGTTCATTGGAAAACGCGTCAGTAAAGGAAAATGATTGAGAACTAGCCAGGACTGATTGTCATAAAGGGACGCGCATGCCCCCCCCAATTCCCAGTTCTAGATCCGCCACTGGTTGAAAGGTACTCAGAGTAATTGAACGGAAAAAAGTAAGAAGCCAGATCTCCTGTCCATGGACATAAAAAATAGCTAAATTCTATGACGGAACTGCCCCTGTACTTTTAGGTCATTTCAATATTATAATAGGTAGCTGCCCCCAGGTATGCGGTGAAAATCCGTCTTCCGTCCCATCGATATGCGCAAACTTTTCAAACAACGGCGGTGGATGGAAAAGCGCACAACAGTAAGTTGTAATAACTGATTCATTACTGATGTTTGAATGTAGTTTCAAGTGTGTCCATTCGTATTTTAAACTCCAAATCCGTGGGCGACATATAGAGCCCACTTGAATGTTATGGTCTCAAACCGCGCTAACTGGGAAGCCTCATAGATGACCGCGGTGTCAGCGCTCAGGCTTCCCCACCGAGAGCAGCTTTTCTCGGATAGTCCCTTTGAAATTTGTCGCTGAACATCACATATGTCTCCAGTACTTAGATATGAAATGTAATTCCTTTGTGGTTCATCTAATGCAGTGGGTCTCAACCAGGGGGTAGTGACCCCCGCCTGGAATGTTTTTTTTTTTTTAGATTAACTCACCTGCAGTCATATAATTTGCCATAATATAGATTTTATTGAAGGTATTTGTGGATATAAAAGCGTCAAAGTGTCAGCAGCATCAACAATGCAGAAGCGTAAGGTGCCACCGGTGGGTGAAAAGGATCCCTGAGCTAAGAAGTTGTTACATACTGCACCGGTTATTACAAAATGCGGGTGTTGCACTTTTTTATGCAGAAAATTTTAAAATTTTGTGCTTTATGTAATAAACCACCAAAATGAATGTCTTCTAGAAAAAAGCATGATAACATCAGAACACTGATTTTAAGTATTCTAGCATGAATCATAACTAAGAAAAAATATAAAAAACTAGTGGGATTTTTCATTGGCCAAGGCTAAATCAAATATAGCTGTTGATTAAAATTATAGAAAATGTGTTTGAAAGTTCATGGAGACAAAAACTGCACTAAATGAGTGTCACAGACACAAATATGATCAGTGCACTGAAATGCCAGGAGACACACACACATGCAATCTGGATTATGTTACATGAATATTGTGTGATTAGAAAGCAAAGTAAAGATAAAAACAAATAAGAAACAGAAAAAATAATGGTGCTTAATTAATTTAATAATCCACCAAAAGTATTGCCCTTCATCTGTATTCATTACATATAACAATATAGGACCTGGCGATGCTGGGGCCCGATTTCCCGTTGCGACGGGCGTCTCTCTCAGTACAGTGTACAGTGGGGGTGAGGGCTGATCATCTGTTCCAGAACTACGGTCGGATGCATTGATGAATTTCTGACACGTCAGACATTTTGGTGGGGCTGATGAAGGATTTGGCACAGTTGAGGCAAAGCTTGAGCCGATTCCCCAACTTCTGTGACACTTCTCCCACACTGGGCCAGCACCTAGTGATAAAACACCAAGGCAACGCCTCGCTGGAGTGAAAACCAAGGTGAAAACATGGAAGTGAGTTGTGGCAACAATAAGAGTGTCTGTTCTACACAAGAACCGCCAAGAGTTCAAATGTGCCCGCAGCTGTGTTTTGATTGTATGTAACTTTGTTTTGATAAACTATTCAAGTCCTTGTCTTGCTCACATTTTCTAATTGTTAGATTGATTAGTGGGGACTTCTGTCTAACTATGAGTGATGTGCTACTCGCATTGTTTTTTTGAATGTATTAAGTTTTTTGAGCACAGTGAGTCCTATTTTTGAGTAATAATAAATTCTTTTCAAAACACATAGTCCATATGACAATAAATGAAAAATAAATAATAAAAAATGAATAAAATAACACAAAAATGGAAGAAAGTACATTGTACAGTGCTCAACCATGAACTTACCATCAAAAATATATTTCATATATAACAGTGGCATAACTGCCGACGGTGCATTACACCAGGGCCCAGCAGGTGTAAGGGGCCCGAAAATATATTATATAACATTACACTAGAGCTTTTTCTTCTTCATGTTAATCATACTTCATACTGAAAAACCTGCATTTAATTCATCTCAACCAAGCGGCAACCTGCGGTGCTGAAAAGCAAATACAGAAGTGCCAAAAGCTGCAGTTCCTCGAATGGCCACTTGAGGCTGACTGCAGAAAGAAGTCAATCCCCATTGACCCCCATGTTAAAAGGCCCTATTTTACAGCAAAAATAAACATGTTTACAGCTTGATTCAAAATTCGGCTTTGGTCTCTATGGCTAATTTTCCCCTCCATGAAAACTGTGGGTGGAGTTAAATTTTTTGTACCTCTACTATTTACATTATATAAAGGCTTAAATTTCTGCATGATTAAGGGCATGACCTCTTTGAGTGACAAAACCTTGCATTACACAGTCTCTGGGCAGGAGTTGTCTCATCCGCTTATGTTGTGGCTAGGCTAGAGCACAGGCCTTTCTAATTTTGTTCTAATTTACTTGATTAGAATAAGCTTTGCGCTGACAATTGTGAGATTCTGTGCTGTAAATTTTTGTATTCATAATCTTATTCATTTGCTTAATTAAATTTTCAGAGGTTTCAGACGGCAACTAATTAAGTTTACTAGGGATAGCAGTAAAACTTTGTTTGGTGCAAAATGAGGTCTTTGATTTATACTGTGTTCCATCTTCATTTACTCTGACTCAGTGACACATACACTGATTTTTACACCATGGCAAAAATCCCAAATTGTTTTACCTTTATTATGACACCAAGATTATTCAAATGGACCAAATATTTGCAGAGATATACTCATTTCATTTCGGGCTTGCCATTTTCAAAAAAGAGGCTCAGTGTCATGGTTTGTGAGGCGTGCGTGTGTTTTGGACTTTTCTTTGTGGCTTTCATCCTGGGGTGAGATCGAATTCCTTTTCAATCGAATTCTTTTCCCAGCTGGCTGATTGAACTGGGGCGGCGCTTCCCCGGACTCTATATAAGCAGGAATTCCACCAGGCCTCCTTTGCTAGAGTGTCTGTTTGCAGCTGAACACTATAGCCAAAGATATCACTAGTCAGGATTTGTGTGACTTTATATCTTCCAGTCATTTTTAGAGTTCCTTCCTCTCTAGGAATTTTCCGTTTTCTACTTTTGTTCTCTCTCGCGTTGTTTCCGTTTTTGCATTGTATTGTGTCCATACTGCTCGTTCTCCCTCTGGCCACTGCACTTAGCCTCTCTATTTAACCAGCCATTGCAGAACACTCTAGCCAACATGGAGTCGTCAGCAGCGGCTGCGTTAGAGAAAGTTGTGGCTAATCAAGAAGCAGTTCTCTCTGGTTATGGCGAGGGTCTTTCTAGCCTGAACAATCAGCGGGCAGAGTTGGCGGAGAGAGTCTGCCTTCAGGCGAATGCCATGGAGAGACAGGAGAACATCCTGTTAAGTCTCAGTGAGAGTATAAGAGCTTTGTCCACTCAAATCACACAAAGTGTTTCACAAGCACAATCTGTACACCCTCCCCGAGAGCCGAAACTCCAGTTACCCCAAAGATATGAAGGCGAGGCAGGAAGATGTAAAGATTTCATTGCCCCATGTGAAATATTTCTTAAAGCGCAGCCTTCATGGTTCGTGAATGACGAGTCTCAGGTTTCATTTATTTTATCCCTGTTGACTGACACAGCACTCACTTGGGTCAGGACACTTATTTGATCTGATTCAGCGGCCGTGAATACAGTGGAGACTCTCTTTAGAGAAATGGTATCGCCGTTTGATCAGGATGTATGTGGTCAGGACGCGGCTACGCGTTCACTGCATCTGGGGCAGGGCTCTGAAAGTGTTGCGGAGTTTTCAATCTCATTTCGCTCGTTGGCGACAGAGACAGGCTGGCCAGAAACGCCTCTTACGACAGTTTTTGTTCATGCTTTGGCTGAGGAGGTTAAAGACGCCCTGGATACATTGGAGCCTTGTGCTTCTCTGGTTTGTCGGTTTGTACCGCCGTGTCAATAGATAATCGCATCCACAACTACAACAGGGAGAAACTTACTGCATTGTGTCATGGTTTGTGAACTGTGCGTGCTGTTTGGACTTTTCTTTGAGGCTCTCGTCCTGGGACAATATCATATTCCTGGACTATTGAATTCTTTACCCAGCTAGTTGATTGAGCCGGGGCGGCGCTTTCCCAGACCCTATATAAGCAGGAAGTCCGGCACGCCTCCTTTGCTAGAGTGTCTGTTTTTAGCTTCACACTATAGGCAAAGATATCTGTTGTCAGGCTTTGTCTGACTTTCTATCTTCTAAGTATTGGAGTTTCTTCTCCCTATGCTTCAGTGTTTAGGACTATTATACGTCCTTTGGAAGTGCGAGTACTTTCGTTTGGTCTGTATTGTTCTCTGTGTTTGTACTGTGTCCGTGCTACTCTCTTTCTCTCTGGTAATTGCACTTGGCCTCCGTATACTACCGGCCATTACAGAACACTGTAGCCAACATGGAGTCATCAGCGACGGCTACGATAGAGAGAGTTGTGGCTAATCAACAAACTGTTTTCTCTAATTATGGCAAGGGTCTTTCTAGCCTGAACAATCAACAGGCAGAGTTGGCGGAGAGAGACTGGATCCTGCTTGGAAGTTCTAGCTAAATCATGAGTTGGTCAAGTTGGGAAAATCAAATGTCAGACAATTTCAATAACATTTCACCTTTTTGAGTGCAGTTATTCTACACTGAACAAAAATATAAATGCACAAACCAAAAATGGTGAGTTAAATTGACCTATAATGAAATATGGACACAAATAGTGTTTATTGCTGTACTGAATGATTTCTTTTGCTCAGTTCTGGTGACCCACTTCTCATGCTCCCTGTGAGATTACTCACTCATTGAGTTATTCCGCCCCTGATCTGTTTAGAGCATAACATTGAATTGGTCAGTCGGTGTGACCAATACACAGGCACTCCTTGAACCAGGGTTAATAAAAGGCCACTGCAAAATGTACACTTTCGTCACAAGTCACAATGCCACAGATGTCACAAGTCATGAGAGAGAGAGCCATTGGCATGCTGAGTGCTGGGATATCTGTGACAGCGGTGTCAACACACTTGAATGTGTGTCTTTCCACCATCAGCCGGTTGAGAAGTCGATTCACTGAATCAGAGAGACCGGCAGCACTGTGAATCGTCCACATGCCCCACGACCATGTGTGACCACGCCCACACAGGATCGGCACATGCGGCTCCAGCACCTGCATGATCGGCTTTGACCAGCCATCAGGACGGCTGACGAGACCATCGGACTGCACGGCAGGCGGATATCAGCTCAGACTGTCCGATTCCGCCTGAAGGAGGCAGACCTCCGAGCCCGCCGACCGCACTGAGGTCTCGACCTGGAGAGAATCGCGATTCCAACTGTACCACGCTGATGGCAGAGAACGCGTATGGCGACTTGTGGGTGAGCGTTGCGCTGATGCCAGCTCTGAGTTGCACTGCAGAGGAATGGGACAACATTCCATACGCCACTATTGACAACCTGGTGAACTCCATGCGCCGGAGGTGTCCCGCTTTTACGTGATGCCGATGGTGGACACACTCATTACTGAGTGCTGTGAACTCTGCCCCCTGACCCCTGTTGGGTTCAGGCTGTGATAACTCATGAATAGTGTACAGTAAATTTTTAGTCAAGTTTCTGTTGCTTGAATAGTAAGCAGTGGCGGAGCCAGACAATTTTCATCGGGGTGGCCAGACTGAGGCCATTGCTCACATTGGGGTGGCACAGAAACTGATGTCTTATTATTTCCTACGTGGAAAGTTGCTGTAGATCTAGAAGTGTTTCTTGATCACTCGTTTACTTAGCTATACAGGCAGTGACTGTCATGTAGCATTACATCATGAAGACCCGCATAATAAGCTTTTAATATATGCCTGAACTAATTAAAGTAAAAAAAAGAGAAGGCACTTTTATCAGCAAACCTACACAGTTGTATTCTCCTGCCTTTTGCAGCAATATTCATTTGATGGGCTGTAATAAAACGTTTCATGCATAAGTTAACGTAGAAATGCAAATTTGTTTCCAAAATAGAAAAAAATATCTTTCTCGTGCAAGCTGGCAAATTAGCCGTCCCCCTGACTTGAATAGACCGCTGACTAACAGGAAACGCGAGCGATTGAAAATGGTCACCAGAGCTACCTTGGTAGGTACCCTTACCATCGCGGGGACTTCATTAACTTAGCCCCCGTGTTAATTTTATTAACTACTAACAAGCTAGCTATTCGTAATTGACATTCAACGACAATACTTCTTACCTGCATAATTTTTAAAACAGTGGACAAGTCGCTTTGTCTGTGTATACAGAGCTCCAAATGACAAGGAGGGGAGAAAGGCTTGGCTGTTAAAAATCAGGAGGAAAAAAAAATAAAAAACTTTTCTGTCCCATAGATCCGTGCTGTGGAGTGAGTATTTCTGAGAGCAGTGTTTTAACGGGACAGGGGCAAAGATGAAGCTGAGGAAAGGAGTAGCCAGAGTTAACTAGCGCTTCCTTTTATCAACATTAATATTCGGCATATGATTCAATATAAACAAGTGTTTGCCACTAACATGGCAATATCCCCTCCGCCTCAATTCTGTGTGTCCGTACGGACGAACGGAGCCCAATACTATACCCCCCGCTTCACGCTAATGGGGATAACAATTCGGTTGACGGCAAATATGCTCAACTGGGGTACAATGAATTAAGGAAACCGGGGAGTAACTTGATGACATATACGGACATTCATCGACGTTTCTTAAAACGACGAAAACGTCTGAGGAATTATCTTATCAGAGTCATAAGCCTCGGTCAAGTTAACACACCAATTATTCAATCAACGCGCACTGAAGAAATTCACTCTCGGAATTTAAGTCGTTGTGCATGAAGTTAATCAGTTTCACGTGCATTATGGTGGATTTCCCCACTAGTTACAAGGAAATCGATTATGACTCAGGAATTTTCAGGCTTGTCTTTACTAAGGATTGGAAGAAATGGAATTGCATTAAGACGTTTCAAATGGTGTGATCTCATTAAAACAATTTTAATAGTCATGAAACACATGCACTGCCCTCTGTCCAGTCCCCTAAAGCATATTTTAGTTTCGTTATGACATAACATGAAGTCAAAATACTTGATTTTATTAAGCATTAATAAATAAGTGATTTTGCCACTTTCAAGCTGTCGGCTTTATGCTCGCCTATCATTTCCGACGAAGCAGGAAATTAAGCTGAATTCGTATGTGTTTTTATTGACCAATGGAGGTCTCTAGAGTGCATTCGAGACCTCATGAAATGAACCACAGTTCGACACATCTGGCTGGAAAGCTTCAACGCTTCAAGAAGTTTCATTACACCAACACTAGAAAAAAAGTCTCAGTTTGATCATTTGAAATGTTATCTATGTTCTTTTGTCAATAACATTTTGGCTCATGTGATCTGAAAGTCATTGCATTTTGATTTTATTCATAATTTTCACTTTGTCCCAACTACTTCAGAATTACGTCATAAAACACCCCTCCTGGAGAGGCACTCAGGTGATTGGCTGTAAAGGAGTGAGACATCTGATTGGCTACAGACGATCCCCTTTAGAAAAAATGCATTTGAGGAGCGCTGTCACATCAGAGGTGTCTCAAAAGTTTCACACACAAATGCTGCGAAGTTTACAAATTAAAAGCACGTTGTGAATGCAGATCCAACAGTTCATATATGAATGTAACAAGCTCCACATATACATTTGATGAACATTGCAAATACTTTTACATGAATATATTTGTGATTTTTTTTCTACTTGTGTGTGCATCGAAAATATGTTTATGAATCTTATTTTTTATATGTGGATTTTTTTATGTATGGAATGAAACATATTTGTGTGTGCATTGAAAATGTATTTGTGTTTTGAGTCATACGTATATATAAATTCCCAAATACGTTCGTGAATTTTTTCTGTGTATTTGCCTTTTTTTAAGACTGCTCTGGCTGCATAGTTTTTGTCATAGTCTCGCCCCGTCTGACCAGCTTCTCGCTCTTACTTGCCCATCTCTATAAGCCCTTTTCAGTCTCGCAGACCGAGCCGTCATCCACTTCATCTCACTCTCATCACGACCATCTGAAGTGTTAGGCATGTTGCTACATTCAGAGTACAGTTTATGAAATCCGCCAAAAGAGAAAATATTTTTCGATTCTACCGCTCTCGTCGCGCTGCTCCAATCCCGACCTCTCTTTCCACGTCGTTCGCTTTGCTTTCAATCTTTCTTGCACAGTTTAGTACCATCGAAATATAAGCAAAGAACGTAGACCATCTTTACCATAATAACACTACTATAAGCGCTACAAAATTCAGACGGTAGCTGGCTTGACCACAGCTAAGCACTCGACGGATCACCGTTATACTAGTATAGGCGCTACCGGGCGCGACTCAGATCGCTGAAACGCAACCAGGCTTCTGAAAGAAACGATAAATACAACACATATTTTACGGCTGTGTTGTATTTAGCATTCGTACGCGATGTATTATGATGTAGGCCTACAGACAGAAGGTTAACATTGGGAAAGGTTGGACCTTCAAAACTAATAAACAAGGGGTGGAGTTTTTTTTCCACAGGAAAGGAGATGCGCAGCTCAATTTCTGGAGTTGGAACTCAACTATTCTGAATGTGTGACGAAATGGACAACTGTAATGGTATGTAGTCTGTATAATTAAGAGACTAATAAATACTGCTATATTTTCGTGAGAAGCGGACTGCGGCAGGCAGTGAAATAGCCTGGTTGTGTGCTTAAAAGTTTCAAATTAACTGTGCGCACTCCAGTGGTTTCCTAAATCTCCCTGTCACACGGACTGGTCATATACTTTGCTATCATCAATTGTCAATGTGTCATTTTTCTGGTATTGCTGTTCAAAGTTAGAAGTCGGCAGATCTGTCATTTTTCCTGATGTCGTAGGTTCTCAACTAACAGACAGGCTCAGCAGCCGGAGGTTCTGAACGGTTGCGCCCCGCAAGGCGGTTTTCATATGTCAAATAATTTATGGATCAAACTGGTCTCACATGGTCACATTTACATTAAGGACACGCAACACGTGAACAGCTGTTACACGTCTTAGAAATTAATAACCCAGACTGATTGCATATCGCCATTTGATTTGCTTCCGATTATATCAACTTCTGCAAACAGCGATGCTATTTTCTAATCATGTTTCTGCCTCGATTCGTCTTGGGTAGTGCATTCTGAGGAATTCTGCGGGGCGGTAGTCTATTGTTTGTCATATTTCCGTCAATTATATTTTTGAGTCTTAACTTCCTGGGCAAAGCAGAATGGATATTCAATTGTAAATGACAGAGAGACCAAGCGCTCAGATGTAGAAGCCAACAAAATGGGCTTTACGTAACTGTTCTCCTGGGTACCTCTGTCTGTCTCTGAGTAGTGAAAGAAAACGGATGTCGATCACAGCTGCGAAAGATATAGCTTTTTAATTCTGCTAGTTGAATGTAATATGGGATATAATTAGCAAACTGCATTGAGGGATATGGTGCCAAAGTGGATGCCTGGCCAGAAATAAATCAACACTAAGTGTGCACAGAATAGCTGTGTGAAACTTTTTTCCCGACATCATGAACCGTAACTCTCTGGAAGGAGTTGTTTTCACCCATTGGGGAGAGCTGATTGACCTTGTCAGTAGTGCACCATTGAATGCCAAAGTTTGGAGCCCCGTGGGCAAAATGTGCATTATACTGTATTTAATGCCCATATGTTAGGGCATTATCCCGAACATTTAACCGTTTTAAGGTGAAAATGCCATTTTCAAATCGTTGCATTTGAATCATGAGGTTCCACGTGGGTTTTATTGCAGTTCAGAGATATGACATTTAACATTTAATCTCCAAAACCTAACAGTATCCAACCCCAATTCCAAAAAATGGAATGCTGTGTAAAATGTAAATTAAAAACAGATTGCAATGATCCGCAAAGTTCATGGACTGACATTTTATTCACATTAGAATACAAATAACATATCAGATATCGGAAATGAGACATATTTCTATTTCATGAAAAATATTAGCTTATTTCGAATTTGATGGCAGCAACACATCTCAAGAAAGCTTGAGGAGGAGCAAAAAAAAAAAAAAAAAAGGCTGATAGAGATTTCTCCAGATTCTCTGAATCTTTTGATGATATTATGGACTGTAGATGATGAAATCCCTAAATTCTTTGAAATTGCATGTTGAGAAATGTTATTCTGATAATGCTGGAAATATTTGCTCACGCAGTTGTTCACAAAGTGGTGTACCTCGCCCCATCCTTGCTTGTGAAAGACTAAACCTTTTGGGGATGCTCCTTTTATACCTCATCACGACACTCACCTGTTTCCAATTAACCTGTTCACCTGTGGAATGTTCCAATCAGGTGTTTTTTGACCATTCCTCAACTTTCCCAGTCTTTTGTTGCCCCTGTCCCAGCTTTTCTGGACAGGCATTGAATTCAAAATGAGTGAATATTTCCAAAAAACAATAAACTTTATCAGTTTGAACATTAAATGTCTTGTCTTTGTAGTGTACTCAGTTGAAGACCACAATGTAAAAATGAGTCACATTTTACCGTTACTGAGAAATGACGAATTAAAAATTCAAAATGATCTTAGAAACAAAGCACTGAAAAAATATGCAAAAAACAATATTATTATAATACATAATATTATTATATATTATGTAATATATGAAATGTACAAAAATGCAAAATTTGGACTCCTTTTCCTCTGTGGTCTTCAATTGAACATGAGTCGAAAAGGATCTGTAAATCATTGTAATCTGTTTTTTTTCTTTTTCATGTTTTACACAATGTCCCAACTTCATTGGAATTGGGATTTTTAGAGAAACTGGAGGACGAGGAGGCCAACTCTCATAATAAACTCATAAACAAGTTAGCAATAAGATATGTGCCCGGACGTCAGTTTGTTTCAAACAGTGCATGGTAATGGATTCTGCAAACTGGCTTAGAACTTGATTGACATCGATGCCCAAGCTGGCCAAGTGGATGGTCAGCAACTTCTGCCTGATCTGACAATTGTGTCATAGAGTTTAGGCCGTAATTGTAGCCCCCGGATGAAGCGGGCGGCTACTGTGGATTGACGTGTATCGTCTCCGCCGCCGTCGCTGTCGTGTCAGCGTCTGTAGACACTTCATTGTGGACGTTCTACAGACTGTAATTTTTGACGTTTACTTTCATATTTGGTATGGATATGCGTTCTACTTCACTTATGACACTTATCGATTTTGGTTGCCACGGCGATGGTATTGGCTGAATAACATGCAAATTACTGGCAAAACATAAAGATTTCATTGTGGACGCGGTACAAGCTGCAATTTTTCTCCGATTACTTTCATATTTGGTGCGGACTTGTGCTACACTTCACTTATGACACCTATCAATTTTGGAATAATATGCAAATAAGTAGCAAAACATTAAGATTTCCTTGTCGAGGCAGTGCCGGCTGCCATTTTTGACCAATTACTTTCATATTTGGTATACTTCCGTTATGATACCTGTCGATTTTGGCTGCCATGGCGACAGTATTTGCTGAATATTGCGCAAATTTGTGTTGAATGTACACGCTTCCTTGTGGACACTGTACAGGCTGTGCTTTTTGACTGATTACTTTCATATTTGGTCTGGACGTGTGGTTTACTTCACTTATGACACCTATCGATTTTGGTTGCCATGGCAACAGTGTTGGCCAAATTATATGCCAATCAGTGGTGAAACAGAGATTTCCTTGTGGACGCAGTACAGGCTACAATTTTTCACCCATTACTTTCACATTTGGTATGGACGTCTTATCCTTCACGTATGACTCCTACCAATTTTGGTTGCCATGGCAACAGTATTGGCCAAATAATATGGAAATTAGTTGCAAAACTTGGAGATTTCCTTGTGGACGCCATACAAGCTGCAATTCTTGATCAATTACTTTCATATTTGGTATGGCCATGTGTTATACTTCACTTATGACGCCAATCAATTTTGGTTGCCATGACGACAGTATTGGCTAAATAATGCCCAAAAAAGGGGAGAAGCAGGCTTTTGGGGGCTACACCCATGTGGTCGCCTCCGACTTGACTGTCTAGTTTTTTACAGCTTTACCAAAGCAAAGTGCAATTTGTGTTTGTACATTTTTGCATTGAGGCATTCTAAGCTGGCTGCCATGCTAGGTACATTTACTAGCTTGACAATGTAATTGAGTAACATTAGCGAAGTAACTTTGCTGATATCTTGAACCTACACTTCTCACGCAATCAGCCATAGTAGAATAATTTCTGTGGAAAAGACAAAAATTCAATTCTGGAAAGTTGTCTTTAAATTTTCTTGACAATATAGGCCACCAAGACATTATGTCATGTCAGTTCGTAACTTGTAACGTTGGCCTAACGCAAGGTACTGCAAAATGTCTCGGCCAAGACTAGTTAGAAATCAATGTCCAGACATGATATGCAAGAATAAGATTAGACCGCTCGTTTTTTGTCCCAGAGACTGAATAAGAGTTGAACGGCCCACATATTCAAGGGGTCCTAAGGACCAATGCAACAGAAAAAAAAAACACATAAATTCAAATCTGAATGCATTGGCTGGGTTAGCTCCAACCCACAGACTAGGTTACAGCTCCTGTGACTCAGCTCATCCCATTTCCATAAAGGTCTCTTTGACCATTTGGCCCCTGGTTCCAGCAGACCCACTCAGGGATCCATGCCTGCCAACAGAGTAGTTTGAATATTTAAGTAAATGTTGACTTCTTGATTCAGAGCTGTTGCATCAGTCTCGAGATATTATCAAAATAATCATTTGTTCCAGTGATATTTTGCTTACAGGGATGTGTTTGAGTGTAATACATGAAGTGGCAGGTGGGTAGACAGTGGTGCTTGTGTGCATGTGGATGGGGAAACTCTGAGTGTGTGCATATGGAATCGGTTATTTGTGTGTTTATGAAATAGCACATTTGTGTGAGCGTGTGTGAAACTGCTCGTGCGTATATGAAGCAGCATATTTGCGTGTGTGTTTGTATGTCAATGTGTAAAACCATTTTTTTCCATGTGTATATAAAGCAGTGTGTGTGTGTATGTATATATTGTAACGTGAATAGAGGCCACTAGATGGAAGTATTTACCTTTTTTTTGTTACGCCCAGACTGGAGATAGGTTTGGACATGTTCTGGACATGTCTGGGACAAGTCCCAGAAAAAAAAAAAAAAAGCCTAAAAGGTGGGAGGGGTCTGCAAAAGAGTATATAAGGAAAAGAATTGAGACAGTAAAGTAGTAGGAGAAATTGCAAGGAGAAGGATACATGTGACCAGACCTGTCATTCTGTTTAAGACCTGTGAAGCTTTTTGTGGATTTTTGCCTGTGTTAGAGCACTTTCCTCACCCAGGACATCACCAAGGAACCCAACCAAAAGGGACTGTAAATATTTCTGTTTTTCTTCTTAATCAATCTTGGTCATTAGATTAGTCAGTAGATTAGTTAGTTGTTAGTTGTCTTTGTTAATTAAATGTGTTTAAGTTTTAAAATTGTGTCTGTCATCCCTTGCTGTTGTGGATGTTGTAAATGTAATAACAAATTGGGGCCATAACAATGTAAAACACATTTGTGTGTGCATATGAAGAATTGTGGGTGTCTGTGTGTGTGTGTGTGTGTGTGTGTGTATGTGTGCGTGTGCATGTGTATACGTAAAGCGGCATATATGTTTGTGTGTCTTTCAGAGCTGGACGAAGATGTGTATGAGGTCAGGGGGCAGCAGGAGTACAGGTACCTGGTGCAGGAAGAAGGTGCAGAGGAGCTACAGTTCTGCAGGCGGACGTACGTGAGCCCTCTGCTGGCGCTTTCCCGCCGCTGCATCCTGCTCATCGCTTGTGGGGTGCTGGCTCTGCTTGTGCTGGCTGGATACCTCGCCTACATGGCCCAAACTCTGCCTCGCGGCCTGGTCAGGGTGCGTACCGACTGCGGTGAGCTGCAGGGCTGGAATAGTGGCCAGGGTTTCTCCTTCAGAGGCATACCTTACGCTGCCCCTCCGGTGGGTGAGCGGCGCTGGAGGCCTCCAGCTGACCTACAGGGTGCGCTGTGCTGGAAAGGCTTGTATGATGCCACTCATTCCCGGGCCCGTTGTGCCCAGATGCAGATTCTGGATAACGTGAGCCAGGTGACGGGAGAGGAGGACTGTTTGCACCTGAGTGTGTGGACCCCGACTCTTCGAGACGGGGCAAAGTTGCCCGTGATGGTGTGGATCCATGACGGGTATCTGGAGATGCGGAGTGGCTTGCAGAATGGCTATTCCCCCAGCGAGGAGCTTGCCACGCGAACTGGCCTGGTTTATGTCAGCCTGAATTACCGCCTCAGCGCATTTGGCTTCCTCGCCCTCAGGCTTCTGCGGCAGGGCTCCCCCACCAATACGTCTGGTGAGGCTGCTCATCCATGCATTCATGCTCTGTGCACAAACACGTTTAGTGAGGCTGTTCATCTATACATCCATGATCTGCGCACTTATACAGTCAGTGAGTCTTTCATTCAGTGTGTCTACTCATTCATACATCTATGCCCTGAGTACTAGCTAGTCTGAGTCTGCCCATCCGTACATCCATACACTGAGCACCAACACATCCTGTGAGTCTGTTCATCCATGCATTCATGCTCTGAGCACCATCATATTTGATGAGCCTGTGCATCCATGACTCCACGTTCTTTGAACCAGCTTCTGGTGAGTCTGCCAGAATCTTGTCTCTACTAACCTGTCTCTACCTGGCAAGTCTACAAATGCTTATATTTATCCTCTCTGTGACAACATTGCCAGTGAGTCCACTCATCCATCCTCTCTATGCAAAGTTTCCATTGAGTCTGTACATCAATATAACCATTCTTTCGTACTAGCACTCCTGGTTATTTTGCATATTTATATATCCATTCTACCAACATCAATGCACTGTCTGAGTATGCACAGACATGCAAGCTCTCTGTACCAACATGTTCAATGATCTACATATCCATTCTCTTTGTATCCACACTCCTGGTAGTTCTGCACATTCATAAATCCATTCTCTTTTTACCAGCACTCCCTGTGAGTGTGCGCTGACTGAAATCTTTTCTCTCCTTGAATGAAGTTGACTATATATATATATTTAAAAAAAAAAATAAATAAATAAATTTGGCATCTCCAATCCCACCTGAATCTGGAATACCCATTCCGAGAAGCGTTTCGACACTAGGTCTTCATCAAGGTTCTTCATCAAGGACACCTAGTGTCGAAACGCATTGGTCTGTCTTGTTGCCTTGCTCATGAATTAAAATATCACCTATTCTTCATCCCTGGCGGAGTGCCTGTTTTTTTTTTCCTTGGGTATTTGCCTTATTTTATATTAGGCTTCACTCTCTGGAATCGTTTTTTTCCCCAATACATATTTTTATTTCAGTCAACCAACTTGCATTAATGTGGTTAATGATAAAATGGAATGTATACACACGGTAGCGTACCAGAAATCTTATGGGACCCCTTGAAAGTGAGGAGAGGAAGCTCTGCTCATGCAAAACGCCACAAAAAAAAAATCTATGTTTTCATATGTCGCTGGAAGACTGGTGGAGGAGGCCTAGATGGTGAACGAGACCTGAAATGCTCGTAGGTTAACTTATGGGATCTAGGGGTTTAAAAGACACAATTTGTCACATTTTTTTTTCTAAAATGTATTATTCTAGGCATGTAACATTTGCTAGTTCCTTTTGTCATTTGTTTTTTCAAACTTCATAGCCAAGAGAGCAAAGTAGTTGGGAGTTGTGCGGCTCTGTCAGATATCCTGTCATTTTCACGTCAAAAATCAAACGTACCCTTCCTCCAGCAAGCACATGCATGCTGCCTGGCATTAGTCCGAGTCTCCGGGTCATGGGTTTTGGAGGAGACGTGGGGATAAGTTCCAGATTGAGCCTTCCGGGATGCAGGCAGGAAAGGCGCCTGTAACCACACCAGCTGAACCGCCACTAATGCAGCAGGGACCTATTTGATGAAGGCGGGATAAGGGATTAGCCCAGGATCAGCACAGGATTAGCCTGATCTCAAGCCCCATTTCAGTTGCACGGAGCATGTGAGCTAAGCCATAGCACTAGTTACCATGGAGCTGATAGAGTTCTCTATGCTGACTAATTCTCAGACTTGGAACCTCATGGTGTCAACCAGGCTGGGCATCTCTGGTGAATCCATTCCTCAGGCTAGATCGTACTGTTATCCATACCAGGAATCAAGGGCATTAGTTTTCAATGGTGTAAGAACAAACAGTGAATGCAGACACCTCTGAAGGTTGATGTTCTCTATGGGCGGATGGGAGTGGGGTCGATCAAGGGCAAGGGAGCCGTGGAGGAGTCCCATACACCAGTGTATACACAGAATTACAGTTGTGGTATCTAGGCTCTGATCTGACCATTGTCTACAAACTTATACCTGAGTGAATCCAGAGAAGTAGGGAGTAGCAATAGGCATCTTACACCCTGAAACTGGTACAGGTTCAGTGCTAAACACCCACTATAAATTTCAGGCCAGAGCACCCACCTGGAGGAGACCTTGCTAATAGGCCACATATTTTACGATCAGGCAAGGTTATTCTAACATTAGGAAATTAGCTATGTGTGCGGCTGCGCTACCAAAGTCTGGCGATTCTCCAGCGAGGAGCATTGGCTGTAGAGGACATTCTAACAAATCTGAATGTGGCCAACACCACCTCAGTGTGGTCATGTTAAAAGAAAAATTAAAAATCGGATTCCAGGGCTGTAACTGTGCATGAGATTACTGCTACTTCCACCAAAATCTTTTGGAGAATAACATAACTCTAAGATCCAAAGTCCTATGATGGCTGGGTTGACAAACTGGGTTTTGGTATTTTTACTTGATTTATGTGTATATATTAATTGCATCATTGTGATTGGCCGAGCTTTGTGATACATTTGATATTTTCCTGCTTTAATTTTCTTCACTCTTGATTCAAAACGGTGTAACGAAATGATTGTTGTGTTATTTATGTTTCAGGGAATTATGGTTTTATGGACCAGATATCTGCTCTTCGTTGGATTCGAAGGAACATTGAGGTGTTTGGTGGAGACCCTGGAAGGGTCACTATAATTGGTCAAGGTTCAGGTGCGTCCCGTCCCCCCCCCTCCTGTGCCACTGGGTTTTCACATCATAAATTTTCAAGTGGATTCTCACGGAGCACATTTCTGAAGTTATGTACATTCAGATTTACAAGATCAGCTCTTCCCCATCAAGGCAAAAGGAAGTAAATCCATTTTCTATCGAACTCGATCTGAGACCATAACATACACCTACTAGTGGTACTTGATTTGTAGTAGAAACATGATCATGATGAAATTCGCCCTAGTTCCTGAGGTTCGGCTCATGCAAGGGGATATTCTTTGTGCAGAGCAGAAGCAAAAACAAACTTTTGCGTTTTTCTCAAAATGGCTGCTGGTGGATTTATTTCCTTTTGCTTGGTTGGGCTGAGCTGTGGTTACAAATAATGGCGAGTTAACACATTTCAGATCACAATTGGAAAACCATGTTGTCCTGTAAAATACAAGCCACCCTTTCAACCCATTAACTATTGCCAGACTCCATACCAGAAAAAAACTTTGCCATGAGTTCACCGAATGGAAACCCCTCTTAAAGACGAGCTAAAATCCAAAATAACATCTTACTTAATTCAGTCTATTCAGAATAACCACTCCAAGTTGTATCCAAGTGTGTATTCTTTGAAAGTAATGTAAATGGAGGTTTGACATAAATTCTGTTTGGGCTCGGAGTCAAGCTCTCTTATCAGTGTTGAACAGCTGCTTCAACTTGCTGGAAAGTCACTTCAGTGCGCATTACTGCCGTCAGACCATAGCTTGATGGGTAATATGCAGACTTATTTAACCTTGTGTCCTGAGAAGCAGCTCCTCGCCCCGTTCGCTTGACAACCCTCCTCCGCCCCAGGTCCATCTGTCAAGTATAGCGTTTTTTAATCCTTATGACTAAGCTGCCGATGTATAACAATGTCTCTCCCTTTTGATGGCATTGTTGCTGTAGATCCTGTTCTGCGGCAGGGTGGTTTTAGTTGCAGCTCCCTGTCTTTGCTTCCATGTTTGAACGGGCAGAATATAACCATAACGCCAAACCCAAAGTGAGCATGTATGCCTTAAATAGGGGTTGTGCACACATTGGTGAGGATTGGCTTGAGGCAGCACTTGCTCGACGGAGTGAAGCTGATTATGAAGGTTTCTTGAGTATCTAAACTAATGATGAAGATCTCCTGCCCTTCCAGGCGTTGAGGAAAGTGTTTTTCCGCACCTGTGTTTCTGGCCTGTACAGGGGGAACCTCAGTGTGGACTTTGATGATGTCACCGCTGGCGAAGGGCCTGTTTCACGGGGCCATCGATATGAGTGGCTCCTATGTGTATAACACCTCACTGGAGGGCGCTGAGAGAAGCGGCCTTGTCTTCTTGAACAAGTCTGGCTGCCAGGATCTTCCATGTCTGCAAAAACTCTCCAAAATGCAAGTCTTGCAGGTCACCTCTGCGTCTGAATGCTTGTTACCTTTTAACTGTTTTATTTTATCAACTGATGAGAAAAAATTATTCTCTGCTGACAGTGTCAAATGTACGCCTGGTATATCAGAATATTCTCTGTTTGTAATGTACTACACTTCGCTATTTTCTCTTGTGCCAAGGTTGGGTCATGAACAGGAATGTTCACAAACCATGCATACAGTCTTTCACCAGCAGAGTATGATTTTTCAATCTGTGTTTATTCTTGGGTGTTAGAGCACTCACAGGAGAGTAGACACTTCTGGTCTTCTGTTAGAGCTTTTTTGCCTCCTGTGGTTTAAGATCACTGCATCAGTGCTTCCCAAACCTCTCCTGCAGGCCCACCTCTCCTGCATGCTTTAGAGTCTCTCCCTACTCCAGCACAGGTGATCCAAATGATCAGGCTGTCATCAATCAGCTGTAGGGGGTGATTATCGAGCTGATCATTTGAATCACCTGCGCTGGAGCAGGGAGAGATCTAAAGCCTGCAGGATAGGTGGGCCTCCGGGAGAAGGTTGGGAAACACCGCTCTACGTCATTTGATGTCACTCATAGCCGTGGGAACATATTTTAGTTGGGATGTGCTGTGGAGAGATGTAATATGCCCCAAGTCCCACCCGTAAAAAAAGAAAATAAAATAGAATAAAAATTTAAAAAATCTGCATAAATGATACATGCATTAAATTGTACACTGCATGTTTTCCCTTAAACATAGTGGTATACTTTGATAAACACAATATTTGTAAAAACAATAAAAAAAAAAAAATTGGCGATTTCTCGTGCAAACCGAATTTTGCGGTGGCCTTACGCCAGTTAGAAAATCCCTTCTCCACAAAAAGCAACATCCGTCCATAATGATCCAAAAATAAAATCTTTTTATCTACTGCCTGAAGACACGCAAAACAACAAACAGCGTGTCTCTGCCGAGTGGTGCAGCCACCCCCACTTATCAAACCACTTAGGTTGGAAAGAAAGGGTTTAATCTCCAAAATGCCTACCTGGGAAAGCATGGTTGCGAGGCTGGTAGGGATGTGTTGGCGTCAGTGACTGTCTCCAGTCGCTTTTGGTTCAGTAGTGGAACAACAGGTGCCAGATCTCTGTCCTCTTCGCACCGGGGTTCGGCACCCAATCTGCTCCCGCCGGCGTAGCCAGCATCATCCTACCCTTGTTCTGCTGAGGTGCTGCCGCCGGTGTTCGCTTTCTCCCCTTCTCTTTGAACCAGGGAGCTGCACCGACTCCCACGGCGAATGTTAGCATGCTCCCCTCCCCTCCCCTCCCCTCCCCTCCTTATCCTGGGGGGCTGCGGCTGATAGTGGCGGCCTCCATTTCTTCACAAGCTTGATAAATGTCGGTCCACTGCTCTACTGTCAGGCACTTTACTGTGGTACCGCAGCTGCTATCGTCTGTTGTTGGTGTTTTAGCTCTTTCTGATGCGTTAATAAAGAAATCTGAAATTCGCTTCTGTGCTGCCATTTTTCCCTTCTGTAAACCGTTAACAGTCTGGTTGGTTCATGCCAGTTTGAAAGTTGTGAGTGATTACATCAAACCTAAACGTAATTGTATCTCCCCGACGACGATACCAGGGAGGTAAAATGGTTTAGTTCCGGGGCCGCCGCCACCGCCGAGATTTTCTGATCCAGACTCTGGAGGCTTCAAAGTTTATAGGAAATTTCTCTAAATTTGCATAGTCAAAGATGTTTATTTGGCAGCACTGAAGATCAATTCCTGGTAATTTCCGACATTCAATATGGTCGGCAGTGGCCATTTCGTCGAAAAATTTTTTGCAGATTTTGTGTTTTCTGCTCATTTTGAGCCACATTTACATATATATACACACATATGTACAGGGATGCATGTTAATGTCATAGCAAGAGTAAAAGCAGTAACATTGCGGCTGTAAAAATTTGCCAGTGATCTCTCGTGGGGATCGGGGAGATACACGACTCGGTCCCTGTGGCGACCGAGTTATACAGTTTCACATTCGATTGAAATGTAAAAATCTCCAATAAAACAACATAACCAAATGAAGGTTAAAGAAACATGTTTATTATTATAATTATGTTTTTGATTTATAGCTACGAACATTTTAAAAATGTGTTTATTTTTACATTCACTGTGAATGTGCAGTTTATACGCCAAGTCACAGGGGGGTGCTGCAGCACCCTCAGCACCCCAACTTCCCACGGCCTTGATGTCACTAATTCTTTTAACACAAAAATTGAGGATTTTATGAATGTTTTGATCCAAATATTAAAGAATATATCTCTGAGCTCAAATTTTTCTTGCAATTACCAAAAAATATATATATTTTTTTGACCACCTCTGAGGCTGTTATTTTGTTTGCATTTCACTTCAGATGAAAGTTTTCTTTCAGTTTAAGGCTAAATTATTCACCTAATGTGTATGACAGAAGGGGGGTAAAGTGTGGTGTCCTGGCAACAGCAAGAGATTAACAGGGCTTTTCTGAGTGTTATTGATGATGCTGATGGCCGGAGAAATAAATGATCCTGTAGATTGTGTTCCTAATAGCAGATTCTCACTGCCCATCTGAAATATAGTAAACATTAAAGTAGCACTATGGAGCAGTAAGTGGCAGCTTTCTCGTGACAAAGGACATCTCTAACAATGCATTTCAGCTTACTATAGCACTCAATGGGTGCCCGTTCAGCTGACAGTTGGTTTTGATTGTCTATTGTGCTGCGCCATTCTACTGTATTTACGTTCCCACGCCAATTGCCAGGATTGAAAGCGAGGCGGTGAAGTTTTCCGGCACCTTGACCGGCATCAGGATCAGCAGCTCGTTGTGACAGATCACTTGTAGCTTTTGGTTGTGTTACTAGTGTGTAGTGACGTAGCGAGAGCTGAAAACTTGGTGGAGCGCAGAACATCCCTTTAAAACAATTATTAGTCTTGACTTGTTCTGAATCATTTTCATAATTAACAAAAGATTCACTCCAAGAACACTCCACACTCTCAGGTGTTGCTAGTTCTCCCTGTTGAGGTAAGAGGACAGTCATTCATTTGGACTTGTAATTTGGTGCATTTTAATCATTGTCATTCGAAATTGCATACTTGTCAACTCTCATGCATATGGCCTGAATCACATGCTTTTAAATGGCAGATCATGTTTTCACTTCGTAGTCAGCAATCTTACACTGAATAAAAGTGAAGATTGAACATTTTAATTTGCCAAACAAAATCATATTTAATTGCCAAGTCTAACTCTTTAATCAACCCACAATGTGCCGAGAGTAAAAGGCGATATTTCATAGGAGCGCGGATCAGTCCTTATTCAATCAACGCGTATTTGAGAGAGTCTCACTCTGAATTGCAGTCCTTATGCAAGTTTTTCAGTTTCTAGTACGTTGCAGTAAATTTCACGTCTAGTAACATGGAAACCGATTATGACTCTGGCCCTCTCACGCTTTTTTATTCTTAGGGGTTGGAAGCTTTAAAATTGCATAAAGATGTTTCAAATAGTCTTATTTCATTTAAACAGATTAAATGGGACATATTTTGCTATATGTCCAAGGTTATATTTTGATCTTGGACTTGGAGGATGGCTCATACTGCCATCCTCAAGAAACCCCATTCGTAGTCCATTGTAGTCTCTGCCTGAAACGCCTTGTTGGGGTGGCTGTTTCGCTATGGCCCCCACTCCCCGTGTGCCCACTTTCTTCTGACTGGTCAGCTCTGTGGAGGGCGGATCTAGGTGGGACGAGGCAGCAGAACGCAGTTTTCCGGGTCCGCCTCCTCAGAGTGAAACTGAGACGCGTCTCCCATAGGAATCAACGGGCATATTCCGCAATCAAATGCAATACATGTGTATAGATCTAATGAAATTAACTTGTTCTAATAAACGCAACGGCGAGAGTGGAGGACGCAATGCAAATGTCTTGCAGCTCAAGCTCGAATTTGCTGTCTACCTACGGCTACTATGGTGAGTACACTGGTGTTTCTACTCTATAGCTAGGATAGAGGGAAAGCTAGAATCCACCCCACAGAGACACATTTGTAAAAAGGGTCGACAAACCTAAGTGTTGACCGGAGACCGTAGAAATCCAGTGGGTCTGAGTTTAGAGAGAAACGTGGACAGTGAGGAGCAGCAAAAATTGGACCAACAACTTATGGACTGCTTTGGAGTGTATTATAAGGACCTGCTGGTTCATGTGCATAGCTGTGGTGTGTCGTTAGTGTGGAGTAATGAACAGCTTCTGCGCTGATGTATGACAAAGGGGCGAAAGCTCCAGGCTAAATGGCCTTTTTGGAAATTGGCCACGGTAATGGTTACTTATTGCGTCGGAATGACCAGCTTTTGCTCACAGAAAATGGCCACGATAAGCCACTTTTACACCGGACGCGAAAAAATTTTTTGCGTGACAGATTACATTCAAATTCACTGCGTTGTCTTTGCATTTACTTTGAATGTAATCTCTCGCGCAAAAAATTCTTTTGGGGTCTGGTGTGAAAGCTGCTTAAAGCTCCCATAACGCGTGTATTTGCGTCTTTGCATTGACTTAGAATGTAGCTATTCTGTAGCGCAACAAATTCGTTTAGCATCCGGTGTGAAAGCTGCTTAACGTACCCATAACGCCTGTATTCGTGTCTTTGCATTGACTTTGAATGTAATCTGTCCCGTTTTGCCACCGATGTGAAAGTAGCTTTATGGATAGTACGCAACAGCCAGAGAGTGCTCGGTTATGTTATGAACATAATAGAGGTTTTGGAGACTGTAAGTTCTGTTAGCGAGGACAGGTTCCTAACGCGGAGCTTGCAAATCTATCACTTCTACAAGCAAGAATTTCCTATTTAATCTCCGCCTTTTTCAGCTTTTTATTACCCACAACAATTTCTAAAGGGGGATGAAATTATGTCACGGTAGTGCAGAGAAATCCTTTGTTATACCAGACACATTAGAGCTTCTGCGTTTCGCGATTGCTTTCACGGTAGAATCCGAGAGCTTTTCCAGATATTTGTGATAGGGATCCGGCTGATCTCGGTCATGGATAAGTGAAGCGAAGCGGTCAGTCGCTTCAACTGTAGTGGCTACAATCGGGCAACGTTATGATGAAACTGCCACATTGATGCTTAATGAAGTAACAAGCATACCGATCAGAATTACTGCATATAAGATAACCAGGAGCATTTTTAATTAGCACAGCGGCGCGCAAACTAACATGCCGTAGCTGGTAACCGAGCGGTCATAACCACAGAGACAAACTCTTGCAATACAGGTTTTACAGACAGCAAGTTCTGATACTGTGAATAGTGTTACCAATCATCCAAATTACAAACACGTATTAAAAGTTAGCTTCAAATGAGGTTTATGTTCACACACCTTCTGTAGAATTTCCCCTGATATCAGTCTTACATATTTAGGACACAAACATTAGCAACGGTAACTTGGCTACGTTAGCCGCTGTGCTATAGCCACAATCAACTGGCTATCACGTCAAGTTGGCTTATGCAGTAAAAGCAACTTACAGCTTCTGTGTCTGTGAGTCACGGACAGTTGCGACCAATACAGGCTTTATCTTCAGATATTTTACAAAGCCTGCGTTTGAGGCTAGTTGTTAGTACTAGCTATCGCTAGTGGTCCTACTAGCCACCCGTAACACGTTAGCTTCACTTACATTATTTGCTTTTATATTGTTACTTACAGTTTGTGGCTCTGAGTGCTTGATCAATGCAACTGCTTCAGGTTTGAGAAGCAGCTGAAACCCTTATCCTGTGTCGAATTATCCTTGATTGGCAAAGCTGTCTTTGGGGAAATGCTGAGCTCAAACAGCTTATGTTCCCCTTGGCCGTGGCTGTTTGCGGCCAGCAAACAAAAAAAAACTACCCACTGATTTCTGGTGGCATCGTCTTTTGGAAGAGAAATAGGTGTTTATCTTTGCTTCCAAAAGTAAACGGACAAGCAGCTGCTGGGGAGATACTGACAAAACTGCACCTCAAATGATCTGCGGTTCTTCATTTGCATTTCCAAAAGTGACGACACTGCTAAGACATAGTATGATCTGCCGTTGTTAGTGCCTGGTAGAATAGTTTCTGGTGTGGGCAGGTCTAGCGCCGTGGTTGGCTCTGGCTAGGTCTGTATTAAATGGACGGCACAACCTGATGTCAGGTTTTGCCCAGCTCTCGCAAAGATCTCTGGAGGAGCTGTTCAGGGAGGAAATCATGTTCACGAAATTATGTTCTTGGATCGCGGCAAAACCTCAGTATCTTATGTTTAGAAACTTTTCAGAGGTTGAGTTTGAACAACCAACATTATAACATTACTAATATGTATTTAAAGAAGGATCAGCATAATAGGTCCTCTTTAAACAATCATGACGCACAAGTTTAACAGGGTGATGTGTGGAAAAGGTAGCGCGGAAGTTTCAGAGCAGCTTGTCTTTCGTAAAGCTCCGACCTGTTTTTGGGTAGATTATTTTTCTGTTCTGAATTTAGTCAATTATTTAGTCACTGATATATCGCATGGAACGAGAAGCTAAAACTGCGATAGCCAATGGATTGTTACAATTTGAAAATGTGTTAATGAAGGGTAACGATTGAGTAGAAGCCAGGACTAATAATTGCTGTAACGGGATGTTCTGGGCCCCTCCAATTCTCTGGTCTGGCTACACCACTGCTAGTGTGTGCTGTAGTTCAAATTTTTTGCGTTTGTGGATAACTTTAATATTAGAAATACCACATTGCAAGGCATAAAGCTTGAAAAACCATTCAGGCAAGAAAAAAAAAAACTGGGCGGAACACCTGCCGTTCTATGTTACGTTCCATACTTTTCCTCGCCCTGCTCATGACCGAGAACGATGTCTCAGGTGCCGGTTTACGTCATACTCACGGGAAATCTAGCACTATCGCAATGCAGTGCTGGTAAATCATGGCGGCAGCACTTTAGGCTGATAATGAAGGCCCTGGGACAATCAAGACAACAATTACTCGCTAATAGGGAAACAGATTCTGGGAAAATTATAGTGGTGAAAGGGGATTCATATTTTTGTGCCGTGACACATTTTACCAGTTGTAAGCTATTCCATAGTGCTCCTTTAATTTCCCAGTTTGTTTTTTTAAATGCATTCCCTTTTCGGACCCAGGCCATTCCTTGGAAGGATTACCCCTTCTTGACCTCCGAGGATGTGATGGACTTGCCCACAAAGGGCAGATTTATTAAGCCGTTAGCTGTGGTGGATGGGTATGTTCTTCCAGATGCTCCGTTTCGCACCTGGGAGTCAGGATCTGGATACAGCGATGTTCCCTTTGTTATCGGCACAATGGAACAGGAAGTAGATTTTAGGTAACCCCCATACTCCCTTTCTGACTGTGTTTGTGTGTGGTAACCACATGTTATTGAGCTGAGTGTTAGTGTGTGGTAATCTCAAGTTTGAATTGGGTGTTGGGTAACTCCACTGAAAGTGCAAGGAATTCCATGTTCTCTATGGAAAAGCCACTGTAACTCCAGACAACAGCATTGCTATCTCAGGAAGGTATAACGAGAAATTAAAATCTCCAGTTTCCCGGCCTTACTGAAATCATGGCAGATTCATGCAGCTCCCAATGTATAGTCCTGTGGTGTCTTGAGTTTCACCTGGAGTTCGTACTCATCTCAGTGGCTGTGGCTCTAATGTTATGACATTGATATTAGAGAGTGCACTACAAATGTAAATAGTCCTGAGTTGCACATCAGAACAAATAAAAAAGAACATTTGTGAAGAAACTTTAGTTTGGATCAGGTCCAAACAGCGGTGAAGTAGATGGACAGAAAGACTGACTGGATTGATAGATAATGGGGAGAGAAGAAGAAAAGAGTAGCCGGTGAAATCTGGCAGTCTTTGCATAAAAGCTCTACAAGTAGTATCACACCTGATCAACAACAACAACAACAATAATAATAATAATAATAATAATGCTTCCAGATCCAAATTAAAATCTATCTCTATTCTCTTCCAGCCCAAATTATCAGAACATATCAACATGGATCTGGGATGACTACCGCTGGTTTGTCACTGGTATGGAACATTTGTTCTTGAGCTCCAATCCAAAGAATTGCATCGGCTTGTCAAACTTCCTGAAGAGTGACGATGTGTTCAACATTTAAGCATTTTACTACTTATCTGAACTGATCAGTTGTTAGTTATTTACTTGTCATCTGCTGGTTGAAGAAACTGCTCAGCTCATTTCACGGGCCTGAACTACCTGTGGCCCATGTTGATGGCTGAGAACAGCACGAAGGCTGTGACCCTTTAACTTGGAGCTACTGAGCCTGATTAAAACAATGTGAAATCACCCTGAAGTTAAAGGCCCTGATGTAAGGAATGTAGAATTTTGATGTGGTTACAGAGCCAAATATAATCAGCTCTGAATCACCCTGGAGAGATTGACTGTATATCTACTCAATGTAGAATCACCCTAGAGTCTCAGAGCCTGATATTAACCATTTTAAATCATCCTTGAGTCACGAAGTGTTATTTGCGAGTCATAGTTACACTGCTGTTACAGAGACTGATGGCAGCAATGAAAAAACCCCTCCTGCTCTGTTTCAGACAAGCTGAGCCGTTTTAATGCCAGTCTGCCCAAAGAGGCCCTGGGGCTGTACCCCCCATCTGCCTGGTGTCCCACCAGTGACCGCTGTCCTGAGCATCTCTACACCACCATGGTTTCTGACCTGAGGCTGACTTGCCCCAGCAATGACCTGGCCCGCAGAGCTGCAGGTAAGGCTGCTGATAAAGAACGCACAAATGCCAAAGTACACAAACACTAACAGTCAATGCTCTGTCTTGGACTCTTTGTACGGGTGGCTCCAACCTACACGCGAATGCCTTCTCTTTTCACTGAACGGCAATAACTGTCTTTGGTTCAGTTCCTTATTAATGCACATTTAGCTGAGTCAGTTTTTAAGAGTATGAAAAAAACTAACAGTTTTTAGGCATGCAGGTGATAGAGTCGTTGTGTTGGGTCATATACTGAGTACAAATGAAAACGCACCACTCACGAAATCTGGAATAGCTCCACGGATTGATATGTGAAGTATATACGCATGATGCATTTGAGATAATGAACGATTTAAGAAGACATGTAAACATCATTCAATTTCATTCACGATAATGTTAATGCGCGAGAGAGGTTTAACTGGTGTAGGGGTCAAACAGGAAAGTCAATAACGGGTGTGACCGCCATTTGCATTGACACATGCGGTGCATCGTCGTCGCATGGAGTCGATCAGTCTCTGGATAGTGTTCTGAGGAATAGCATTCCACTCCTGAACAAGGGCAACCTCAAGTTCTCGGATGTTGTCCATATGGCGTCGACGTGAAAGACGTCGTCCAATTTCATCCCATAAGTACTCGATAGGGGAGAGGTCAGGTGACAGAGCTGGCCACTGAAGCACGGGGATGTACTGCTGTGCAAGGTACTGCATGGACACCCTTGCAGTGTGTGCCCTAGCGTTGTCCTTTTGGAACGTGTGGACATCGTGGTGTTGGTTGAAGAACGGCACAAAATGGTTCTACAGCACCTGGTCCCGGTAGTAGACGCCGTTCACCCTTCCTCTGCAGATATGGAGAGGGGTTCTGTGACGGTAGCTTATTCCACGCCACACCATAACGCTGCCACCACCCCAATGGTCTGTTTGAACGACACAATCGGCGTTATAACGTTCACCACGTCTCCGCCAAACACGTACACGGCCATCTGCGTTCCTTAAGTGAAATCGTGACTCGTCAGAAAAGATGACACCGTGCCATTGTCATGGTCGCCAATTCTGGTGCCTGTTTGCCCACTGTAGACGCTGGTTTCGGTGACAATCCGTCAACATGGGGCCGAAATAAGGACGTCGTGCACGCAGGCCTGCAGCTCGCAGATGGTTCCGTACGGTGTTGGGGTGAATGAATCCATGTCGTCCTTGGACTTGAGCAGCCGTTCTTGTCGCTGGTAGTGTTCGGTCTCGGACATGATCCCGTACGATCTGACGGTCCTGACGTGCCGTTGTCACACATTGTTGACTCGGTCGAGGACGGTCCTGAGTGCTCCCCGTTTGCAGAAACCTTTTGATGGAGTCTTGCGATCGTTGTGCGTGCGCAATGTAGTCGTCTGGCAATTTCCCTGGTGCTGGCGCCAATTTGAAGCATGCCTATGGCCCGTACCCGTTCAGGGGCTGTAAGTCGTGGCATAGTGTCGACGTTTCACAAGTGTCAGTGAAGAAGTGAAATTTTATTTGGATTCACATGCTTTTAAAGGCAATGTGTGCACAAATTCAGAGTGAAATTCATTTTTCCCGTGGTGTATGTGCAAGATGTTGCGTTTTTGCTTAGCATTACAGTTAACTTGAAATTCTCGCATTTCTTGCACCTGGCATGTCGGGTGACGTCACTGTAGTGTTGTTGTTGTATAAAAATTATGTTGAAGTTCATTTGAACTTGAATATTGACTTTTTTCAAGTGGTGCGTTTTCATTTGTACTCAGTATATTAAGATTTTAGGGGCACCGGGGCCAACTCCACCTTTTTAGGCCCCCCCCAGATCACGTTTCCTCCCTCCAGTGGTCTTCTGCATCTGGATGTTTTTGGACTTTCGCTTCAAACTTGCTTCTTATTGGTTTGAATGCAGTGTTTGGGCTCTGCTGTGGCTGAATACAGTGTTTGGGCTCTGCTGTGGCTGAAAACAGTGTTTGGACTCTGCTGTGGCTGAATGCAGTGTTTGGGCTCTGCTGTGGCTGAATGCAGTGTTTGGGCTCTGCTGTGGCTGAATGCAGTGTTTGGGCTCTGCTGTGGCTGAATGCAGTGTTTGGGCTCTGCTGTGGCTGAATACAGTGTTTGGACTCTTTCTTTCCCTGTGTGCAGAAGCCTTGCAGAGCCCGGTGTATCGCTACATAGTGACACACACGCCCTCTCGAGCAGCGCAGCCCTCAACTCTCACGCCGTTCCCCAGCCGCTTCTCCTTCCACTCGCTGGACGCCCTGGCATTCTTCAGGGGCCTAGAGGGGGTGCTGGGTCCCACCAGCCAGGCTGACCGCAGCTTCCAGGATGTAATCACCACCCACTTCCTGCATTTTGCAAAAACAGGTCAGCTTCATCTGCATGCAGAGAGTAGTACATTCTCTGCAAATTGAGAGATCAATATTTGTTTGGGGCTGTCAGCCCTGTTCTGTAGCGCTCCCTGTCATGCTGTCGCTCCGTTACCTGCTGTCTGTGCTGCCTGCTGTTTTGAGCGGTTTTCCCACTGTATCTCTCTCCCTCTGTACTCAGTCTGCATGCTGGGATTATGGCAGACAGTCCATTGTCCTCCCACAGCGCAGTATGCAGGTTAGGCTGTCACTGCCAGCGCCTGTAGGCAGTTTGCAGGGTTTGACAGAGTCGTTTTTTCTCTGCACAGGAGAGATGGTGAACACGTGGCCCCGGTACCCGGCCCACACAGCTCTCCTCTCCAGCAACTTCACTGCTGTGCACAACCACTCCTCTGCCCGCTGCAGGCTGTGGGAGGAAAAGGGCTTCTTTGCGTATGCGTGGACCCGCTGAGCCAGTCTTCAAACCCAGCTCAAAGGCTGTACCTGCACAGGGACCAACAAAGCCAATTACAAATATCCAGCCCCGGGACCAAAGAGGACATTTTTCAGTTTAAATTGACTTTTCGGAGTTACGTTTATGGATGTGGAATTATGGGCACCTGTGATAAAAATGAAGTAGACGGGTTGCATGTAAAAAACACTGTTTGTAATTAGTTTTTTAAGTTCATACTTGAGTCTTATATATTTTATATATATATACATTTTATTAAAATATATTTTTAACCTTTATTTTACCAAGGAAGTTCCATTGAAAACAAAACTTCTTTTTGAAGCCCGATAGAACAGTTTCAAGTAAAGAGAAAAAGAGAGAAACAGGGGTTAAGCATCTGGAGCAGCTTTGTGGTTCAGGGCCTTGCTCAAGGGCCCATGGTGGAGCTCTCCACTCTGTCATCTCACACGGTCATGGGGCTTGAGCCAGCAACTATACAGTTACCACTCAAGCAGCTTAACACTAGGCTGCCTTGCTGATGAGTTATAAGCTGAACTTTTGCAAGGACATGGGTCCTGCTACATATTGTCAAATGCAGTGCTTGCTTTACATCAGAAGAACATCATACCAACAGTCAAATATGGTGGTGATAATGTGATGGTTTGGTGCTACTTTGCTCCTTCAAATCCTGGGCTTCTTACCGCAATTGATGGAAATGTGAATGCTGCTCTCTACCAGGAAATCATGGAGGGGAATGTCGGGCCATCAGTTCTTGCCATGAGGTAAAAGCACAGCCACATTTCAGTGGCTGAAAAGACACAAAGTGAAGGTTTTGGAGTGGTCTAGTCAAAGTCCTGAGTTGAATCTGATTTAGATGCTGCACCATGACCTTAAATTGGCAATTTATCATCAAAATCCCCCCAATATGGCTGAATAAAAACGATGCTTCAAAGAGTTGGCCAAATCTCCCCATATTGATGTAGAAAACTCATTGCCAGTTCTGGCAAATGTTTGACTGCAGTTTGTCACAAAAGGCGGCACAACCAGTTATTGGGTTCAGGAGATGTAATTATTTTTTCATAAGTGGTGTAGGTTTTTAATAACTCTTTACCGTCAGTAAATGAAAAGGTAATTTAAAAGGTGAATTTTGTGTTTACTCATGCTGTTTATGTCTTTAAGTAAAATTAACTAATGATCTGCAATGTTTAACTATGACAAAGAAAACAAAAATGGAGGAAATCGGGAAGGGGGAAAATAGTTTTTCACACCACTGTGGACGTACGTGTAATCAGATATTTTTTAGGTTAGTTCTAGTACTGGCCAGTAGAGGGCACTGTTAATCAAGCTTTGGAATCGAGTGAGACGCAAAGCAATGAAAAGGAGCTTACTCTCAGTAGGCCAGGGCAGATGTGTTGTTGTTGGGCAGTGCAAAGGGGGGAAAAGATAAATAATAATAAATAAATGAAGTCTACAACATCGACCGTTCACCTATAAAATATTTTGATACATTTTTTGTGGGCCAGTGTTATTCCTCAGCCATTTTGTTTGCATTTAGGCCTGTTGGGAAAGTGTTATGGAGAAAATTAAACAATGCCTTCTCAAGTGTGGCAATTGGCTATAAGCACGTTTTAGTCAACTCATGAATCTGAACCTAGATATATTAGCGAGAATCCGGAATTTCAAAGTTCAAAAATCATATATAACTGAGTCCATCAAATACTTTGCCAGTGGGATGGTTTATTATCCTCCATACAATAGGCTTGAACAGTGGGTTCATACATGGCATCTGAACACTGCATTACTTGACTTAAGATGGTCATGTTTTGATGAAAATAAGCATGATTTGCTCCACAGCTGACCCTGAACTTGGTAATATCAGCCAAAACCCGAAATTTCAATGTCCAAAAATGGCCTATCAGAAGTCATTGAAACATATCACAACAGTGTCGTTCTGGGATTGCATTTAAAATGATGTTGGGCTGCCAGAAATTGTAAATCACATCTATTCCTGGGGCTGAACAAGTTTCCAGTGTTTCAAAGCTTTTGCACCTTTCTTTTTAAATATTTTATTTTTGGATTTTTCCCCTTTTTTCACCACCCTGAACACAGCCGAACTGCTTAGCCCATCACAAAGCGACCTGCTCCCTATTAAAGCCGTTTGACATTTGTGCAGGCCTTAAGGCCTAAAGGACTTATTTGCGCACTGTTGAGGTCCAGAAGCATGTCAAAGTCACCAAAAGTTGTGTCCAATTGGGGTGTAGAATTTGCCTGCAATTTGTTGAAACTCTGAACAGTTTTCTAAGCAGTATCCAATATCACATATGATTAACATTCAATTTATTGAAAGAGGCATGTTTTAGGTTTTTGGGGACAGAAGCGACATACGGTCTCCAGACATAGTGGGTACTTACACTAATGCCCCTGAAGGAACTTGCTAAGTTCTGGAGATGTGAGGCATCTCTTAGTTGAAGCGAAGAACCATCTGTGGGAAACGAATAGAATATATCAGAAGCGGGACGTCAGTTCCTGGGGCTTTGAAAAGGGCTGGGGGCTCCTGACGCTGGTGGGGAAGTGCCACCGGGGAGCCAAATGAGCCCGCTAAGTCCTGGGGTGAGAAAAATGTTTTAATCCCATTTAAAAACCATGTGTGAAAAGCAATGTAATATATTGCAAATAGACTTTCGCTTTCGGTGGAAGGTGGTATAGCATTCGTTCCCCATTAAATCCTATTTTGGGTCGCACAAACTTTAAAAAATTCTAGCGTGCCAACAAAGTATCGGATTCGCTCAGTGATCATTGTACTGCCGTCAGCAGAGTGTCCCCTCCCCCTTTCAAATGATTGGTTTGCTCCTTGGACCTCGGGAAGATGGAGGAATGGGAGAACAAGAAATCCTGTAGCATTTGCCATATATAACCCAGTGGCGAGTGGATGATTTTTGAATGCAATGTCCTTATATTGGGAACGTCCACAGTATTGGCCTGAGAGTGATGTTGGTTAGGGAATCAATACCACAATACCCTATGGGAGATGGTGGTAAGTGAATTTCCACAGGTCTGGCCTGAGAGACATGGCAGTTAGAGAATGAGCTGACAGAGAATGCAGCTCTAGTAAGACAGAGATGGTTGTTGGTGAATGAGCTCAAAACTGACCTGAGAACGATTGGTCTTTTTTGCTGAGGAAAGTTCTTGACTCCTTGTAAATGAGCCTGAATTTTTTGTGTGGCAGCCATGATAAGCGCTGTTGGAACTCTCTAACTGCAAAGGAAAGGTGCTTCAATGTTTCCTGACTTCTCCCTATAGTATAGGCTGCACTGGACCATCCTTTACCAAAATAAAGGTGATAGTGCACTTCCACAATTCTTTGTGGCGGCAATATTTAAAGCAATGCATCATCCATCTGGCCATTTACTAAAAGAAATGACCATGATGGACAAAGGACTCATGACATCCACTATGCGAAGTCCTGATAAATTCTCTTTCCCATCTTTCCTGAACCTGATGATGTTTTCCATCATAAAGTCTATTATATAGTTTAGATAATTATTGTTGAAATATTATTTCTGATGAGCTGTTTTATCATAACATTATTCCAGAGACTAATAACTTGGAAGACAGTCCACTGACTCAGTCTTCTTTAATGTTAATTATATACTCCGGCCTCAAGCACTGCTGCCAGGTGTTTTTGAAGGTGATGTCACTGTCCCGAGATATTTGAGTGCAATGATACAGCTCTACAGGCATTCAGCGGACTCTCCCAGCTTCCTCTGTTATGACTCAGACCAGGAATCCAGTGTGGAGGCAGAGTACAGTCCAACAGGTACATTTATTAGCAGCAGTATGGTATTACTGGGGACAGAACCCCAGAACAAGAAACTCGGAACCCCAGACGTGAAGAGGACAGTTCAACACAGAAGTATTAGATGAGATGCAATGCCAATCGCTGGCCAGTGGCTTCCAGGATGAAAGCCAAGTGAATGGAGTGCACACTCCGACAGAGCCGAACTGTCGCACAGGAGGACGGAGTGGCTTGAGGGAAGCTTAGTTCCAGTCTTTATGACCATAAAAGGATTTGGAGCTTGTTCCTGACAAACTGGACAGAAGAACTGGCTTGGATGGATTAAGAAGAACGCAGTCCCAATCCTGGGCCCTGAATTAGGCTTGGGAACTTGTTTCTATTAAACTGGAGAGGTGGTGACTTGAGCTGAGTTCACTTGAACGCGGTCCCAATCCTGGACGCTGAGTGGCCTTGAAAGCTTGTTCAAGTTAACCGAGTAAAGAGAAAGGCTTCTGCAGATAGCTGTCATTAAAGGTTCCGTTTCACAAAATAAATACAGAGTTTTTCTGAGGAATACTGACTGATTCTGTGCACGAATAGCAAATTACTATCCAGCGACTTGCAACTCAAAGCAGGGGGTTTAAATACATGTCACAGAGACATCAGAAAGTGACAATGAAATGAGACACACCCAGGGAGGAGAAAACGTGAGATGTGAGGGCCTCAAGAGACAGATTGGAACCTCTGGGAGGCCCATAGTTCAGACTTTCATCTGTGGGTCCTGTGGTTGGATGTTTCAGTCCCGGACATGGTCAGATGTCCGCATGGGTGAGGCAACAATTGCCACAACCTCGTTGGGGATAATAAGGATTAAACCAGTTAAATTTCATCAGTTCATCACTCTGTAGCGACCACTTCTGGTCGGCCAGGTGCACGTGGCTGTACGAGCTAAATTGCACGCTGTCTACACGACCCTCTGACAGCATAAGCAGCGTATAATTGGTGGTGCGACTGCATCGTATAAAGAAGCAAGGGCTAGTCATCACGTGAGTTGAAGGGATCACGTGCCATGGCATCTTCCTCCTGAGTCCATG
This sequence comes from Gymnothorax reevesii, assembly GCA_029721435.1. Classification (NCBI taxonomy): domain Eukaryota; kingdom Metazoa; phylum Chordata; class Actinopteri; order Anguilliformes; family Muraenidae; genus Gymnothorax; species Gymnothorax reevesii. The sequence continues at coordinate 7,756,372 of CM056588.1, forward strand.
GGAACAATTTGTTTGCCTGTGTTTAGGGTGAGGAAAAAATCCAACAAAACATAACGAACACACTCCTCGTAAACACGCCAGTTGCTGAATAGATTCAAAAATGGAAGGCATTCACACAAAGGTTGTGACATGCTCTTTATAGAGTAAATAGAAATCAATTTTTGTCTTTCTTAATGTTAATTTGAATAAAGTTTAGAAATGGATGTATTTTTTCCCTACCAATTTGCTTCAAAATTATTGAAACCCAATTTGATTCATTTTAGGCAGAACCTCTCCATACAGGATAATTGCACTGAGTCTCTTCCTTGAGAAGGTTTGCGAACACTGAGGTGTCTTGGACTCCTCTTCCCAGCACAATATTTCAAGAATGTTTTAGATTCTTGAGGTTCCATTTTAGCTGTGTTTCCAGCCAAAGTAGCACTTTAAGTCCCAGGGACTACATTTAAAAAAACACAAAGGTTCCCTCAGGCCAATGTTGTTCATATCTACAGTGGTCAGAAAACCAATAATAAATAATATAAATGTGCTCATAATGAATTACAGCAGTACACTACACTAGAATCTAAAACTTAGCTGGATAATTTTACTTATGTCACTTGCTACAGTAGCTTAATCTTAACCTATGACAGTGACTGATTTATCAGCAAAACCAGAGTAACCAAGACAAGGTAGTGAAATAAGAGGGTCTATAAGTTTGTTAAAACCATCTGAGTATAATCCTCGGGAAAATAGATTAAGGTTGGCAGAGATTTCTCACACACTGTAATAAAATACAGAGAGGTGGATTTTGACTCTGATTTGATTTGGTCGTGTAACTGCTAAAAATCAGGCAGAGAGCACAATCAGTCCAAGAACAACTGTTCATGCCAACTTTCCACGGATGCTGGGGGAAAATGAACACATTTAAAGGAAGCTTACTGAATTTTAACAGCTTTGGTTACACCTTACACACACAAACATGAAACATAACTAAATTGAAAGTAAATTCCAGCTCAGTGGGCTATCAAACTCCGATTGCCTTCGCTATGGAGAGCACAATTGCTACCTTCTACTTTAAAATAAGATTATCCAGCCTATAGGGCCTGGGCAGCAAGTTGCTAAAGAGCCTTTTGCAGTGAAATGGAACTAATCAATAGAGATTTTCAGAGGTAGTCATCAAGGTTTGAACTAGGTCAGATTTACAACATAATCTCCAGGAGACTAGACTGCACCTAGCCTCACAGGGTCAAATGCATCTACAGTGCTGTGTGCTTCCCACAGTGGGCTCCAAAATTATTGTCATCCCTGACTGGCAATGCACAAACAATATTTTAAAAAATAAATAAATATATCAAATATGGGAATATATATTTATAGAGAAACTCTTAAGCAGGGCTGTTCAACATTATAAAGAAAGGACAGGTGTGGGCACAGGCTTTCATTCCAAACAAGCAGTTACGAACCTGATTCTACGAAACAAGCTTTTTAGTAAAGGCTCTTGGAGTTGATTAGTTGTGTCTGATGTGTAACTGCTTGGTTGGAATGAAAGCTGCTCCCACACCGGCCCTTTCTGGATAATGTTTAATAGCCCTGCTCTACGCACTATACTGACCTATATTAATACTCCAATGGAACCAACAAAAATGATTTAATTAAAAACCAATTTCTTCCAAATCAAGGTTTCCCAATTTATGGCACCCTTAAAGATTATTGTCAATAACATCGACCAAAATCAAACCAGATATTAAATTCCACTTTTTTAAGTTTTATCTAAGTGTTAAGGAACTATATTGAGACATTACATCACTTCCTGTTTCACTAGGGTATAATAATTAGGTGATCATAGCGAGTGCACCCAGCAAACTTACTCAGATCTGATGGAAAAAAAAAATGTTTGGACGTCCAGTACTTGATCAAGGAAAGGGGGGACAAACACAGATGACAGAGTCATAAATTTTATTTGTAAATAGGAGGAATTAATTTATCTATTGCTGGAACAAGTCATCTGCACAGAGCAGCATTTATGCACGGGATATGATTAGTCTAAATTATCTCCATTGAACTGATGAGACTTGCCAGTGGGGTTTAGCTCCTGGGTGTGTAAACTTGTGTAAAGTTTACCTAGCATTATGCCTTGTACTCGCTAAAGTATTTACAAACATTAACTGCTGATTCTGAAAACCTGTGGGAGACCGCAGTCATAACAACAGATTTAAATTATTTTAAATCGGCCTATTTTAATCACACACACCAGACAATTCAATCGCTTGAAATTTTTATGCTCAGATTTTATGGATTTACTAAATTACTGAGTAAGTCGTTCTTGATAAATGAACGGTCTAGGCCTGATGTTACTTTATCTGCTGGCCTCAGGCCTGCAACGCTAATTTCGGCTTGTATTGTTTGGCTGGTTCCTCCTCAATGTGTCACGTGAACCTGAGCATCGTCACATCCTTTAATGGCTCTGCAGTGAATGCTATTTTTATTGCATAATTTTCTTCCCTTCATAGCACAGCTGGTGCTCAAAGTTCTGACAAGACGTGATCATAGTTGTTAGATCACAGAGAGTTATGACTAACTGGTAATTGACATCAATGAACTGGAGCAAGCCCAGATTTATTTCATGCGATTCTGCGGGGTGAGACGCCACACATCAAAACATCCTGGTAAACCTATGTACGGTAAATGGCTCCTAGAACCAGAAATACAAGGTTTACATCCGCGTGTGAGCTCTTGACAGCTGGAAGGTGTTCTTTGTAAGGTATGAGAGAGCTGTGGAAGAAGCCAGCGAGTATGGATGTAATACCCCAACGATACAAGGGTTTAATACCCAAATAATGCAACATGACTCGATCTCTAGTCCCCTCATGGATATTAGTTTGACGGAATTGGTCTTGTTTGTTTGAAAATAAGATGACGTTTTACTGGAAATAGCTTATTTTTCGATCATGCAACCTTAGATCAATGTTTTGAAGGAGAGGACCATAGGAAAACCAATATCTGTGTTTATATTTTAATATAATTTGACGCAGGACTGTCTCTCTTATTCAGTTGGACATATTTGGGACTATTGGCAACCTTGAGATCCTGACTAGAGTTTAAGTGCCACCAGTACTGACTGTCTGCCAGGGATTAAAGAAAAGCAGCTTGATAAGGAATGAATGATGGTGAGTTTATTGTGTTGTTGTATCTTTGGCCCAAGACACTCCCATTACATAATGAACCCGCTGAGTTAAGCTGTTATGAACATACTATTCTCCCACAATCGTCATGTTCCCAGCACTTCAAAAAGTACAAGAGCACTCAGAGAGCGCATACCTTCGCCAAGGCCCAACAGTGCACCACATATCTGGGGTACAAATGAGTAATGAATTATGTACCACCACACGAGTAAATAAAAAAGTTCTGGACGCAGAATTTTTTCTGGACCACTTAAATGGAATCACTTTTAAGTTGCGCTAAGACCCACCTCTCATAAAAATTTCACGAAAATCTGTCTATAACTTTACCTGCAATGTTGCTATCAAATGAACGGGCATAATCACAAATTTTACCTTCTTGGCAGAGGTAAAAAGAAAAAAAAAATTAATCACAGGTAAATTAATTCAACACTTCTGTCACTAGAAAACAAAAGAAAAGTATGCAAGCAAACTTTTAGGGTGAGGCTTGGGAGAGCGAAAGGCTGATAAAGTGTTTCTCATTCTTTTGCAGGTCAGGCAGTGAAAAACAGGTTTGACATGGTTCTGCGTAATATAACTTTATAACGCTGAGGGAGACCTAATTCGAACCAGAGAGGACATACTGTAAAGTGCGGTCTGTTGAACGGGCGTGCTGTAAAGTAGAGAGAAAACCAATTTTACGGTGTGGTCTGCGGGAGGAGAACGTGCTGCGGAGTGTGTTCTGAGGGAGGAGTATGGGGTCATTTGCCACTCTGCTACTCTGCGGCCTTCTGCTAGTCCAGACCTGCTCTTCTCAGTTTCAGGGTGGACTGATGACCTTCAGGCCAGTGAAACGAAACGCCAATGGAACTATAACTGTAGGTACCATGTAGAACAATTCAACAACAGTAATGACGAAGTAATGGTGGGGCTTTAATATAAAGTACTGCGATGGCATGACTGTAATGGGAAAACGCTTTCATAGCATAGATATAGCTATTTGCACAGAACAGTAATAGCACTGATTAAAGGTAAAGTACTGCAGTAGTATGATTTTAATTATACAGCACAATAATTGTGTGGCTTTAGGGAAAGCATCGCAATGACGTGGCTTTAATTGGGATGCACTGTAATAATATGGCTTTGCTAGGAAAAAAAATGTACTGGTTTTACCTTATTGGAACAGTGCTGTAATGGTATTGGTTTTTCGGGAAAGCACTGTAATGGGACGGCTTTATTAAGAGAGCACTGTAAAGATATGGTGATGATTGGAGGGCACTGTTGTTGTGAAAAATGGGGAAGCATTGATGAAGAAAATGATCATTCATCTGTCATATTATTGCATTGGCACACAGGTCTGTTTTTCTTTTTCTACAACCTGAATATGCAACTCTTAGGTGTTACTTTGTTATTGAGAAGAACAAGAGCTAAGTAAACTGCACCTTGAGACCCTTAGACCTGTAAACACTTGTACTGTTACAGCTGAATACAACATTAATTTGCTTTCTGGCTGTCAGTAACCTCATGGCCATTTCAGAATATGCCGAAATATTTTGATTGCCACTTCGAAATAATTTGTAGATATTTTTCATAATTTTAAGCTGTGTATTATGTTCAAGCAGTCAGACTGAGGCGGGACATTCTTAGCTACATCCCTTAGCCCTGAGTATGTGTTGCATAGTTGATTTATGAAAAGTTTAATCAAGAAGTTGCCTATTGTCACTATTTGGTTAAATATCGAAAAAGTATTTTATCAAAATACAGATGAGAAAGGTCAGAGCACACCTTTCTGTGCCAAGCTTAACAGAATAAAGTTTGCGCAGAAGTCCTTGGTGAAAATACAGTGGGTTGCAAAAATTTGGGCACCCCTGGTTAAAGTGTCTTTTACAATTAATCTCCAAGTGATTGAAAGCAGACCTGAACACTAAATGCTACAAAGTTAAGCATGACACATTGCATTACATTTTAGAGCAAGAATAATTTTCATATTAAACTTTTTACAGTTTCAAAATAATAAAAGAAGGAAAAAGGCCTTGCACAAAAGTTTTGGAACCCTGTCTCCATGTACTTTGTAACTCCTCCTCGGGCAGCTATAACAGCTTTCAAACGCTTCCCGTAACCAGCTAAGAGTCTTTCATTTCTTGTCTTTGGAATTTTTCCCCATTCCTCCAAACAGAACACCTCTAGCTCAGAAATATTCTTCGACCTTCTTGCACGCACAGCATGTTTGAGGTCTCTCCACTGATTTTAAAATATTCACGTCTGGGGACTGTGATGGCCATTCCAAAACCTTCCTCCGTCTTTCCTGGAGGTACACTACTTGACAAAAGTATTAGGACGTCACTATTTATGTGTGTGATTTTCTTACAGTGCAGTTGAAAATAGTGAATGTATCATATTTGGAAATAGTTGTTTATTCAAATAAAAATACAGACCCCATTTTGGATACACCAAACTGAATTATTCTAAGTCTTGACCCTCCTTTTATAGAGAATCAAAATCACCCCATGTGCCACACCTGATCATATTGATTGAACTAATAGTAGCCATGGTCTTCCATTATAACAAAGACACAATTCCAAACTTGTTAATTTGAAGATTACCATCTTGCAAGCACTATTTATTATAATATCTCTTATTTATTACAGACCCAAAGTGAGAGTTTTTTATGCAGAGAAAAAATATGCCAATTTGTAGATCTGTAGCATCCCCAAATGTTCAAATAATGTTCTGTGATGTTTACATGTACATTTTAGGACACCATTAAATTCCTACAACGCTCACATGTGTAAAATAGCACGTACATCAAAGGTTGAGTGAGAATGAGGATCGTCCTAATACTTTTGTCAGGTAGTGTACTTCAAGGTGGATTTTGAGGTCTGCTTCGGGTCATTGTCTTGCTGGAATGCCCAACGTTTCTTCAACTTCAATTACTGGACTGAGCTTTGAACATTAGCCACTAAAATATCTTGACATTTGGTGGAATCCATTCTTCCTTCCACCTGCAAAATACTGCCTGGGACCCCAGCTACTACACAACCCGAAAGCATAAAGGATCCACCTCCATGTTTAACAATTGGCAATGTATTCTTCACTGCAAATGCTTCACCCTTTTTTCTCCATACATATCTTCTTTGGCTATGGCCCTAAAGTTCCATTTTGGTTTCGTTAGCCCAAAGCATGTTGTTCCAGTAGGCTTGAGGTTTCTCAAGGTTTTCTTTTGCATACTTCAGACGCTTAATTTTGTGTTGAGGTCATAGGAAAGGCCTCTTTATTGCAACTCTGCCATGTATGTCTTTGTGGTTTAAGGTACACTGTGTACATTTTAGAAAAAACCGTTGCTTCCCAACTCCACTCCCATCTCAACCAAAATTAGCCTTTATGGACCATTCCAGTCCAGTTTCCGTCCCCTCCACAACACAGAAACAGCCCTCATAAAGATCACTAACGACCTCCTCATGGCAGCTGACTCCAGTTTAATCTCTATTCTCATCCTTCTCGATCTGAATGCGACCTTCGACACCATTTCTCACTCCATCCTCCTCAAGACACTTTCCTCCATTGGCATAACTCACACTCTCTTTCACTGGTTTCACTCATACCTTACAGGCCGCACTCAGTTCATCCAACTCAAATCCTTCACTTCACAGCCCTCCCCCTTCACTTCAGGTGTGCCCCAGGGCTCTGCCCTTGGGCCCCTCCTCTTCGTTATCAACCTCCTCCCACTTGGCAATATTTTGCGCAAATTTGGTACCCACTTTCACTGCTTTGCAGGTGACACCCAGCTCTACCTGTCCAGCAAACCAAACTCCACTCTCCCACCCTGGAACTCAAATCCTGGTTCACCTCCAATTTCCTTAAACTTAACAGTGATAAAACAGAACTCCTTCTTGTCGGCACCAAATCCACTTTATCCAAAGCTGACAGTTTCTCCCTCACCATAGACAGCTCTGCAGTGTTCCCCTCCCCTCAGGTTAAGAGTCTGGGTGTCATCCTTGACAGCTCACCTTCTTTCCACTCTCACATTAATAACATGGTGTGCATATTTCCATTTACGTAATATTAATCGTCTCCCCCCCTCTCTCACCCCTCACACCACTGCTATCCTGGTCCACAGCCTTGTCACCTCCCGTACTGATTATTGTAATTCACTCCTCTTCAGTCCCTCACAAATCCCTCCACAAGCTTCAACTGGACCAGAACTCTGCAGCCCGCATCATCTCCAGAACCCCCTCCTTTCACCCCATCACCCCCATCTTACAGCAGCTTCACTGGCTCCCAGTCAAATTCAGAATCCACTTCAAAATCCTACTGTATACTTTTAAGGCCACAACCTCACCCCCCTGTATCTGTCTGATCTTCTCCGTACTGCCACCCCCTCTCGCTCCCTCTGGTCCTCCTCCCCCCTCCACCTCTCTGACCTCTCCACCCGTCTCAGCACCCTGGGGAGCAGAGCTTTCAGTCGCTCTGCTCCCCAGCTCTGGAACTCTCTCCCACCTGACATCAGAAACATTGATTCTTTGCCCCTCTACGGATCAAGACTAAAAACTCATCTGTTCCAAGTTGCATAGGCTACTTTCTGTAATTTCACAGATTCATTTAAATTTTGAGCTACTTTCGGTTGTTGTTTTTATTTATTTTATTGTGTTGTGTTTTTAATCACTCTGAAAAGTGTTCTTGAGTGCTGAGAAAGGTACTTTTAAATTAAATGTATTATTATTTAATGTGAATGCTGAAAGCTTGTTTTTCATGTCGGCCATTTTACTTCTTCCGCTGTTCTATGCTATTAAACTAGTCCGATATACTTTGTGCTGTTTCAACAATTCGTGGCACCTATTCAGTGTGGCGTCAGCAAACAATCAAACATTCAAATCATTCAGACTTTATTGTATTCAAGACAGCGTTGCTGTGTGCCTTCAGCTTTCAGCATTCACACTCGCAATTTCCTCAGAAATTGCTTCTCTAGTTATTTTTGTTGTCCTGTGAACAACGAGATGGGCCTGCTACTCTACTTTGCAGCTCTTTTGCAGTGATGAGTGGGTTCCTCTAAGCATTTCTCACCAGATCCCGGGCCATTCTCTCTGAAATTTTTCTTGGTCTTCCAGATCTTGCCTTGGCTTCAATCGTTCCATTTATTTTCCATTTTCTTATGATGTTTCTGATGGCAGAAATGGGTAGTTTGAAGTGTTGCAAGAGTTTTTTGTAGCCCTCTCCTTGTTGGTGGAAGTGAATTATCTTGATTTTGACATCCTTCGACAACTGTATAGAGGAACACATGGTTTTTTACACAAGCCACCATAGTTGGATACTTTAGAAGGCATTGAGTTACTTCAGAATATATAGTTCAACCCTAGAATTATATTCACCTGACTCATTGAAGCCCTAACGAGTAAATCACCTGGGTCTGGGCCTTAGTAATCATCTTCTGAAAAGGTAACACAGTAATCCAAAAGGATTTCCAAACTTTTGCGCAGAGCCCTTTTTCCTTTCTTATCATTTAAAAACTCAGAAAAAATAAAATAAAAAGAAACCTTGCTTTTAAATTTGCAGAAAGATGTCATGATTAACTTTGATGCCCTTAGTGTTCAGGTTTGCTTTAAATCACTTTGAGATTAATTGTAACAGGCATTTAAACCAGGGGTGCCCAAATTTTTGCACCCCACTGTATATGAAAGTCATTACTCTGTGGAGAATAAAGAATAAAAAATCGTGTTGGGGTGGTACAGACCTGTGTTAGCTTATGGAAGGCACTCCACTGCATGCAGTCCTTCTCTGTTCCATAGTGATCTACATTGGTGTGGGGGGTTGTGGCCAAGTAACATTTTGCTTCATATTTTATTAATTTGTCATTTGACTTGCTGACATTTTGTTTGATGGGACAGCAGTGAGCTTTAGACATTTCTCCACAGCTGTTCTGGTCATTCACAAATGAAACAACCGTAATGGGTGGTCTCATATATTTTTGTGTCTGTATTTCCTCTCAAGTTGGTTGTTGAATTACTTTATTATTTGGTGGTTTTGGTCTTATTACATATTTTCCAGGGTATTGGTGGTGGTTATCGCGCAGTTATAAAGTGGTTGTGAAGTAGTTACTGTGTGGTTGGGTCACTCTAGCAGCTATGCGGTAATTGAGTGGGTTTTATTAAATTTTTCTTTATGTTTTTCAGGGTGCGTCATGAGGCTTTAGCTGTGCTCTTACCAAAGGCACTTTATTTGATGCTTACAATTATGTTGTTAGTGGGTGCTATGGTCTATCTGGATAGTAGCTAGGGCATCACTGAGGGGCTGTTAAAGAGTTATTTGTTAGTTGATAGTGTGTGGTGGGTGGTGTTAGGTCTTGGTGGGCAGATTGAGGGTGTTTGCAAATGTGTTAAGAGGTAACTCCCATGGTATCACTGTTTGGTTGTCAGGGAGTGTAAGTGGTTGCCCTGGTATTACTAGGTAGTTGCTTTGATCTTAATGGGTGTTTGCTAAGCCATTGCTCAGTGTTTGCCAGAGTGTTACTATGCAGATGCTAAGGAATTTCTAGATGCTTGTTAAGGTGTTAACTAGTAATAAGATGTAAATATGTGTTTGGTGAGGTATCTTTCATTGGTACTAGGTTGTTGTCGATGTTTATTTGAGACTTATTAGGTGGTGATTAATAGGATATTATGTGGTTGCTATTACTTTCCAGCAAGTATACGGAAAATGTGATCATTTTCAGTATATACCTCACATATGAATTATGTGGGCAAGAGGTTAGCTTCTGGAGGACAGAGAGCATTACACTGTCAAAAGAGTTGACTTGCAAAAAAAATGCTCATAATTCAAAAAGTACCATTGTGCATAATGAGTGATGAGACACATTATGATTAATAACTTGTGTTGTTAATGAAACATTCTGAGTGGTATTTTTGCTGTTATGGTAATAGTAGTCGAAAAAAATAAAAAAAATTGAACTGCATCTTTCAGCTCTCAAAGATCTATGTATTCCCCAATGTATTTCAATGCTAGAAATATTTGCACAAAAAAGTTTAACAACTTTCCTTTACAAGTGGAAATGTTTAAAGTGTGAGAGGATTTCCTTGATGAAAGTATGTCACAGTACTTACAATTCTGAGAATAAACATTAAAAATGAAGTTTCTACACACGTGGAAGGCATTGCACTGCATATGCTTCATAGCTGCAAGAGGGTAGGCACAATGTAGAAGTTTATTTCGAGTTTGTAGGCCGTCGACCTATGTAACAAACAACAACGAACATACATTTTTTACAACAGTGGGGAGGCAGTCAATAAGTATTAGCTTCCTGGGGCAAAGGCCTTTGTACACAGCTGATCTTGCCTTTCAAATGATGTTTGAGATATCCATACGACAAGATATTGTATTTTTGTCTAAATTCCTGTTAAAACCCTTTTAATTTCAAAGATATTAATCTGCGCCAGATTGCTTTCTTGGGACATCTCTGTTGCCATGGATGTTGACTGACATGTTATTTCTCCCTTGTTGCAAACGCAGATGTGTTTCCACTACAGAGAGTCGTACAAAGGCTCATGCGCACACCAGCTGAGATGGGACTGTGAGAGTGGGGACTGTGGCTTAGTCACTCTCTCTGGACTCTCAGACACAGATGAAGATAAGTCAGATCTGAGTCTCTGGTGTCAGGCTGAGGGGCACTTTATGAGAAGCTTTTCAACTGATGCCACATTTACACTGAGGTAACGCAGAGAAAAAGCGACACACCATGACCCATTCACACTGAACACCCACAAACAGTGGAACATACTAAGTCAAGACTCTCTCCTACTGCTTAGGAGTCAAGATAAAATACAATTACTGATGATCCAATCATCTATAGGAGTCACAGTCAAATATGACAACATAGAAAAATGGAGATGGCATCAAAGTGAAAATATTTTGTCAATTTATTTTTCTTGAAACAAATTAACTTCTGTAGAAAGCACGGAAACCTGATTCTTATATATTAAATATGCTTCTTCACTTCAGTAGCTATTCATGATTACTATTTTCAGTGTAGTAATCACCCATTCACACTGAGGAATTATAATAAAAGAAGCGATGGACAACAAGTACGTAATTACAAATTTATGTTGCGAAATCACACCAGAAAATTGCCCAGAAGATTCACAGTCATAAATAAGAAATGCAAACCCATTCATGTTTCGGAGTAGCAGAGAGTGAAACACAATTTTTGCCCCAGTCACACTGAGGGATTAGAGTTGACCACAAACAGTGATGCCGCATTGACACCAATAAGTTTGAATTAATTATAACAAGTGCTCCATCACACTAAGAAATCAGAGTCAAACTCAATAAATGTCATGCCAAAAAATTTCCCTGTGTCAAACACAACAAATGATCAGTCTACAAAATAATGAGTGACATGTATGAAATGCAAGCCGCTTTTCAATCAGGGAATTGTTGCGGCTGCTCCGTCATTGAATTTAGAGATCCTGTGTCCCTTCACCAACCAATCACATCTGAGCACATCACATCAGTAATGGAGTGCACTTTTCAAAAACTGCTAATCAAGCTATTGCAATGTGATGATCACATTTACTGCCCACTGCTTGCCATGAGTACTGATCACTGTTACTGCTAGTTCTTGGTTTTTCCTCCTGTTGCGTCATTTAATTTTGCTTCACTTCTCATCCACTGCCACCCCAGCATTTTCACTTGTATGAAGTGAACGCGATTTGACCACACAGCATTTCTTAGGTTATATGAATAACACAGCCCTGGTTTTCCTATCATTACAGTGGTGAAGGTTGCTGTTGGATTTCAAATCTTAAAGGTGAAACAAAATGGTCACTGGTCACCACTGTTGATATGGGTACACGCTCAGACACTTTCAACCTCAACAAATCTCCCATCATTGCAACTGTTCCAACCATCAGGTTAGTGAGTGATTTACTCCTGTCAAGACATGTAAATACCTTGTAAAATCTGTAAATGAAATGTTTTCTTGTTTGTAAAACTATTTTTGAACATTGTGTTATTAATTGTCCCTATCAACCTTATTCTTCATATTAATAACATCTCTAGTGGATGTTTTCTGACTGGGTTTTCCATTTTCTTTTTCATTTGGATATGAAGAATGCCCCAAAATTGCTTCACAACTTTGCAGCTTCTGTCCTACGACCCGGATGGAGATAAAGTCAGGTGCCGATTCGACAAATGTGAGACGCCACCATGTCTTCAACATCCAGACTTTTCTCTGAATGAGGTCAAGCAATGTTCATCTTTTACGCGCCTTCTCTTCTCTACTTTAGCGGGTTTTTTTTAGGGAAAACCCGCAACACTTTCCAGAGAAGTTCCGACAGGAGTTAGTTTACCATCAGGTTACATAAATCTCATTGTTGACAGCCCTGGACTAAGGACTTCCCCCATTCTTCCTCATGTCCTCAGCTACTCGGGAGTTTGAGGTCTTCCCTTTCACATTTTTGCCTCTTTTAGCACTACATAATTTCAATGGTGGACAGTTCTGGAGTGCACGTCGGACAGCCTCATACCTGCGCTCATTGATTAGGAAGACACACTGTAGTAACACTTACAGAATGAGGCTCGCCATTATTTTGTTGAGATAAGCAAAAGCATCCCGGAAAATGCTATTTGGAAGGCAGCATATGCTGCTCCAAATTGCATAACTGTCCTTCAGCATCAATAGTACCAACTCTGATGTTCAAGCGACTCATACCACGGGTGCTAACACACATTTTTACCACGACAGATGTTTGCTTTTCTATTTTAGATTAGTTACAACCGGAACTAACTTTTTCGTCTTTAGCCTGGAGAAAGGCTGACTGGTCCAGCAACAGTAGTTTACAGAGCATCTGTGCATTTCCTCTTAGCGCAGGCCTTGGTAAGATGACCACGTTTCCGAATGTTTTTAGCATTCGGCTTCCTTGGAGCATAGTACACCAGAGCTTCTCCTGCACCCTTTTTTATGATTCAACGCTCTTATTGACCCGATCCCTACTGTGTTCCAGGCATCTTGGTTGTCTAGCAATGGGAAAGTCATTCATGTTCCAATTTTGTTCTCTCATCGTTATTTTCTTTTCTACAAAATACATGCGAATGTAACAAGAGTTGTCTTTGTGTTCATTATATTGAGCAGATATTTACATGAGCTCAGAAGTTACCACTGAGTGGCTCCTTTTATAGTTCTGAGGTCTGGGACGCTTGCCAAGGATTTGATCATTACAGGCCGCCAGCATATTCAGCGTATGGATTTAAGTTTTAGCTTATGTGGTTCACCTAGCTTGAAACGCTGTTAGAATATTGTGCATGTGCAATAGGTTACTTAACACTACAATCATTTATGTTGGGTCATATAGCAAAGCATTTGTTGTATTGCTGGATACAATTCTTCACAGGTCATTGAAGTACAAGTGTGTTTGAGTGTTGGGTGTCCGAACACCGATGGGAAAGCAGAACTTTTTTTTGCTTCTTGTCGTACAAGAACTATAGGACAATTGACGTTGCTGTGAACAGGAAAATAGCAGATCCAGTGAATGTTTCAATTCGGTGGTTTAAAAATATATAATTCAGTTCAGCTTTGCCTTAAAATTACCAAGTAAATATTTTGTGATATCTAAGGGGATGTTCTCTTGTTTGCAGTTCAGACAGGGGTCATCTTTCACGTAAAATAGCAAAATGATATCACAATATTAAAGGTGACTTTTGTAACAAATTTTAGACATTTTACAAGCAAAAGTATATTGCTGCATTCACGGTCATGGACAGAAAAAAAAAAAAAAAAAAAAAAAATATATATATATATATATATATATATATATTTTTTTTTTTTTTTTTTTTTAATTGGAACAGAATGAAACACATTTCCATGCATAAAATTAACTGACTTACACTTGGCACCCCACAGTTCTTTGTCTGAATAAGTGAATGATGATCTTGGCTCATCAAACACAATATCCATATTTTCCAACTCTCCAGAACGTGTCTGATTTAAAAAAAAAAAAAAACTGCCTTTCTTTTGCAGAATCTCTGCACTTTGCAACTGGAAAATGCGACCAGTATTGGGAGGCACATCTTCAAAATGACGGTGGAAGATTACCCTCAGCAAGACGTAACTTTGTTATACAGTAATGGGAGCTCATCTGTGAGAAGACCTCTGAATCTGACTGCACCAAACAACGATGTTCCACTCAGCAGAATACCTCTGCAATTTGTTGTGGAGGGTAAGTGCTGTGCTTTTGAAATGGCACCAGTTACTTGATTGACTAACAGCAGCCAGGTATTTTAAAATAGCTTTTGCTCATTGAAAGGACTATTTGATCTTTAATGCGAGATACAGTATGAAAAATTGGAGCCATTTGAGTCAAATAGTTTTTTTTCCCTAACAGCTTGAACAATTGGAACCAAATTTTGTACACTTCAGTTTCTTATCCTATAGATGTAAATTATCAAGTTTTTTGATCATGGGACATTGTGTTCTGGGGTTACGCTTTAATACATCAATAGAGGCCACATATACATACTTCTTTTACTTCCATAGGCCACAGCATTCAGCGTAGCAACATTTTTTATGCTGCGAATTAAGGTCTTGGTTTGAGGTTGCTGTCTAACAAATTTCATGTAAATTTATTGCGCAATATTGAGAGGATTTACGAAATGAACCGCTTGCGAGAACCAGTAAAATGCAAAATGGAGGCTTTATTTCTGAAGGGGGAAACTCCCCAACAGAGCAGGCAACAGTACAGAGTCCACAATCCAAAATCAGAATCCAATGGGCGAAATCCAGAATCGTAACCAGGGCACCAATCACAAAAATCACGGTCAGACAAAAAGGCTCAAAACATAAGAAGGCGGCAAAGTACAGGGAGAAAGCAAAACTCGGTAGTCAAAGACGGTCCAGTCAGAAAGATAATCACAATGGGTACAGGGCGAAATGACCGTGGCACAAGTAAACATGAGAGAACGATCTGACAAAGCAGTGCTGTGAAGAGACATCTAATATACACTTCAGGGAGGTCACATGATAACAGAACACAGGTGGGAGCAGTGAGACTGATTACAAGGGAGCAACACGTTGGGAGGAACCTAATCACCTAAAATTGGCAGAAGCCAAAACGCGGACAGGGATCACGGAACAAACCTATAGACAGAACAAACAGATCCGGTCAGGGATTTCTAAGTGCACAGAGTGAGTGAGAGAACAGAGATAAGACAGGTGCAGAGAATCTGCAAGAAACACAGCGAAGCAGACTGAGTGAAGGCAAGAGGTGGAGACTAGAACAGGGCGAGTGCTGAGAGCTTGTTAATGAATTAGTAAGTGCAGCTATACAATCCCGAGTGCTTGTTAGTAAGTTAGTCTTATATACACAATGTTAGTCTTGGTTAGTAAATTATCAAAACAACAAACTGTTAGTATGTGTTGGAAAGATAGAAAAAGTAAGGGGAAGGAAGTAAACGAGATGGGGAAGGAAGATTGAAACCCAGAAAACATTAAATCACTCGAAGGAGTGGCACGCATTACTGGGGCTGTGAACAAAGACAAGACCAAGGACCAGACAGGGGGAGACAAAGAGCAATGCATAGAAAATCAAAATATGGACTGGAATAAAAACTATGGCTAAAAGTAAAACATGGAAAAATCAAAACTAAGGCAATGCAAGAAATGAAAAGCAACCAAATACACAATACATAATTCTAAGAATGGTCAGAC
Organism: Gymnothorax reevesii; assembly: GCA_029721435.1. NCBI lineage: Eukaryota > Metazoa > Chordata > Actinopteri > Anguilliformes > Muraenidae > Gymnothorax > Gymnothorax reevesii. The sequence goes on from CM056588.1 coordinate 7,772,200, forward strand.
ATGGCAATGATCAAAATATACATATGGCAGTCAGAACATGGCAAGGCAAGACATGGCAAAACCAGAATCGCAACAAATATAGAAGGAGATAGAAATTAATGGTTTTTCAAAGAATTTAAAATGTAGGATAATTTGTAGTGGCTTACATGGATTGATTTTTCTGAGCCAGAATCCACCACAAAAAGTATTTTGTTTCAACAATTTATGTATGGTTCAAAAATTATAGCCCAATATGCGTTTATGGTGCTCTATAGTGCCACCAAATGGCCAATAAAATTATTTGTGTACAGATTACTCTTTCGCACATCCTTAACAGTATAGTTACACGACGATAAGTGACATTTAAATTGAATGTAAGGGCTAATGACATTTTTTTGGCTGATATCTGCGATCTTGTTTAAGCCATCACTTTGTTCTTATATTCTTTATATCTGTAGCACCTAGCAACCTTTCCCTACATGAAGTATGAAAATTGATCGGAAGATTGGCTCAAGAGTTATGTCCATTTGTGTTCTATAGTGCTACGTTTGGACAGATTTGCACCAAATTCAGTATGCTCGAGTCTTGACCTGTGTTTGAGGGATTTCAAGTTAAGTGCTGATTGGACGTTGCATTCAGGAGTTATAGCTCATGTTATCAATAGAGGCCTCGCCCCCAAAGTTAATTGCCTTGCAGTGGCCACACCTTTTAACATTGGAAAATTCTTTATATTGGGATTTTAGATCTTGGTCTGAGGTAGCTTTATACCATATTTTATGCAAATTGATCTCACACCGTCAAAGAGGAGATAGAAATGAAAGCTGTTACCAAGAAAAAAATAATATAAATCAAAATGGCAGAAAATTTGCATACATGCAAATGGGTGAATAAATCGATTCAGCTGGACCCACAAAATCTAAAAAAAAGAATTTTGTTCAGACCTCCAACGCTTCAGAATTTATCACCCAAAATGCGTTGAGCCTCTCTCTGTCCCACAGGGGGTTTTTTTTTCCCTAAGTCGTGGGTGAAGATAGGAACCAATGTACCAGAACTTTATGTCTAGTTTGTGTAATTTTTGCTTTGTAGATAATTTTACAGCAGAAAATAATTATAATAGTAATAATAATAAGAAGAAAATCAAAAACAATGGGGTTCCAGCACCTTGTGCTTGAAATCCTAATACACCAAACAAAGAAAATCCTTCAAAACATAACAATGAATCCAGGACCCTGAAAAAGACAAAATTCTATGACCATTCGCAGACGAAGTAAATAAAGTCAATTACCCTTTGCGATGCATATCAATGTCTGGTTTGTATTAGACTATAAGCAAGCAGGTGATTCTCATCATCAACTTCTTGGATGTGGGAGAAATGTGGCAGACAGCCCTGAGCAACTTTGACAAGGGTCAAAACATTGCGGTCCGATGACTGTGTCGGAGCATCGCTGGAGCAGCAAAGCTCCTGCAGTTCATGACTAAGTTTATGTTATAGCCAATATCCTTCTGTTAAAAGTGTCATTAACACAGTGATGTGCTGACTGTTAAGTTTTGTACTGCTGTGCCTTCCTGACTGAATATTTAAAAAAAAAAGTTGACTCCTGATAACTAAAGAGAGTTTTTAAACTTTGATTAAACTTTTTGATGCATGAGTAACACTGGCGTGATTTCATAATTAATAGCATACAATTGTTGCATAAAAATGAGATTGTTTTTAATCAAAACAGCTAAAGTCTTTTTTTTTTTTTTTTGCCTAAAGACCTTGATGGACATGTTCACATTAATTACACAATGAATAATATTCAATGAAATCGATGGCTTCTCCTTTTCTTCTTTATTGGTTGCATTTTGTTAGCGGGCATCAAAATCAGCTGACAAATGGGGAGTAACAAACAAACTGTAGGCAATTCATAAATTGTCATTTTGCATCGTCTTTCTTTCCAGAGAATGGAGAGAGACATTGACAAATTAAGAATGATATCTATTCCAGGCGGCCATTTTTATATTTCCAGTTGTAATCCTTGTAGTGCGTTTACTTAATAGCCACAATTAACTGTCTTTTTATGTGAATAATTTTAATTCAGTCAGCAGGCCATAGAGAAGTGGGTAAACTTTGTTAAATGGTTACAGCCTATTCTTATACCAGGGACCAACCCATTAATAAGAAACCAAACAAAAACAGTTTGTGGTTTCGCAGCGTTAGTGCTTCTCCCCTAGTTATAGAGATAAACCTAAAATATTAACACTTGAGATATACTGCACTTGGTTTACATTTCAATTTCAGTGTTTGACTGGGTTTGTGGCTGAATGGGATATTATCATTATCTTTAGAACGAGTTCAGTGACACGATATGGCCTTAACTCTTTGAAGAGGATGCCTTTCCCCAGATTATTTACTGTTGTTGAACTCTGTCTGCTTGAGGTGCAGATTTTTTGTTAAGTTACCAGTAGTGATAGTAAAATCAGCATTTCAATGCTCTTAGGAAGACTTTGATCATATATTTTAGAAGGTGCTCCTGAAACGGGTGAGAAAGTGCTGAAGAGTCACTGACATTTATTGAAAAAATGCATTCATAATGAGGAAAAAAGTCCATTAATAACATGCTCTATGAAATTAAGCGCCTGAAATGAGTTTGTACCGGCATTTTCATTTTTGCAGTTGGCTCCGCAGTGCAGACATGTGTGACTGGAGTCATGTTGCCAAAGTTCCTGAGTCCCACGCCAGTACAGGGAGATGTACTCTTCACCTCTGTGGGCCAGCCTGTCTCCCTGACCTTACGAGCTCAGGCAACCGACTCTCCGTAAGCTTCTGATTTTGCACTACACAATCCAGCTAGAATTCACTAGAACATTTGAGCATTACCTTCAGTCATTAGCTTGGATTAATCAAATTCATGATTGTTCTGGATGACTGTGTATAGATGGGCTATATGCCTCATATGAGTTTCACTCATTTCTGTCTGTTCATGACTGCTTTGCATGTGGCAGATACAAGAGAACTGTTAGTGCATCCAGTCTTGACATTAGATTGGCATTATCAGTGGCGGTCCATCTGCAGAGACACAGGGCCAGCAATAACCTCGCCTTTCACTGCTTAATGACCTACACCTCTCGCAGTTTACCTCCCCGATTAGCAACAGTTGCTCAGACTAATTGGTAGAACCGACGAGAGTCAAATTTATTTCTGAAAGCCTTGTTGTATATTACACCACAAAATTATACAGCATTTTCTTCCGTGCATCAATGACTTTGTAAAATATTAATATGTCTTTATAATTTCTGCGCTAATGTAGCTTGTGAAACAGCACAGATTTGTGTAAATTCGTTTGCGAGGCTCATTGAGCAATAAGCAATGAGAATCCGTTCAATAGTCTGAATTTAGTGACAGCTAAAGGGCATTGTTAGGTATAATGCACAGCTGAGTGATGGCGAAAATAATTGCTGTGAAGTCAGCAAAAGTTTCAGATTTTTTGCATTTATCTTTCCATCCTAACAATGTCATGTCAATTATATAAAATGTTTGCAATAGGAACTCATTTTTTAATTATTATTTCCTGTTATGGAAAATGGATTGGTCTTGGTCGTTCAGTCGATAAATTGTTTGATCGTTTATCAGGCGAACTTGAATGAAAACAGCGAGAGGACAGTCGCGCGGTAAAGGGTAAGGTTATCGAGTATGTGACCGCACGCCGCTGGGCATTATGCATTTTACCTTTAGTAGTACTCAAATTAAACCTACCCACTGTCACATAAAGCCGTGCATCAGCAACAAGCCCTGCAAAAAAAGAAGAAACACAGATCATTTAGCCAAAATATTACATTTGTGTGAGCCCTTTGACCGCAATATGAGGAATACATTGTAAATAGAACATAAAATTGTATGTACATGTATTGAGTGAAGGCAACTCTTTCCTAACTAAGTATGTTCCTTTGTTCCCTATGCCTCAGCACAATTCAAAGGAAATGCCACATTTGCGAGTGTGGAAATGTTGGAAAGGTCTCTCAGTGGCCTTGTTTACATGGGTCCAAAAATCCTATTTACAATCAGATTGAAAGGTCAATTAGATTTAAAATGTCTCATATAAACACCTTAGCCAATCTGATTCACCCGGATCCGATTGTATTTCGGTTCGGTGTGAGGTAGTCTACGCCGATTGATAATCCGCTCCATGCTCCATGAAAACGACTGAGTGGAGCGGATTGTGTTGATAAAGAGGATTGTTTGGTCCGCGCATGCGCTCCGAGTACGTAAGAGGCTCGTAAGTGAAGTGACGTACACAGAGTGAGGTAACGCGCCGGTAAAAAAACACAATACAATCAGATTCAGCTGGGGCCATGTCAACGCGGATTGAACGTGGATCTCTTTACTTAAACTTCATGTATACAGATCAAATCAGATTCACTTATTTCGATCGATTTCAATCAGATTGAGGAAAACTACCCATGTAAACGTGGCCATTGTCAAAGTTCTGTCTGCAATTTGCAAGCTTTGGAATTTTGTGAAACTTGTTTTGACAAGATTCTGCGATCTGGGAGTTGTTAGTACTCGCAAGTCATTTTTGTGATATGACACGCCTGCATGGAGGGGGCGGTTCTGATCAGGGCTGGTCAACCAGCAGAAGAGTGAAATCCAGGTCAGAAAGTAAAACTCCTCCCTATTGCTGAGTTTCGACCTCATGGATTCACCAATTAGACTTAGAGACTGCACTGATAAGTGAAATCAGTTGCCTGAGCTCATGGAAGAAGCTAAAACAAGGCAGGTCTTTTACTATCTGACCGCTGGAACATCCACCTCCCAGCACTAGCGAGTGCAGATGTCCCAGAACTGGAGGATATGCAGGGACATAATGCATCCAGAGCTTATTATTGATCCCTCCAACAGGATTTTTGACTTCCAGCTCAGTGGACCCAACAACATGACAAAGAGTTCGTTCCAGAATGACAGCGATGGAATAGCACTGGTGCAGGTGACCTGGACGCCGGAGGAGAGTGATGTTTTCCGACATGTTCCCATCTGCTTCACTGCTGAGACCAGGGACAGGTACCTATTTCTCCTCATCTCCCCGTGTTTCCCAGATTCGGCCCAGTGCCTGACATTTTGTCTCTTTGTTGTCGTTTAGTCAGTCTGAGATGAGATGCATCGTCGTGTTTGTTGAAAAGAACGCTCTGTTGAGTGGTAAGTACATTGACTGCCATTCAAACTGATCATTCTACGAAGCAGAAAAATACTGTGCAGTTTAACACATTTAACACTGTTAGGTGTTTAATGGTAAAAGTGCTGATGATCCCTCCTTCCAGTTGATGCAGACATCTTGTGTACGGAGAACATGATGACCATCACCTTAGCCAAGGCCAGTATGGTGGGTGTGGAGGCCAGATATCTCCTCCTGAAAGACCCCACCTGCTCGCTTACCGATAACGACACCCACATCATGGCCTCAGTCTCCCTGCAGTCCTGTGGAACAGAAATGCTGGTGATGATTCTTTTACCTCAACTCTCCACTCAACTATCCAAATTAGTTTGCACAGAGCAAAGACTGGTTTCACCTTGGACCTGTCAACTGGCATTGACTGTGTGCAGTGCCTTCCAATAAGAGGCGGCACCCATGGTAAAAACTCTTTCAACCCAATGCCCCCTAGTGGTGGCGCCGGCACCACAGGATTTTCCGTGATGTGCCATCAGCCTTGGACCCTTAATCATATCATTTCTTTCAACTTGCGCCTGTTTAAGATTGCCTGATTATGATCCAACAATTTATTTACAGACCAATCAAATGAAAAAGAGATCAACAATGGGCAATTCTGACAATGTATTGGCCTACATAATAATGATATTGTAAATATGGTGGAAATACAACTAACTAACTCAATCAAAACTTGCTTTGAATTCCATCTCCCTATTTAGTGCGCGCGCACACACACACATATATAAAAAATAAAAACATATTTTTGTAATTTTCTGAATAAAAGATTGGGAAGATTAAGAGAAACCAAATTTTTTTCTTCCTACGTTTTATTTACCAAGGGTTCTAAAATTAGATAATGTACTCATTATCACAAATGATGTGCAAGCTATTTTTTTCACAGTAAACAGTTAAGAAATAATATAATTACATGATATTATTATAGAATGACACTGAAAAATGAATTCTTTGTTCCCAAAGGATACCGGAGACTTTCTTGTCTTCAGAAATGAGATTAATTCCGCCAAGGAGACCTCAGTCATTACCCGCAGGAATCTGGTCAGGATCCCTTTCTCTTGTGGCTACCCGAAACAGGCCGATGTTGCTACGGCGTTCAAGAACCACAAGTCTGACTACGTGTTCACTGAGACAGGCTTTGGAAGTTTCAGCTACTCCTTTGATTTCTACAGTGATGGAACATTTCAGAATAGATTCGAGCCGAGCACTTATCCTGTGACGGTGAAGTTGATGGACACCATTTACATGGGCATCCGCGGACACTCCTCTCTCCCAGACACTGAGCTGTTTGTGGAGTCCTGCAGGGCCACCCCAGACGACAACCCCGACAACCCTGTGTTTTATGACATCATCAAAAATGGGTGAGTGCTGTATGTTTCATCACCTTAAAGTCTCGACTCTGCCAAAGAGAACAGACCCTTTGCCTCCTCTGAAATGGAATCTGGACCCTTCAAAACAGCTGCTATGTGGTTGTAGAGGTTTAAGCGAAAGAGGAGAATAGAGATACAAAGGAAAAAAGTCATGAACAGTCATGAACTCGTCATAAACATTATGTCAATGTCATAAACGTTCTCATTAAGTGTCATTCGGTTTTTGAGATGACAAGTTGACATTGTTTGGGTTGTCTTGATTATTACAACTTCGTCATAAGAGTGGCGTGACACTGTCATAACTGTTATATGACACATGTAACAGTTATGACGGTGTCATGTCACTCTTATGAGGGTATTTTCAAGTAAAGTGTAACCAAAAAATAGTTACACTTTTATGAATAGGTAAGAATAGAGAAATGGAGAGATAAGACCTCGGGCTTGCATTTAAATGGCTATGCTGCAACTGATTTCTCTTTGTTCCTCCATCTTAAAGAAGGCCTGTACTGTGTGAAGCAGTCATTTCATTCCAATGCACAGTCAAATAATTCTTGTGATCATATTTGAAAAAAAAAAAAACTATGAATGGCAATTTAAGTGCTTGTTTGAGTCGATTCGAGACATTGTAGTTATTTAATAAATAAAATTTTTTTTTTTGATGGCTTGGAGTAGGAGTGCTGCCATCACTTCTTTCCCAAGCCAGGGCGAGGACATGATTCTGAACAGACTAGACCAGAGGGCCCAGGTTTAGGCCGCCCAGAATGCAAACACTTGACAGACGAAACCTTTGTATTCTTGTTTTAAAGCTGCTAGATGAAAGCTGGGGTACTCTCCTTTCTCAGCGGCTGGAGGAATCAAAGCTCACACATTTTAACGCAGCTGTGAGGATTAACCCTTTGAGCGCTGAATATACTTTCAAGGAATTAAAAATCTAGTTATCCTGAGCTGTTGAAAACCTATCATGTGCGGGAGCTCCTTGCGGGAGCTCTTTTAAACAAGTGGCCACATGATAGGTTTTCAATAGCATCTGCTTTTGATTTCTTACTTCGGCACTGAAAGGGTTAATCCTGGTGCTTTTTGCATTATATCTGCAGGATGAATGAGTCCCTGCTGTTCTAACTGTAAAGTGGCTCTGGGGATGAAAACATCATTGTTTTAGTTTCATTGCTGCTCTGTGGTTAAAACCCTGATGTTCTTTTATTTCATTGCGACATGGATATAATCCTGATTTACTTGTTTTAAAGCTGCATTATGGTGAAATCTTAGTGTTCTTGCTCCATAGCAACGCTGTGGATAAAATTGTGGTTTTCTTGTTTTGTAGCTGCTTGATGGATGAAACCATGATTGTTTCTCCTGGGCAGAAGACAGAATTCTGGTTTGAAATGCAGGCTTTCAAGTTTAGTGGAGAAGTTGAAGAGGTAAGGTGATAGAAGCCAAAAGATTTTTCTGCTATGCGCATCATGTGACTTTATCATGTGACTGTTTTCACTGTACAGCAGCTGCTGCAGTGTGATAATGTTACCACATCGTGCGATAATTTACCTTTTGACTGACGTAGTTGACTTTCCATGGCCTAGTTTTTATGTAAGTTTCAGTGCATAAGGGAAATGGCCTTAAGTCGAAGTGTCTGACTACCTCTGATGTCTGGCTACAGAATGTTCACTTGATGATCACATGTCTCTCTGAACTCTCTCCAAATCGAGTTGGATGTATTGTTGAACAGCTGCACGCAGGCAACTGCAGCAGTGATCTTGAGTATGCAGACTCTTCCTAACTGATTAGCCACTTAACCTTGAAAACCTAATTTATGAAGACAGTTTACCAGTCTTCCAATGATGTTCAATATAGTTAGGCTGTTCAGATTTATATTGTCTAATTTTTAAATGTATTTTTCATGGACTTTCTACAGAAGCAATCGGTTTCTCTGGTACGCGGAGTGAAACACACCACTGGTTGCGAACAGTTGCCTTGAGGAATGTCAAGTGACTAGTGTACCGAGACGTGATTTGAAATGGTCCCTGTTGATATCAGCTGGGTTGACTCCGCCCTAAATGCGCATGCCAAGTCTCATGCAGACATCTGTAAAGCCAGTCGTCTCAGCAAACACAAATACCCGTTCACTGCAAAAGCTGGCCATACAGATCTGTGTGTAAGACTTGACATGCGCATCTAGGCAGATTGTAACCAACAGCAGTCAAGACAAGAAAAGCCTTTGAAGATGCCACCAAGATTAATGACCAGAGCAGGGCTTATGACATCATATACTTGGATTTTCAGAAAGCATTTGATACAGTTACACATAAAAGACTAATTTTTAAAATGAGCTCCATTGGAGTTCCAGGAGGCATTCTGGAGTGGATTCAAAACTGGTAACAGGACAGAACACAAAGAGTGGTGGTCAGTGGTATCTCATCTGAGCTGGGTATGGTGGGGAGTGGTGTCCCCCAAGGACCGGTGTTGGGACCCTCGTTGTTCCTCATCTACATCAATGACCTTGATAGGTATATTGAGAGCAGATAAGTTAAATTTGCAGATGATACCAAATTGGGGGGTTTGGCAAACAGTTTAGAGTCCACTAAAGTGATTCAGAATGATTTGGATAGAATTCAGAATTGGGCAGAAATGTGGCAAATGAAATTTAATGCAACGAAATGTAAAGTTGTACATGTAGGTAATAAAAACATTAGACGGGATTACTTCATGGGAGGTTTAAACCTGGAATGTGCTCCACACGAGAAAGATCTGGGAGTGATTGTTGACCAAACCCTCATTAGCTCTAGCCATTGTGCCGTGGAAGTTAAAACAGCCAATCAGATGCTGGGATACATTGCCAAAAATATTGAGTACAAATCTAAGGAGGTGATGCTTCTTTTGTACAACACATTCGTCAGACCACATCTGCAGTATTATGTACAGTTCTAGGGACCATACTATAAGAAAGATATAGAGGCTCTAGAGAAAGTTCAGAAAAGAGCCACTAAGCTAATTCAAGGTATAAAAGATGAAAGCTATGAGAAGAGGCAGAAGATCCTTAATTTCTTTAGTCTTAGGAAAAGGAGACAAAGGGGTGATTTGATTGAGGTTTTTAAATATGTTAAAGGGATTAACAAAGTGAATTATGTAGGATTCCTTTGACTAAGTGTTGTGAGCAGAACTCGGGGTCACAAATCGAAGTTGACCAAAGGCAATTGATATTCAGAAAAAATTCTTCACCCAAAGAGTAATTTCAATGTGGAATAGCTTGCCTGACCATATTTTTGAGGCAGAGATCTTGGGGGTTTTCAAGAGCAAGCTTGACTTAAAGCCAGATACCATTGAGTATCTGAAGGGATATATTCACTATAGTATAAAAAAACTGGCGAGCGTAGTTGGGCTGAACAGCCTGTTCTCGCCATTTATGTTATGTTATGTTATGTTATGTTTAGTTGCAGTATTCACCACCACTGTTGTGAGAGAGTTTAAGGCAGATTAAACTCAACCAGCAAAGGTGATTGAAGTATATATGTTGAAAAACTTTGGAAGACTAAAAACCCATCTTTAGCACCTTACAAATGAGGATGAGTCCACATGGCCAGCCAGGCTGCCGAGTTGTGATCGACTGAATATCCGACTCGATCTTGTGATATTTCAGAGGTGCGGGTGATCATGACACGAACATCATGACGCCAGACATCTGACGTAGGCGGACAACTTGGTTTACAGCCATTTCCCATCATGCACCGTAATTTACCCGCACCCCAATAAACAACAGCCATCAGTAGATGGAATATCCGCCCCGGCCCCACATATTGAAAGAATGAAAATGCCACCTGCTCCAGAAACAAAGCATACCCCCTAAAATTCTAAGTTCAAAATGCTTCCATGGAAACCAAAAAAAAAAACAAAATTAATCAACTTCGGATTAGCAAAAGGCACCACTTCAGGTCATGAATAATGTGCACCCCAAGTTTTGTAAAAAAAAAAATATTGAACGGTTTTGAAGTTATGCTCCAATAACGAAAATGTTCACACAGGGACGGATGGATGGACAGACGGACAGACAACCGCACCCATTACTATATCCCCCCGTATTATATGCCGGGGGGATAAAAACCTAAGTCACCAGAAGGAAACATCAGTAGAACAAGCCTCTTGTTTCAGCTACAGTCCCAGGTAGCAAGCCAACGTTGGCTCAATGTTAGTTTGTTTGGTAGTCTCAAGACAATATTGGCCCAACATTGGCTTGTTAGCTGGGGTGTGATCATGTGACTGAATGGGTGTCCTGAATGAATGGGTTCCTATGAGGCCAATGTCAAATAAGTCAATATAAGCGTTAACATGCCGAGATGTGCAGCTGCCTTTTGCAGCAATATTCATTTGAAGGGTTCTAATAAAATGTTTCAAGCGAAAATTAACGTAGAAACGCAAATTTATCACTTTAATAGAAAAACAAATGTGTCCCCGTGCTAGCTAGCTAATTAGCCGTCCCATTGACTTGAATAGACCGCTGACTGAAAGCAAACGCGAGCGACTGATAACGGTCACCAGCGAGCCACCTTGGTATCCTTACCATCGCGGGAACTTCATTGACTTAGCAGTTAGTAAAATTAACTAGGAGGCTAACTAGCTAGCTATTTGTAATTGAGATTCAGTGAGAGTGCTTCTTACCTGCATCATATTTAAAACAGTGGACAAGTTGATTAGTCTGTTTATATATAGTTCCAAAAGACAAGGAGGGGAGAAAGGCTTGGCTGTTAGAAATCAGGAGAGAAAACTTTTCTCTATCCCTTTGATCCGCGCTGTGCAGTGATCATTTTTCACTGCAGTGTTATAATGGGACAGCGACAAAGATGAGGCTGAGGAAAGGAGTAGCCAGAGTTAACTAGCGCTTCTTTTTAATAACGTTGGCCTTAGCCATATGATTCAATATGAACAATATCGGTTGACGGCAAATATGCTCAACCAGGGTACAATGAAGTGAGGAAACCAGAGAGTAATTTCAAAACATATACGGACATTCATTGACGTTTCTTATAACGGTGAAAACGTCCAAGCAATCATCTTATCAGAGGGTCATTTAAAGCCTCGGTCACGTTAACTTAACTTTTCTTCTCTTACTTTAACATTAACACCGAGTCACATTTTGATCTTCCCTTTAGAAAGTGTGCCGCTTTCCATCCTCCAAAAAGCACATGTTTAGGGAGAGAAAATGTAGCTCTGCACAGCGCAACCAAAATCGCACCGACTCACACGAAAGTGTCTTTGAAAGTGTAATTTTCAAGTCGGCGAAAATGAATGGGAGTCTAAGTTTGAATTTTACTTCAGGGTGTATGAACAGATGCTTTACTTGAGCGTACCCTATCAGCAGTCTAGTGTTCTATATATATATCTAGGTCTACATTGGTTGCTGTGATCATGTGACTTTGATATTTGACTGTGTTGCAGGTTTACGTCTGGTACAGTGATCATTTGACTGTGTTTCAGATGTATCTGAGCTGCAGGGATCATGTGACCGTGTCGTTTGACTGTGTTGCAGGTGTTCATCAGCTGCAATGTGATGTTGTGTGACACTGAAAGCCCATACTCGCGATGCGCAGAGGGCTGCCTGTCCGAGTCACAGGTCCGCCGCAGGAGGGAGGAGCCGAGCGGGCAGACCCACCCGCACATCATCATCCAGGGACCACTCATACTGGAGAAAGCCAGTGAGACTGTTGACCCCAAGAGAGGAGTTACAGAAGGTGAGTGCAGTGTGTGTGTGTGAGTATGTGTGGTGTGTGTGGATGTTTGAGTCTTGTGTATGTGTTTGCGTGTGGATATGACAATCTGTGTGTGTGTGTGTGTGTGTGTGTGTGTGTGTGTGTGTGTGTGTGTGTGTTTGTGTTTGTGTGCGTGGGTGTGTGTGCATGTGTGTGCGTCTGTGTAGATATGTGAGTCTGGGTGTGTGTGTGTGTGTGTGTGTGTGTGTGTGTGTGTGTACATGAGTGGGGGTTCCAGAGTACAGTTTGTGCAGTGCGCAGGTTCCAAAATGCTGCATTCACAAACAAGCACTGAACAATTTTCCTGTCAGATTCTTATCTTCAGCAAGAAGTTGTTCAACTAATGTTTATGTGGTGTGTGTGTGTGTGTGTGTGTGTGTGTGTGTGCGTGTGGGTGTGTGTGTGTGTGTGTGTTCGTGTGTGTGTGTGTGTGTGCGTGTGTGTGTGTGTTCGTGTGTGTGTGTGTGTGTGTGTGTTCGTGTGTGTGTGTGTGTGCGCGTGTGTGTGTGTGTGTGTGTGTGTGTGCATATAAATACATGCGTATTTGTGAAGAATATGCAAGATGCCCCGTGGAGGCCAAATGTTTGCAGATAGAGTTTGTATTATCGACATATAGGAAGTGTTGATAATATGACCTATATTTTGGCAATTTTAAATTTGACCGCAGATGACTTTGAAAGCTCAAACTCGAGGTCAGGGAATATATTAACAATGTTAAAACATAGGAATAGAAATTAAACTGACGGAAGAGGGGCGCTACACTTTAACATTGGTTCTCGTGGAGAATTGGCAAAATCGCCTGTGGAAGCTAAATGGCTGCAGATAAAGATTAAGTTTGTATTCTCGACATGTAGAAAGTCATATATGACCTATATATTGGCTGTGTTAAAGTTGACTCCAGGTGACCTTGAACTTGACCTTTAGTGACCTTCAACGGCCAAACTTCACAGTGAATGACTTTTATCAGCAAAATCGTTACAGACAGAATAGATTTGCATTGGAGACGTATTGGAAGTCATACATGAACTCACTGGTAAGCCCTTGGTCCTATTTTTAAGATTAGGGAAAGGCTGCCGAGACTTACAAAGAATGACTGGAAGTCAATGTAATGTCCTCGCAAAGGATAGAAGTACAAAGATGTGTGTGTGTGTGTGTGTGTGTGTGTGTGTGCGGGCACGCGTGTGTGTGTGTGCGCGCACGCGTGTGTGTGCGTGCACACATGTGCGCAAGTTCCAGAGTACAGTGTGTGCAGTGTGTGTGTGGATTCAAGAACACAGTGTGTCTGAGCACCAGAGTGCTGTGTGCGCAGTATATTGTGGTTTGCGGGTCAGGGTTGTGAGTTTGAATGTTCTTGTTCTGTTTTCTCACAGCTCCTCTCATCATCCTCAGGCCTGACTCAGGTCCCAGCTCAGGCACCCTGGCATTCGCAACCATGTTCTGCGTAGCCCTGTTGATGTTAGCTGTAATTGTGCTCTATCACAAGCAGAGACTCCGACCACAGGACCGCGCCCGTCTACTGTCCTCATAACCTGTTGGGAATGGCTTATTGCCCTGTGTATGAACAAAATTACTCTCCAAAAGCATAATTGTGCTGGGTCTGTATAAAGAATTCTATACTTTCAATTATATACAAATAATAGGACAGGTCTCTCCCTATTTCTTACATTGCTAAGCTAATTGTATTGTACCCGCCAGTAGAAGTAAAGTAACAGATTCTCTTTGCCTGAGGACCAAACTGGTTGGGCTGGATCGTATTTTGTCTTAAAATATTGTTAATGATAAAGTTTTTGGTGAATGATGCCTGTTAGATTAATTTTATTTCTGGGCTGTGGCAAAATAATTGACTTATGAAGAAAAATCAATATACAGTGAGAGATGAAACATGAAAATGAGTATGTAACATAAACAAGCCAAACTAGCTCTATCAACAGTTGTATTTGAACAACATGTGCATGTGCACTGATATATACAACAATAAATAAGTAGTTCTTAGTCCTGTATTAAAAGTATTTGTAATTTTGTGCAATTCTATGCATGTTTTCAGGCTATTATGCGGTTATATTTCCTCTTTTCAAGTGCTCTAGCAGACACTGTCGTTTTGCCTTAACATGTTGTGAAAAGGTTCTTACAGGGTACTTACTTTCAATTGGTTTTCAGATTCAGTCTGAGAAATACATTTATCTAGTCAGTGAAGTAAATTCGGGGGCAAGAAACGGACATTCCCTATTAAAGCTGTTCTCAAGAAAAATGAGCACACCCATTGAATCTGCGGACCATCGACTTGACTATTTTTATTTTTAAATAAGAATGCACATGAGAGGGCAATTCCTAGCGCAATGTAGCGGCTTTCAGTAACAACCCGACTAATTTAACTAGAATCTGTGCTTGTGAAGCACTATGATGTTCCCCGCCAGCAGTTAGTTTGAATCCCCTTTCTATTTATTGAGTTGAACATATAATGAGGTAAAAATAGCTATCATACGCTTACATATTTTATGAAAGGCCATTAGGTTGGATATAAGAGAAATAATTTTATGCTATGGCATCAATATTTCATTGATGTAAAGACACTTTTAAAAAATATGGGGAACAGGTTTAAACATTTACTGTTGACAGCAAATGACCTATTGATATCAGTACAAACTATAGTATGATGAAGGAAAATGCATTTTCTAATGCTGAACATGAAGTTGGCCAAAAGTAGGTTTGCTTGTCCTTTTTCAAGACATTTTAAAGAAATATTTCAAATTTTGAGAAGGATGAATTTCTTATCACCAATAACACAAATAATAACCTTGAGTAGTGTTCATGTGACAGTTGTATTACTTGAGGATAAACCTATCTGTAGTATACATGGCCTAGATTTTCAAAGGTGTCTTAGCACTACATTAGTCATGAGCCAATGTTCATGTATGCAACCTACTGCCAAGAGAGCTTTAAAAATCTAAGACATGGACAAATTAAACTACTTTCATGAGCTATATCTCTGAAATATACATCATAGGATCAATACTATATCGATACTATATTGTAGTAAATAAGAAAAGTTCCCTTCTCGCAATCTGCAATGTTCAAGTTGATACCATGGTAACAGAAAAAAAAATCAAAGAATGAGCAAAGTACCAAAGACACATAAACATTATAAGATGTTATTATTATATACTTAGTTCTGTAGAGATGTCATAGTATAAGGGTTGTGGCCCTGACAAGGTCCCTACTCTTTTTTGAAGCAAGTTCAACTTGTTACCGTGGAAAGAGAAAGAAATAATATTAAAGAATGACCAAAGTATCAAAAGGCACATCTACAGCATGGGTTCTAACACCATACCAAGGTTGGTATCGAAATCTCTGATTGTATCAGAGTTGTAGTCCGGACAAGGTCCGTACCATCAATTTGCACAAAGTACAACATGTTACCATGGAAAATGGAAAAAATTAAAATTTCAGAATGACCAAACTATCAAAAGGCACATCTGCACCATGAGATCTAATGATATACCAAATTTGGATAAAAAACATTGAACGGTTTAAGGGTTATGGCCCGGATAAACCTCGGAAGGATAAGCAGACAGACGGAGGGTAAAACATGTTCTCCGCAACATTTGCGGGGAACATAATAACTAAATCCTTTATGATTTCCCGGATGAAACATATATGTCTCAATCCCAGCGGTAGCAAAAGCTTTTGATTTTGCGGACAGCTTGGTTGCCAGAAATATATATATATATATATATATATATATATATAAGTTTTATTTATTCATTCATTTATTTAGTTATTTATTTATTTATTTATTTTGAGATCAAAACCACACAAGCAGCTTTTCTTTTCATGACTCAGATATGATTTTGGCTGACTTTGCTTTTTCACATTGAGTTTCTCATCGAAAGCAAGCCAGGAAAAGGGCTAATTTACGAACCATACCTCAATTTATCTGTAATCACCATGTAAACCGAGCCATGATTTTGTTTTTCTTCAGTACCGCAAATTTACAGCCCATCAAAGGGGTTGCGTAGCATCTCTTCAGTGCAGGGCATTGAGCAAGCGCCCAGTTTTTTGGAATGAGGCCTGAAGTTTGTCTCTACCCAGTGGTAGATTACAATATTGCACCTTGTGCCACAGAAGAATCTTTGCCATCGGTATGCGCGCAGAGCTAAAGAAAGCAATAGAGTGGACACGAGGCCACTTTTGGCGAGAATCGCGTCCGCCATCTTACCGAAGGATAGCGTCCCATATGGAACTGCGAGAAACCTTCGACCAAGGTAGTTTAGAGGTGGAATACAGAATTTATGTTGATGATTTTTGCATGAAGGGTGTATTAACCTAGGTGAAGTTTCTATTTGTGGAAAATAAACCCAAAAGTGAACTTGATGCTGGTGATACTACAATTAACAGATTTACCATTTATCATACATAATGTTTTTACTGTAAAAAAAATTCTGTTTCATTTAATTTTATTTAGTCGCCTAAGCACTATGATTGTGCATTTCCCCTGCCGATTCTTCACACAAGACAGCGGATGCGTCTCACGTTTTCTGGTTGGTTCAGCCAATGACGTTGTCCGCTCCTTTAGCTTTGTGGGTATGCATCACATATCACATATCCTGGCCAGTTAATACACTTTTTGAAAACTAAATACAGTTTTAGCATACATTTTTGCCATGACTATTATTGTCCTTGACTTTTGAAATTTTTGCCACTTTCAAGCTTAATCCTAAAAATTGGCCCGGTGTTATTGTGTCTGCTTTATTCCAAGCCGGTGAGCAGGCACAAGTTTTAACATTTGTTCTCACTACTTTGCCAGCTTAGCTAACTAATAAGGTAATGTGTTACTGAATCACGATTTACCTGACAGCTAGCTAGCTAATCATTTTTAGCTGGCTGGTAAGATTTGGTGATGAGTCACTTAAATTAATTTACGCAACAAATGTCTTCATTAAAAATGCTGCATTTCTGCTAGTACTACTTTTGTTATTTTATGTGGCCCTAGTCCCATCTACTAACATGGAGGGGGCAGATTTATAATTCCTACTGTAGCCAGCCTTTGGATGGCGATCAATATGTTTTGGCCTCACTTTTGAGGAGCTGTTAGGTTGCTCATATTTATACACAGTCAATGGGTGTACTAAGCTTTCTACCAGACCAGCAGCCTACCAGACCCGCATTCTACCAGACCAGTTTTCCACCTCTGTTGCTAATTGGCCAACATTTTCTTGATAGCAGACCAAAGTTACCATTACAAACTAACCAGCATCACGGAATCCGGAACCATACCTCCAGCTCATTCGTCAATGCCATATTTCCTATTCATTGAATTGTTCGACCCAAATGCAGTGCTCTGAGAATTTTTGCCTCAAAATCGCAAGCTCAGATACTGTCTATCATGAATGGTGATCATAAACAGCAGCTCCTAGCCCATCGTCTCCAATGGGCTCTTCATCTGGGCAAAAGTGACCACTTCCTAAGCTCCAGCCAGCATTCACTGCTCACAGGTAAGCTGATCCAACACACGCTTGCTGGTCCCTGTCGACGTCTTTTTTGATTTTCAGCTGTCTCCAACACACCTCTGAATCAGAGGCATTTTATTTGCTGCAACCTTGACTAGCAAAACTGCTCTAGTGTTATATTTACTGCTTCGCCAGCAACCACAACAAACTACGCTGGTGGGTTTGACCCAACCTCGCTAATCAGTAATGATGTCATCATGCTTATCTATGCTGCCATGCCACTCTTCAGGCAACGACAGTCCACAACTGGTGGGCAGGGACAGACATCAGCTCATCTCTGGTATTCACCATAGTCCATGTTCCAGGGCAGCAGGTCACTTCATACCTCTTTCTTGCCAGGGATGGGAAACTTCATTCCTGGATGGACTGAGTCCATTCAAGTTTTTGTTTCCACCGATTATCCAGGCTAAATTATTCCATTTGCTCATCAAGCAAACATTAGTTTACACATGAAGTAATTCACAGAAAAATGTTTTATTTTGGGATATAATAATAATAATAATAATAGTAATAATAGTAGTAGCCCTAGTAGTTGAAGAAGGAAGTTATTTTATTTTTTCCTCCGCATGTAATAGCTCATTCAATTTTGCGCAATTGTTTAGTAGCTATACTGTCAGAATCAAGGTGCGAGGTTGCTCAGCCTTTAAGTGTTCCAACACAGTTGCGAGTGATGGCCAGTATTTTCAATATTCCAGTTTAATGGGATGAAATATCTGGGGGTAATTCAAATTCACTTAAGGTGTTTCTAAGTATTAAATGTCACATGGTGGTCCTTTGAAATCAGTTCATTTCCTTTCAATGGTGGTACTTCAATTTTCCAGGAAACTTCCAGTAATGCCCCTCCCCTCGGGCATTCCATTCCCCTGGCTGCCTGCCCTGCATCAATTATTCAATTATCTGTTGTCCATATTATCCTCACCTCTTCCCTTTCAGTCAATCTCATTCTCAAGGAGTATTTATACTTCTTTATTCCTCATTCCGGCCGGTAGCCTTCGTCTGGTTTCCCTGTTTGAGTTTGTTGCGCTCCCCTTTATGTTCTCCCAAAATTTGTATTGGTTTGTTTTTCCCAGCACTCAATACTTAATAAACTCCACGCCCCTACAACTGGGTCCTCCTCTCCACTCCTTGCCCTGGCAGCCTCCTTCACATTTTGGGGTGTGAGGGGGTGACACCTCCCTTGGTTTGCTTGCATTGTTTTTAGCAAGACCATTTAATGTGCATTTTTATGGCTCTACCATTTCAAGGTCCCCTAATATGCCACCAGGTGCACAGCTAATTAGCAATTATGAGCCAGTTCAAAGTCTCCCCTACCTGACATCACAAGGGGGATTGACGACCCAGAATAATGAAATCTGATTGACTGCTTGGCTGAAGGTGATCTTCTTGCCTCTGGTTGGTTACTTCCCATGTGAAGTCAAGAGGGAAAAGATTTTGAAATGGCTTGTAATAACAAATTAGCTGTGCACCTGGTGACATAATAGGGGACTGTTACGACCGCGGTCGTAAGGTATTTTATTATATACTGTACCTTGTTGATGCCCCAAACTTGCTGTGCCTGCAGTGTGTGCTGAGTTGTCTTCCACCTAATTAGGTGTGCCAGTACCTGCCGCTGATTCGCTGCTCCAGTTCTCTTGTGGCCTGGTGATAGGTTGCGGTGGAGCCGGTCCTCGATTTAAACCAGCCGAAGTGACGTTATCGGAGCAGCAGGGGGAACCCCGTCACCCTCGGATCGCAACCGGCCACGTCTTTTCTTGTAAAAGCTCTAATGTGTCAGTTTGTATGCGGATTAGAGTAAGGGCGAACATTTGAAGTTTTCTTTTCTTGTATAGGTTGTTTTCACCATGAGGTAAACAACCTACTTGTTTCTGTGAACGTGTATGTGCAAAATAAATGACCTTACTAACGGACTTTTGAAACTTAGTCTTCGTGGCTTGGGATCCGAGTGTTGCGGGGTGTATTTCATGTTGTGTCCTAGCCACCCCTAGACGGGGCATAACAGGACCTTTAATTGGGCAACGGCAGAAGCGAACCGTAAATATTGGACTTAGACCCGCTCCCCTTGTTGGGGGAAAAAAAAATATCCATGACAATTCCAGCTCTGAAATACAGATTCTCGTGTTTTAGATGACCTGTAATGATGGGGTATTTGAGCAAAATGAAGCTCCACTGGCAGAGGTTTGATGCACAGTTTTAATGTCAAATCTGAGTCAAATTTCCAATCTAAGTAATCTGCACCTGATTCACAGTATTGAAATGCCGTGTATAAGACATCCGAGCATGGCATACAAAACAGATGCGGCAGGGGCAGCACATCAGTCATCTGCTGCCATTTTAGGGGAAAAGCTATGACTTTTGGCACCACACTATGCAGCAGGCAGTATCAACAAAAATGTCAGAAATCAGGCCAAATGATTTTTCCAGCATTAGCAATTCATTGAACCGACAGCACACGCACACACACAGAGAGCGAGAGAAAGAGATCGTTATCATAAACAATACTAAGATTCATGAATGGGAATGATCAGACTATTCAATTTGAAGCGAAATCTAAACTTGAAAAAAAAAAAATAATCCATCCCCTGACCCGTAGAAGAATTACCCCCCCAAATCAGCATTTAACTGAAGATCTTGAATAGTAAGCCCTGCAAACACAAACCTGTGCTACATTTTCTGAAAATGGGAAAAACTTTTCATATATTTCCAGGTCCCATTTTTGTTCCATACAAACTGAAGGGTTTAATGGGCCTGAATACACAACTGATATAGGTGTTCAACATTTCTGTCATGAAATGAATTGAATTAATTAATTTATACACATCTGTTTAGTACTCAGTCTGCCTGTCTAATATGACCCTTTTTCTTAATATCTGAAACTGCTGATTGATTTATTGCAATAATATTGGAGATAAGGAATAGGGCAAATTCTTTATCATGGTGCTGCATCCCTGCTCACAGTGTGTGTGTGTGTGTGTGTGTGTGTGTGTGTGTGTGTTGATACAATACTAGCTGCTACCCTTTGACTGAATCACATCTGCAGCATTAGAGGTTCAGAACCACAGCATGCAGGCACACTGAGGTAGAGTAAATCTGAACTACATGTGCTGCATATGTGCTGAGTACTTTTCTTTCATCTTCATCATGATTTTTAAGATGTATTGAATTTTCAGCGATTTGGGCTACCTTTGAAATTTTCACCACAGTATAAGCACTGCATATGCTGCTGCAGCTAAGTGGGTAGAACAGGCACAGGGGTTTGATCGTCGGTTACTTACTTATCCACAAGGTGGTGCTACTGATCACTGAACTTCAGCCACAATCCCTCCCCTTTTGCCTCAGTGGCCTGCGCTCGCTCCAGCAGAAGGTTTCCCTTGGTCGGACCGGTTCCTTCCTCATTAACGAAGGGTGTGTTTCCTGCTGTGACTGCAGCAGACCAAATTCTGCAAGTAATCAGCTTGTTTCACCGTTCTTTTGAAAACTGTGGAAGTTTGTTGTCAAAAATATCTTTAAGAAAAGCAAAACAAGAGGAAACCAAATCAATCAGAGCCCCCATGTGGGAAACACACACACAAACCAGTTACAAATGCCTTGATCAGTCAGAAAAAACAGCCGGTAAAAAGTACTCAGCACGGGCTAAAAACACAACAATCAAAGCAACCAAGTGGGAAGAACTATCAAAAGCAGATCATACTGAAGTGTCTTCATAGGATATAAAATTAGGTCTGTGTTACAACAATAAAAATCAAATCCATTATAAGTGAGGAGAATTTACCATCAAGAAAGCAGCTGTAATGATTAACATAATAATTGGCTTAAAGGCTTTTTTCTTTGGATATTTTATTTATCATTTATTCAGACTATAATATGAAATATTAAATCACATTTTATCCAGAATATTTTCAAACAACTGTGTTTTTACACTTTACATATTTTGCGAATCAAAAGTTTTATTACATGATTTATCATTGAAATTTACCCCCAGGGATTACTGGTGTAGAATAAGTCTAAACATTCCTTTTGGAGTGGAGGTGGACTGAAATGAGCTGGGATTATTATATTCAGGGTGAAGAAACGTGTTCAAACATGCTGTGAAAGCAGAAGAATGCACGCACAGCTCGCTCTCTCTGCCACCCATGGAATTTTCGCTGGTAATCCACACAGGGATTGAGAAGTGAGAGAGACGTGCGCAGGATGAAATTGATATCTGTGGTGGTCAGATAATAAGGACAACCAAAAAGCCGACATTACACAGCCTAGTATAAGTCTGCTAGTTCCACTCGTTTACTTAGAATCTGTTTAGAAAATATATTAGCTATTTAAGATAATGGCTTATGTTATTCATAGCTAGACACGGAGCTACATGAAAATAGAGTATTTGACAGCACAGTTTGGAGTGACATAGAGTTTTGCACCCACTGAACTTCAGAGATATAACGTCGGCGTGTTAACTGTCAGCAGGTTTCCCATCCTGCTTGAAGACACTGGCACTTAGCCAGCTAACTTAAATGTTAACTGTCTGGCTGTGACCTCAGTGTTACCTTAGCCTGTGATATCACAACATCCCAATGGACAGTTTTTAAAATAATTGTAATGTTACTGAAGCAAATGAAAGTACACAAGCTGCAGAGTTACATGAAAACCGTGGCCTCAAGCAGCCCGCTCTTCACGTACTATAGCTCTGTAGCTAGCTGTCTGGCTACTGTCGACGTGAAATGAAGGAATACATAAGTGATATCAGTGCAGTAAACTTCAGCTGAGCCAGAAACACTATGCGAACATCAAGCCTTTATCAGGTTTTGACTGTATTGCTCATGATTTTATTAACATCCTTGCAAGCTTGGTTAACAAGCTAACTGATAGACGCAACATACAGATCTACAGGACTGTATAGGACTGTGCGATGTGGTGCGTTTTTACATATGAATTTATTATGATGCCACTTCACAGATTCAACCAAATTTTAATCAGCGGATCTGCTGCACCATATTTGTTCATGTGCAATGTGAGGGGGTTATAAGTTAGTATTACTCTTGAGATATTGAATATGAAAGGATCCTCACTCACTCACTCACTCACTCACTCACATATATACATACACAAATTATTGTCATATCAGCCCTCTATTGCTGGGTATAGCTGTTCTCCATTTCACCCCACTTTTAAAAGAGATGCATGTTTTGTTTTGCGTTTTTCACATGCAAGCATGTATCCTGTGTGAACGAACCCATACTCATGTACATAAAAGCAAATTATAAAGGTTGGTGTCAACATGTATATCTACATTCCTGCATATATAGTAACAGGTAATAAAAAATTACATTGGCACACACACTGTATACTGTACTATTTACAGTAACAGACAATACCCGATGATATCAATATGCATGTTTATACAAATATATAAGGTACGAGGGAATAATTCGTCTTACCAACTGATGACCAACTGATATCAGACTAGGTGACACAGATTGAAATAAGTCTGATAATTTCCATAAAGATTGGTCAAATTCAGTGAGATACGATATACAATGTGTGTATGTGTGTGTGTGTGTTGCACATTTTTTCATTCAGGGCCCACAAGCAGAGTTTATATTAAACAAAATTATAAATAGCTACCATAGAATTAAGGTAAAAATAAAAAAAACTTAAAAAACCCATACTTAATCCACACTTAAAATTCTTTAATCATGTAATCATTATTAATATATAATAATGTGGAGTAGCATGCCTAACATAAGCATATGCTAGCATATGTGTAAAAGCGAGTACACAACTCAAAGATAAGCAGGTTCATCTGCATTCCCTTCAAGGAGTGGCCAGTTACTTGATATTTTTACACTATCCTAATGTTACTGGTCCATGCCACCAGAAATTTCATGAAAGATATCCCGTCTGTAGATGACCGAAGTGTCGTGAAGTGACCTTTTCACACTCCTGACAACGGACTGACAACCAGAGTCTTGAGTGACTGTCCTGGCTCATCCTGGCCTGTCCTTTCATCCAAGAAAAGCTCATGTGTATCGGTAGAGATACATTTAACTCAGTGTTATTGACTTATTCTGCCTGTGATCATTACAAAATGACAACAAAATAAAGCAGAAAAAAATCTTTGTATAATAAAGGCTGTTAGAAATAATACAATGATACTGCATCGGCACTGAGGGCAGGCAGGTCGACTCAGACACAAACTTAAAAAGCTATTGCCTCTCATCAGCCACACTTTGCCCTCCCTTAGCCAAGGATTTATTCTCTTCCCTGTGCTCATTCCCCTACAGGCCTGCAGGGGGGGCCGATACACACATAAACAAAATAAAGTTTTTTTTTTTAATTTCATATTCTAATCCAGGAAGTAGTGAAGTGAAGAGAATCGGAGGTCCTGGGGGTCTGAGAGGCCATTGTCTCCCCCTGCCCGCCCCCCACTGTAAAAGACTGTGGGACAGGGGCGTGAAGTCACAAATCATTGTATTTCAGCAAATGGCCCATATATTGCAACACTTACAGCAAAATGGTGTATCAATATTCCCATCCAATCTAAGAAATTATGTAAAATAAATCAAACATTAAATGGGAAAATACTGACATTCAATCAGCCCCAGACTATCATACCACCGCAATGTTTGACTGTTGGTATGATGGTCTTGTTGAGGAATGCTGTGTTAACTTTATACCAGATTTAACGGGACTCATTTCTTCCAAAAAATCATAAAATCTGTTATGGTCAATCAGTCTACAGGAAATAATCTTAAAAGCCTTGGGGGTCATCAAGATGATTTTTGGAAAATGTGAGACAAACCTTTGTGTACTTTTTGGACAGGAGTGGTTTTGGCGTTGCAGCTTTCTCATAGGAATCATCTTGCCCAGTCTTCTTGTTGTGGAAATGTGCTCACTGTCTTTAACTGAGGCCTGCAGTTCTTCTGGTGTTAGTCTGGGCTTCTCTGTGACCTCCAGGATCAATTGCCAATGCGCTCTTGGAGGATATATTTGTAGGCCGGCCAGGTTCACCACTGTTCCAACTTTTATCCAGTTGCACTTAGTCACCGTAGTTTGCCGTGAGTTCCAGAGCCTTAGAAATAGCTTCGTGACCATTTCCAGGCTGAGAGATGTAAACAACTTGGTTTCCTGCCTGTTTTACAACTTGTGCTGTTTTTTGCAGCTTCACATTGACAAACAGGATCTATTTAAGTGACATTCAGATTCAGCTGGGCTGTTAGTGATCATGCCTGGACAAGTCTTGTACAAATCTTTGTCTAAAATTGAAAATTGGACCCAATCATCAATTAAATTAGTTAAACTGATTGATTTAATCACAGTGGCAGCAATTACTTTTTAACATTGGGCCAGGTAGGGTTAGATAGCTTTTTCCCCTCAGTAATTGGAATCATACTTTAAAAACTTCATTTGGGGTGTTTAATTTGGTCTAGTATTAAAATTTTTTTATGATTTTAAATATTTAAGCAAGACAAAAATGCAAAGGTAGAAGAAATCAGGAAGGGGGCAAATACTTTTTTACAGCACCATATTTTTACATGGCTCAGCATGAATCAACAAACTCATTTAGCCCAAATCAAGAACATAATATTGGGAAGGACATATTGTGAGATACTTGTATGAAAAGGCATCACATGAAATGTGTTTGTGTCTAAAAAAAAAAAGAAAATGAAATAAAATACATCAATTTTTACAAACTGGAAATCAATGCAAAGCACTGAATACCTCTGCCAGCCACAGCTTAATAAGCGCGAAGAGTTGATCATTGGTTCCTGCATGCAGCTGACCTTATGCAAACATAACCTTTGACCTGACGAAAGCTAAAAACTAATCAGTTACCCCCTGTGGGGAGTTGCCATGTCTGATTTGATGAAAGCCCCTCCAATCCTTCAGTAGATGTCACACGTACACCATGTGTCTGGGGCGGATGGTGTGACGGACGGACGAACAGCAGTAAAACAGTGGGCCACCTGCCCATCGTGTGTGACGGAGGCACAATAATGCATAACATGATTTGATTTCATTTTCGTCAATATTATAAGGAGAGCTAATAAATGCTTGTTCGTGAAGTGCATATTTATGTCAAGTCACAATATTATACAGCCTTCTTAAAGGCTTTCAACTGGGAACAAACTGCGGTTACTGGGTGTTCCAACCAAAACCGGTTGAACAAGGTAAATAACAAATTGTCACTTTCAAGAAAATTAACCACGGACTGCCGCCTGAGGTAAACCCGCGTCTTATACAGCGTTAGCTCCAAATGATACAGTACGTCTAAATGCGCTAGTCTCTGCGGAGAACGCATATGTTATTTTCGTGTCTGCCTGCGAGAAAGAGCGCCGTGTCCAAGAATGCATGTATTTACCTGTCTGAATTCAACCAACGTGTTTAAAACACTGCAGTCAAGTCGGCCTCCATTTTGAAAAACACAATGGAGCCAGCCCTGGCTGAGTTTTGGTTCACATATTGGTTATATTTTAAGGTAACGCCAATTGGAGATGGAGGCAGATTTGGTACAATAATATGAACGAAGCCTTCAGTTTCCACTGACAAATTCCACAAGAAAGGTAGTGTCACTCCTCTGGCGGCCAAGAAAAGATCATGTAAAAAAGCGGAAATTCAACATTAAAATCATTTGAATACTGTTATTTAACATTATACACAGACTAAAGTATCTCATGAGTCTGATGTGGAATTTCAAAATTCAATTTCTTTGAAAATCATTACAATAAACAGACAGGCAAAAAAAAAAAAAAAACAAACCCCCAGTTTACAAGTACTAATTCCAATTCAAACAGAAATTATTATTGTTCCGGGGAAAAAGTTTGTGGAACATTGAGATTAAAAGTCCGTTGAAAATTGTAAAAAAAATCAGCGTGGTAAGTATCATATTTGACTATACATAGGCAAATAAGAACAATTCGATCAGACACGTTTTTATGGCACCCTGAGGAGGAGAAATCTGCCCGAAGAGGAATCCGTGAGTAAAAACAAGGACTTCATTTGAATTATAATATGAATTTTATGTCATTTAATTTTCATAGGAAAGTTTAACAGGATTTAACCTTGAAATTGCACAGTAGAGTGCTCCAACTCTGAGCAGTAGTACTATTGATCTGAAGTAGAATTAGACTCCAAATTGACTGGTTTGTATTATAATATGAAATTTTCCTCTATACTGTCTCCTGGACAATTGTCAGCACCCCTGGTGTATATGAGTATTTGATCACTGATATCGTGGCTCAGGGCCGGAGAGGGACTCATTTTCAGCCCTGGAGTTCCATGCCTCAGACCGGCGGCCTTTTGTGAGTGGGTGCTGCACATTTAGTTTAGTACTTTTGTTGAGGGGGGGGGGGGACTACATTTCGTTGAGTGGTGGTAAGATGCGTTTTATTTCTATATATTGCACACTCAGTGGTGCGTCTTCCAAAACTACTTAAATTGGTTTGGCACACCCCTTCCGGTACCACCCCTATGCACTGCATACTGACTTTTAACATTACTGGATATGAGATGGACACCGGCCCTCACGGCCCCAAACCCGACCGGCCCATCTGGAATTGTCCAGATCCTACCCATTAGCTACTCCGGGACTGGCGTGGCCATGTCCAGATGCCGCCCAGATTGCTCCTGTTTTACCTCCACTATAATCAAATATGATCACTGGTCACTCCTAAAAATGACATTACATTTTATCTACTAGTTTTGTAATATTCTGAACTCTGATTCATCATGGCCGGCAAAGATCCTGGGAGCTGTGAGCCACAGCAGTGGAAGCAGTGTCACAGCTGCAGCGAACTGCAGGTAAAACAGAAAGCAATAGACTCAGTGGCACAGGTGCAGCAAACTGCAGGTAAAACAGAGAGCAATAGAAGCAGCGTCACAGTTGCAGCAAACTGCAGGTAAAACAGAGAGCAATAGAAGCAGTGTCGCAGCTGCAGCAAACTGCAGGTAAAACAGAGAGCAATAGAAGCAGTGCCACGGCAGAGAGCAATAGAAGCAGTGTCACAGTTGCAGCAAACCGCAGGTAAAACAGAGAGCAATAGAAGCAGTGTCACGGCAGAGAGCAATAGAAGCAGTGTCAGTGCTGCAGCAAACTGCAGGTAAAACAGAGAGCAATAGAAGCAGTGTTGCAGCTGCAGCAAACCGCAGGTAAAACAGAGAGCAATAGAAGCAGTGCCACGGCAGAGAGCAATAGAAGCGGTGTCACGGCAGAGAGCAATAGAAGCAGTGTCACAGTTGCAGCAAACCACAGGTAAAACAGAGAGCAATAGAAGCAGTGTCGCAGCTGCAGCAAACCGCAGGTAAAACAGAGAGCAATAGAAGCAGTGCCACGGCAGAGAGCAATAGAAGCGGTGTCACGGCAGAGAGCAATAGAAGCAGTGTCACGGCAGAGAGCAATAGAAGCAGTGTCACAGCTGCAGCAAACTGCTGGTAAAACAGAGAGCAATAGAAGCAGTGTCGCAGCTGCAGCAAACCGCAGGTAAAACGGAGAGCAATAGAAGCAGTGTCAGGGCAGAGAGCAATAGAAGCGGTGTCACGGCAGAGAGCAACGGAAGCAGTGTCGCAGCTTCAGCAAACCGCAGGTAAAACGGAGAGCAATAGAAGCAGTGTCACGGCAGAGAGCAATAGAAGCAGTG
Organism: Gymnothorax reevesii; assembly: GCA_029721435.1. NCBI lineage: Eukaryota > Metazoa > Chordata > Actinopteri > Anguilliformes > Muraenidae > Gymnothorax > Gymnothorax reevesii. The sequence continues at coordinate 7,800,614 of CM056588.1, forward strand.
TCACAGCTGCAGCAAACTGCAGGTAAAACAGAGAGCAATAGAAGCAGTGTCACAGCTGAAGCAAACTGCAGGTAAAACAGAGAGCAATAGATGCAGTGTCACAGCTGGAACAAACTGCAGGTAAAACAGACAGCAATAGAAGCAGTGTCGCAGCTGGAGCAAACTGCAGGTAAAACAGAGAGCAATAGAAGCAGTGTCACAGCTGCAGCAAACTGCAGGTAAAACAGAGAGCAATAGAAGCAGTGTCGCAGCTGCAGCAAACTGCAGGTAAAACAGAGAGCAATAGAAGCAGTGTCACAGCTGCAGCAAACTGCAGGTAAAACAGAGAGCAATAGAAGCAGTGTCACAGCTGCAGCAAACTGCAGGTAAAACAGAGAGCAATAGAAGCAGTGTCACAGCTGCAGCAAACTGCAGGTAAAACAGAGAGCAATAGAAGCAGTGTCACAGCTGCAGCAAACTGCAGGTAAAACAGAGAGCAATAGAAGCAGTGTCGCAGCTGCAGCAAACCGCAGGTAAAACGGAGAGCAATAGAAGCAGTGCCACGGCAGAGAGCATTAGAAGCGGTGTCACAGCAGAGAGCAATAGAAGCAGTGTCACGGCAGAGAGCAATAGAAGCAGTGTCACAGCTGCAGCAAACTGCTGGTAAAACAGAGAGCAATAGAAGCAGTGTCGCAGCTGCAGCAAACCGCAGGTAAAACAGAGAGCAATAGAAGCAGTGCCACGGCAGAGAGCAATAGAAGCGGTGTCACGGCAGAGAGCAATAGAAGCAGTGTCACAGTTGCAGCAAACCACAGGTAAAACAGAGAGCAATAGAAGCAGTGTCGCAGCTGCAGCAAACCGCAGGTAAAACAGAGAGCAATAGAAGCAGTGCCACGGCAGAGAGCAATAGAAGCGGTGTCACGGCAGAGAGCAATAGAAGCAGTGTCACAGTTGCAGCAAACCACAGGTAAAACAGAGAGCAATAGAAGCAGTGTCGCAGCTGCAGCAAACCGCAGGTAAAACAGAGAGCAATAGAAGCAGTGCCACGGCAGAGAGCAATAGAAGCGGTGTCACGGCAGAGAGCAATAGAAGCAGTGTCACGGCAGAGAGCAATAGAAGCAGTGTCACAGCTGCAGCAAACTGCTGGTAAAACAGAGAGCAATAGAAGCAGTGTCGCAGCTGCAGCAAACCGCAGGTAAAACAGAGAGCAATAGAAGCAGTGCCACGGCAGAGAGCAATAGAAGCGGTGTCACGGCAGAGAGCAATAGAAGCAGTGTCACAGTTGCAGCAAACCGCAGGTAAAACAGAGAGCAATAGAAGCAGTGTCACGGCAGAGAGCAATAGAAGCAGTGTCAGTGCTGCAGCAAACTGCTGGTAAAACAGAGAGCAGTAGAAGCAGTGTCACAGCTGAAGCAAACTGCAGGTAAAACAGAGAGCAATAGATGCAGTGTCGCAGCTGGAGCAAACTGCAGGTAAAACAGAGAGCAATAGAAGCAGTGTCGCAGCTGCAGTGAACTGCAGGTAAAACAGAGAGCAATAGAAGCAGTGTCACAGCTGCAGCAAACTGCAGGTAAAACAGAGAGCAATAGAAGCAGTGTCACAGCTGCAGTGAACTGCAGGTAAAACAGAGAGCAATAGAAGCAGTGTCACAGCTGCAGCAAACTGCAGGTAAAACAGAGAGCAATAGAAGCAGTGTCACAGCTGCAGTGAACTGCAGGTAAAACAGAGAGCAATAGAAGCAGTGTCACAGCTGCAGCAAACTGCAGGTAAAACAGAGAGCAATAGAAGCAGTGTCACAGCTGCAGCAAACTGCAGGTAAAACAGAGAGCAATAGAAGCAGTGTCACAGCTGCAGCAAACTGCAGGTAAAACAGAGAGCAATAGAAGCAGTGTCACAGCTGCAGCAAACTGCAGGTAAAACAGAGAGCAATAGAAGCAGTGTCGCAGCTGCAGCGAACTGCACTTAAAACAGAGAGCAATAGAGAACAGGCTGACAGAGCCCTTGAGACTAAATCCATTTCAGTTAGGTATTATAACTCCACAGGGTGTCACACAAAGTATGATATCAACCTGATATGAATTTTCAAAAGTAATTATCATGCAAAATGATTAAAATGAAAGTGAAAGCAGTCTCCTCCACAATTAAGTAATCGGTCAAAAATTACAGCCTGTAGAGTGTCCACAACGCGGATGTGGCCGCGGCGGCGGAGACGACTTGTGTAAATCCATAGCAGCTGCCCGACTTCGCGTGGGGGCTACAATTCGTGGGCTGAAGGTTATGCAGTCCTTTATTCATATTTCATGAAACTGAGGAAATCGCATTTGAAGTTTTACAGGCTTAGATCTTCCAACTCTGCCAGACTTTTTGAACTTTGAATTTTTTGGGAAGGTACATTGGTGCAAAGGTTTCACATGTTAAGTACCTGCCAATAATAAGAAGGCTTTAAATCAGTATTTTGTGATGTCAAAAATGGAGATGGGACCTTCTGGTTTTCAAAATTCGGTACTTTTGTGAGCTGTAAAGTTTAATTGCCGGTATGAACCTCAGCAATGAACCTCCGGTATGAACCTCAGCCTCAGCAATGTTGGCCCCAGCAAGTTCTATATCGAAATCACATTTTAAAAAAATGAATCTAAGAATTACACCACCCAGTGAATGTTAGTAAATGTTAGTAACTTAAAAACAGTTAATTGTCAATTAAGCTTAGAGAGCCCCGAATCAGCACAGCACAGAAGGAAGGGGAAATACCAAAGCCAACCAGAGCTCAGAAATGTGCAACAACGAAGGCACGGGGCGGAACGCAGACTAGCGGTGGAGTGGCTTGGCAGACCTGGCAAAAAGCAAAACATGGAAAAGTAAAAACATGAACAATAAATGTGAACTATGAAATACTTGATCCCGATACAAGAAACTGTTAAAACCCTAAACAATACTGTCCTGGCCAAAGGCCAGAACCCCGGAACACAACAGAAAGCAACTAGCAACTATTTACATCACATCATTTCAGCAGAACAAAATAAAAGAAGCCGACTGGGCCCTTGCACGCAACATTGGATAGAGAAAGCTGTTCTGAACCACCATGGCCTCTCCGCAAAATGAATACAATCTTCCCAAAGATCTGGTAGCTGTAACATTCAAATTGGGCATTTGCATGGATCATATGTGTACATGCATAGAAGGCCTAATGAGTTCTCCCAAACTAATAGCAATTTTAGCTGCGCAATATTTAGAAGCCCACATCACCTTAATTAGCTTCAAGTTTGTAGACATGCAAAATAAAAAATTTTAGTAATGAACTCCTGCTGTTTTGCTCATCCAGTTACGTTCCAATCTTTTCCTCCTCCGTAACCTTAGGCCCAGCTAGTTCCATTTAGAAGGATGTGCTGTATTGTCAAACAGACTACAAATGAAGAATATAAAAAGGTTTGTTATTTGTCCTAGAAATTTCGATCATTCATTTTTTCAGTGTGGACACTCCCATTCAGCATGAGTGCCAATAGGTCCTATCTCCAGTGACCTTCAATGTGAGTGCACTAAAAGTTATATCAGTGGAATATTACGTACTCTAGAGTAGTCATACATATTCTAGGGATACTTACCACTCTAATCTCCTCATCATTCAATCTCTTACGTTTCTTTGAGGCCCCCGAAGCACGTCACTGCTCCCTCTTGGCCAGCCATTTTGTCAACAAGTCACGTGACCTGATTTCACTCTTAGATTGGATGAAGTGGACATAGAACTTAATAGCTCAGACTGAAGTGAAGCGAAAATATCAATGTTATATATTGGACATAACTGTTCATTGCAGTCAGCCCTCAATATAGTCCGATTATGTTTCATTGATTTTCTACCAACGCCATCATTGCATTGATCTGGAAATTAGGGACATAGAACTTGTCAACTCCGTGGTGTGTTTTTTGTACAGATCTCAATTTTTGAAAGTGATATAGAACTAGTTAACCCTCTGCCCACCAATTATAACCTTCATATGTCCTTCATTAATGCATCATGATATGAAACTCATTTCACAGAATTTTGCACAGTGCAGAGACGACTCTCAGAAACTGAAGGAGGACATGAAATGCAAGTTATTTGTTAGCGTCTACAAGAGTGTCAGCTCAAAGTTTACCGTAAACTGGATGCACAACACCACTTTGAACACTTCAGATTTAAATCTGGCATGAATGCCAATGTGAAGAATACTGTAAAAAAGATGCCATCAGAGTTGTTGTGTCGGCTGTAGAAACAGGACCTGGCAGACAGTCACGTCAACCAAGTCTCAACATGTGAGACCGAGAGTATGAATATTTATACTTCAATATTCATATTCACGTTCAGCTGCTCTTGCCCTGCAGATCCGGAGTATCCTCAGTCAGATGGGCTGCCCTCTCTCGGCCATCTCAGTGCAGTTCAGGGGTGTAAACAGTCCACGTCAATTCTGTCGGCATAAACACATGAGCCAGCCTCTGACTGACACCATAGATATTTTTGAAAATGAACTTGACTCTTTTTATATTTGATAACATATGAAAGCAGAGGGCTTAATGAAATCTTGTCCCAAGACCTATACTAAAGAGGATCGTACGCGTCAGTAGAAGTGTAAGATCATGACGTTTGCCTTCTAATCCACTAAAGTCTCAAACAATGGTACATCTATCACTGTGCCAGCCAGGTACTCTTTGTCAGCTTCTTCTGAGAGCAGATACACTCCCTTGACTCACGTGACTTAATAAAAAAACAAGTCAGTTTTGTCGAGAGCCCTGTGGAACAGGAAAATAAGTTTTATTAACGGGTCTGTAATAAATACACATATCTGTGAAGCTTAAAAATCCCATTTGAGAAGATTTACAATGCCGACTGAATCCACTTCAGTGCCTTTTTTTAAACTGTCTCTGGAATAAACTAAACTTATTCCACAAAGACTGGAATTGTGCCTTTTTCTCTCAATAAAGCCGCACCATAAATAGTATTTTTCTCCCAAACCTGAGTGAAGATGTTACACAGCCATGGCTTCCTCATACAGGTAGAAAATACACCATTTAATAGGGAACGGAAATAATGAATGATGAAATAAATTGTCGCCTAAGGTGTGATTCGTGGATTACACACTGCAAACCGGGGAGACTGCGCGATGATGTGAATGCTATGACTCTGTCCACAAGATGACTTACAAACCCATTCAGAGTGTTTAAAACCCAGTAAAAGCCAGCAAGGCTGAAACTGAAAGTGTGATAAACCGGTGTTTTCTGAGCTGGTGAATAATGTGTCTCAGACCTGCAGCACAATGTGATCAAACATGTTTGCCTGAGTAGCACTGCTTACTGCGCCCCTCCCAAGCACAGTAAAAAAGAGTCCCGCGTCCGTGAATGCACGCAAACAGGCGGAGAGCGCAAGGTGAGACTAACTCCTCAATCGCCAGGTGTGTCAGCAGCACTCTACATTACATAACCAGCTTGTTCAGTGTGTTACAGTGCTATAGAGAACTAAGTCATTGTGTTGTGCTTGCTTCAGCACTCTAGATCACTTTGCTATCTCTTAATTTTGTTACAGCACTCTAGATTGCTTAGCCATCACTCTCTGTGTGTTAAGGCATTCTAGATTACTGAGACAGGTTGCTCTGTGTTGTTCAGCACTCTTGTTATGTGGTAAGCTCGCAGTGTTTGTTCTCTAGATTACTTATTCACCTCGCTGTTTGGACAGCACTCAACCTTGCAAACAGTGTCTGACTGAACAAGTCTGTTATTCCTTTTGTGGGACTAAATGCACTATTTTATCTCTGAAGTGGAAAATATTAGCTTATAACCAGCTACTATTTGCTTGACAAGTGAAATTTTCTTATTCTTTGGGCAAATCTACAGATAAATCAAAATTATATGTCCTCACCGTCTTTGAAACCTGATAATAGACATGATCATTAATTTACAAATTGAAATGCTTGGTAAAATGGTATAGTCTTCATTTTTTGAAGTGTGGATTAACTTGAACACCAAGTCCGTACAGCAATATAGACAACCTCCCCAGCCTTGTGTTTGCGCTATTTGGAGCAGAGTTAGACCACTTTGCGAGCTGTGTGATCTTTCTGTGTGTCACAGGCAGTGGAGATTAATGTGCCAGTTCGCCCTGTTTGTCACCACTGTTAGATAACGGCAATCGCTCCGTGTAACAGCATATGAGAATTTTAAGATGGCTCCCTCTATTGGTTACTGTACTCTGGTACAGCACGAGGTCATTGAGCCAGCTGCCTCCTCTATGTACTCAACTGTAGATTGCTAATCCAGTTTGCTCAGTTCTGAGTACTGAGTTGCTAATAAATTATGCTGCTCACTCTTTGGTTTAGAATTCAACCAACTGTAAGATTGATCGGTGAGCACAAGCTCCCTAGATTACTTTGGCAGCTCGTTGTGTTTGCCACAGCACTTTTGATTACCTAGTTAGCTTGCGTTGTGTGTTATACCACTCTACATAGCCTGCTAGTTTTGTTTGTGACAGTTTTCTAGATTACTCAGCCAACTGCCTATTCATGATGGTAAGCAAAAATACTTGCAAAATAGTTGTTTGTGATCACACTCAAGGTAACCTAGCCAGCTCGCAGTGCTTTGACTTGGGCAGCTAGCTCTCTGAGCTAGAGCACTCTTGATTTCCTGACCAGCTTGCTGTGCCCCACAGCAATTTAGAGTACTTGATCAGCTGGCCTTTTTGTGACAGCACTTCAGTATTACTCTGCTTGCTGTTTGCACCACAGCACTTCAGATTGCTTAACAGGCTCAATCAGTTTGCTGCAGCAACCTTATTTATCTACCCCCCTTGTGTCTGTACTGTATGTTACAGCACCCTAGATTACAGCTAGCAGCTGTGTGACAGCACTCTAGATTACTTGCCCCGCTAGTTGTTTTTGACTGCACTCTAGATTACTTTGCTAGCTGGTTCAGTTTGCTTCTGCAATCTAGATTATCTCAGCGGTGTGTTTGCCCTGCTTAGGCATCTCAGGCAGCTTGCCATGTTTCTCACAGCCATCTAGTTTGTGAGAAAACTGTGATTACTCCATGTACTGATATCGCACTTGAGATTTCTCAGGCAGATCCCTTCATTATTTACAACACTCAACTAAACCAGATTGTTTCATTTCCTTTAGCTCTCTAAAATAAATTGCCAGCTGTGCAACTGCACTGACAGTACACTTAAATGCACAATTCAGTCTAGCTACAGTGATAGGTTGATTTGGCCATTTAATCGGACTACTGTCCTTGTCCCAGTTCACATGGGGAAAGTGACCGAAGGGAAATCAGTTCATTGACCGAAGCATGTCTGCCTCCGCAACAATAGGGCGCAGTGTGCCTCCTTTCACCTTGTTTGTGTTGGACCTTTTTCTGGTTGACCTACTACATCACAGACTAAACAATCAACAAACAAGTTAGCTGGTGACAAACTGGTAGCATCATGTCGGGTGGCGAGAATTTTACGGCTCTGTACTTTTCGTATGTGCTGCAGGCTATGCTTTTTGTACAGTTGAAATGCACGCTATCCCTGGTGATTAAAGTGTTCATCGAAAGCTGGTGGCAATATCGTATTCTCTAAGACTGCTCCTACAACGCAACCTACGCTATACTCCACTTTGTGCCCTCTCTACTACCCACAGGTGCGTTTCCAGAAAGCGTTGATGCTAACTAAGTTAGCAACTTACATAGTTCATCCACTCACAGTCAGAGTTTCGAACTGTGTAAAGTAGCATCTGCACTCTCGGGAAACGGACCCCGGGCTTCCCATGCATGTCGAATACCGGTCCAGAGCAAAGGCTGGTGGGAGAGAGTCGTCCGGAAAGAGTTTTCCGATGGCGTATGGAAGAAAATTTTCATAATGGGGTCAGTCATAATGGGGTCGTTATAAGCAGGTCATTCGATAAATTATGAGGGTGAAAGGAGGAAGTTATGAGCCCCCAAGACGTGACTGTTTGAGCACCAATACCACAGCTGATGAGGATCGCTACTGTTCTGAACAAACTTGCTAGTAGTGCAGAGTACAGAATTGTTGCAAATCAGTTTCACAAGTCCTCAAGACTTCCGGGTCAAAGCCCTGCACGATGAACTGTAGAGCATGCGCAGAGCGGATAGTCCAAGTCTTCTTTTTCTTCTCTTGAGATTTCCGGTCGTGTAGACGCCACTAAACGTATCACTGCCCTCTGCAGATACAAAATTAAGTCAAACGAACTAAGAAAATTCAAAGGAAGGAAAAAAAAACAAATACCTATTCTACCCAATTCTGAAATCCCCTTTCCCAAACTTTACTTTCCTATCACCTGACCCCCTGCCTAACCCTCTCTCCAAAATCCTTTGAATTTCTTCCCCATCCATAATTCTTAAAAAATTCCCACGCTGCATCAATCACCATTTTGATTCTCTCTGTTCTACTCTCAAGGTTTTTAGAACATATCACCACCATTGCGATAAATGCCAAAAAGTGTCTTCTTTCCAATCCAATGAAATTCCCATCTGATATTGCACTTTCCGGAACCCGAGCCTGATCTTTCTTCACCTTTTCTCTTCCACCTGCACCCTCTTAACTGCCTCTGTATACCACATTCTCCCCTGTGTTCTTATTCTTTCTACCTCCTGTTCCCTTTACCCTCTTTTACACTTCAGTGCTCCAACCTCATGACACACTATATGCCCCTTGATAATACTCTCATCCTCCATACATTCTTCTGTCTCGCACCTTCTACATCTCAGTATCTTACTCCTGCAGACTGCTGCAACATGCCCATAGTCCTGACACCAGTCGCATCTCAGTGGTGCCCTAATGTATTCTCTTACTCATTAGCTTACATAATCTGGAAAAACTCTCTCAGGTGACTCAGACTTAAATTCCAATAAAACGGATAAGCTTTCCATCTCCATTCCCTCCCTTCGAGTTTTTAGCCTCTATACCTCGCAAACTCCCTCCACATTAGAAAAAAAATCACTGGCCTCAATAGATAGCGGCACGCCGCTTATAATCCCCTTAATGTTTGAGTTTCTCTTCACTGGGAAACAAACTACACTCATCAAATCAAACATTGTAATTTTCAATAATTTATCGTATTGTCTCTTATTTCTGCAATCCACTACTACCGTGTTGCTTATCACTGCCTTTACATCTCCGATGTCACTGTTTTATAAATCTTCCCACTTTGTGCATATCACTAAAAAGACGGTTTGCACGACAGCCTATTGCTGCAGCCCTCATTCCCCCAACATATTCCTCTTCACCACTTTCATTCGCACGACCCTTTTTCTATTCTTTTTTTAGAACTTTCTGCCGTGTCGCACTCCATTTTTCAAATCTCCCGGTTAGAAAGCCTGAGACCCAAGTTTTCACAGCTACACCGTGTGAACTTCCTCTTGCCCCCTCACACTATTTCAACATGTGTGTCCTCTACCGCAGAGGTGCTTGACCTGAGGCTTCGCATAGCCCAGTTCGGTTTCATTCAAGCGTATACATGGAGGAGTAATCTGACTAGTAGTGGCATTATCTTTCATTACCTTAAAGTTAGTCCGACTTTAAGAGATTTGATGAAGTGCAATGCCAGTTGGACTAACATGTTTATTTGTATTTTAAAAGTCCGGTTTAAGTCAGACCAACACAATAAATCAATGTTTTTTTAATGTCATGTAAACACCCTGTGTACTACCAAACTCTAGAGCAGAACTTACCAAACTTGGTCCTGGTGACCCCCTGTGTATGAACGTTTTTGTTCCAGCCACAATTCCCATTGCAGGATCTTAACAAGCTGATAATTTGGCTTAATTAGTTGCAGTTTATATTTAAAGCTGTTACCATCTTAAGCCATATTTTAACAGAAATATCCATGAAGACTAAAACACCCTTGAACATATTGTGTTAAATTTTATATATTGCGAGCAATTTCAAGTAATAACATTTTTAAACAGATCAAATTCAACATTGAGAAAATTAGGTCGCTGAATAGGTGTTTAGAGTTCTCTCAATTGAGTTTAAGAACAATCATGGCACAAGACAGCTTTGCTTCATTTGCTTAACTAACAAATTGCTAGTTTCTTGACGCATGGTTTCATCAATTATGAGATTACTTATTGTTTTCTTAGATTTTTTCCTCTTTTTATGAAGTTGTTTTTAGAATAATTATGATATGGATGTGGATTTTTTTCTGCATGGTATCTATAAATATACGGAAAAATGTGGTTTAAGAGGATAAATAGCTGCTCTATTCACCTTATTAAGACAAATTAAAAGCTTGTTAATATCCAAAAATTTGAATCATGGTTGGAACAAAAGCCAGCTTACATTTACCAGGACCAAGTTTGGGAACCCCTGCTCTAGATGAGTTCACCAGATGTATGACTGCGCTGTGCGTTCACTCAGACACAACACTCCAGATATAACACTACAGATTATTAGCCACTGAGATAGCAGTGCTCGATACAGCACCCAAGGTTACTTACCCAGCTTGCTGTGCGTATTACAACCCTCTTTACTTATCCAGCTCGAATTAAATGCATAAAGCAGTCTCGATATTTTAGCTGGCTGTACGGTCACTCTGTCACAGTGCTTGAACTGATTTGCAGTGATAGTGAGTCAGTTCTCTGCATTTGCAGCTGCAATCCAGTTACCCAGCCAACTGTGCAAATACTCAGTTTGTCAGAGTGCTCTTGATTACTTTGGCATTTCGTTCTGTTAGTTAGTTACACCACCATAGATTGTAAAACTGCTTCAGCAGCCAGTAACAGCACCCTAAATTACATGGCCAACTGTGTGATTACACTGCGTTACCACACTGTTGATCACTCAGCCATCTCTGTTTCATCACAGCACCATATATTACTCCGGTATCTTTTTAGTTACAGCAATCTCAAATAGTTGTAGACCCCCCCCAAAAAAAACCCAACCAAAACAAGAGTGCGGAAACTCTTATCACCTTGAAAGCAGATGATAAAGTGATAAAGGTGATTAAACAAACCCCAACCGAATTGTTGATATAAGACAAGATATTTATTTTATGTTGTTGATAAGAAATTAATTTGGCAGGACTACTCCATCTCACTAAAGAAAATTAGTTTTTGCACTGTTTCATTTGGGTTTTTTTTTTTGGCCACCCTGTATATGCTACAGCAATCCAGATGACTAAATCCGCCATGCAAATGCTGGTTAGTCGTGGCGACCAGTTTGCTGCCTTTGTTACAACACTCCAGATCAGCGTCCTGAACATGGGTCCTGGTGCCCCCTGTGTATGCTGGCTTTTGTTCTGGTTGCAGGAGCAACTGAAGACCCCAGTGCTAAGAGTTCTTAAGTCACCAAATGTATATTTTGAGAAAATCAAGGCATTGGACCATAAAACTATAAGAGACGTTTTCCCATCCTAACCTCATGGTGTGTGAAAATGTGACTTAAGTACTTTTTGCACCAGGCGTTCTAGTTGCAGGATTTTAACAAGCGAGGAATTTGTCAAAGTGAGTTTTATTCCTTGTTTGGGGCGCATATTCACCCTCATAAGCCACATTTAAATGAATATTTTAATAATAGATTGCAGCTTGAGGACCTGCTGATCACAGCCATTCAATATTGGTTTTCAGCCGTGTCCCTTGCGTACAGAGATTTCTCCAGATTCTCTGAATCTTTTAAAGACATTTTGTATTGTACATGTTGAAATCTCCAAATTCTGAACAATGTCACATTGAAAAACATTATTCAAAAATTGCTATTCACAGCCTCTCCTGCCCCCATCAAAATGAGCGGCAGATATTAAAAAAAAAAAATACAGAAAATTTTCAACATTTCATATATCGTCTTTGTCCTATTTTCAGTTAAATGTAGAGTTTAATTATTTGCAAATCAATGCATTGTTTTTGTTTACATTTGACTCAACATGACTTTTTTGGAAATGTAACTGATATGACATACAAACGAAGTAAAAGTTATTTTGGCTGCTTTAGCTGCTGCCATCTTTCCTATTAGGCAACTTTACATCAGCAGATAATCAGAACAGGAGTAAATTTGGACATAATTGTAGTTACTGTCTCAGATGATATTGTTTGGGCATCACGGTGGCATAGTGGTTAGCACTGTTGCCTCACAGCAAGAAGGTTGTGGGTTGGATTCTGGCCTGGGGCCTTTCTGTGAGGAGTTTGCATGTTCTCCCCGTGTTTACGTGGGTTTCCTGCGGGTACTCTGGTTTTCCCCACCCACAAAAACATGCATCATAGCAACACTCCTACCAGTATCCCTGACCAAGGGTAGATACAGTGAGGACCATTGGTGTACAGGTGCACTGGACTGAGAAAAAAGTATTTTCCATAATCTGGGTCCTTGAAGTAGCAACGTTCCTGCGCTCCCGGTGAGAAACAGTAACTGCAGGAGATGTTCTTGGGCCTCACGTCGTAGAGATCACCCAAATAACTCAAATCAGTTGCAACCTGAGCCGCAGCATCACAGCACTTCAATTGTTAAATGTCAAAGTGAAAAGGAATATAAGATACACTTTATTGAACCTCATGGGGTAATTTGTCCTCTGCGTTTGAACCATCCTATAGTTAGGAGCAGTGGGCAGCCACAGAGCAGCGCCCGGGGACCAACTCCAGTTCTAAAGACAGTTCCTAACAAAGGTTAGCTTTGAAAACCTCCCCATGCACTAGTAGTTACCTCGGCATATAATGCGGGGAGATATCATCGTCAGTGTGGTCGCCCATCCATCCTTCCGTCGGTGTCCATTTTGTTTCCGGAGCAAAACTCGAATACTGTTCTTTTTTTTTTAAGGAAACTTGCTGTGCAGATTAATCAGGTCCTAAACTGGTGCCCCTAAACTGGTGATATTTTGGGATTTCTGAGATTAGATAGAGGGAGCTGGAGGGATATGTCATCTTCTGATGACTCTTGTTACACACGTATTTTTTTCCTCATTTCTCAAATTACCACTTTATTATGATATTAAATATGTTGTCATCGATTAGAGGAAAACATGCGTCTTTGTGGCATTTATTTAATTAGTTGCGCTAGGTAAAGATGCTCCTGACAGCATCAGTGTTTCTTCGGTTCACAGATTACCAGCTGCATTCAGTCCATCTGAGTGGATCCAGGATGACCTCGAATGGAGATCTGGGGGAGTTCCACCCCGGGGGCAGTTTTTGGGAGGCAAGTTTCCCACAGCATAGAAGGGGATCTGGGAACACAGGTTTGGAGGACGGTTGGTGCTAGCACGTCAGTGCAAGCCTGACACTGAGTTTCACACACAACCGACCGTCCTGTTCACGCTTGCAACAGCCGAAACCTGCTGTCAGTCACTCTTTAGGGTGCGGTACAAACAATCAGTCTAGCTTTCCTGAAAAGGAAACAGAAAGAACCTTTACTTTCAGCTTGTTCTGCACAGAGAAAGAAGCCCTCTTGGTGATTTGATGACCAAATGCCTAAAAAATGCAGAATTTTTGATTTATTGTGAAGTATAACCATGAACCTCAAACAAGAAAGGGAAAAAAAAACAGCACTTCGTCTTTTAATGTCTGCTTCCAACACAAGTTTTTATATCTCACTCCCTGGCTCATAGATGCTCTAACACGATTGGATGATGCCTTCATCACCTTGACTCATTTAGGCAGGCTGACGTGCTCACGCTCCAGGGTGTTTCTGATGGTATTTTTGTAACAGTCCTGTCCTTGTTTATGAAATATCTACGGAATGCCGCTGAGCTTAAACATGAATGTCTGTGCGTTGACACAGCCAGGGAACTACAAGCGGACAGTGCGGCGTGTGGAGGAGGGACACAAGCTCTGCACCGAGTTGGTGAGCTGCATGCAGGAGAGAGCCAAAATTGAGAAGGGCTACTCCCTGCAGCTGGCGGACTGGGCCAGGAAATGGACAGGCATAGTGGAGAAAGGTGAGAAACGTACATTATTGTACACACAAGCAATACACACGCACACAATATACATGCACATGCACTATAAACATGCGCACATCTACACTGCACGCATACACTCACACACAAAGCACATGGTCGTATTTACATTTCACACAAACATAAGCACAAAATATACACACAAACACGCGCTCTTCACACACAGACAGTATACACACAACATATACAGACATGCACTGTATACACGGTAGCACACTTTGCATATGCATAGACACTTGATACTCTTGTGAAATTCCCATTTCATTACTATAAATCTCTTGTTTTGACTAGTTTTCTCATTTTAACTAACTTAATTTAAAGGGGACCTATTTTGCTATATTTCCAAGTTTATATTTTGATCTTGGACTCCCCTAGAGTACTCCTCATCATTCAAAGTCCTAAACAGGGTCCTTATTTAGCTCATTCTGCCATCCTCAAAAAACCCCATTCGTAGTCCATTGTAGTCTCTGCCTGAAACGCCTCATTGGGGTGGCTCCTCCGCTATGGCCCTGTGTGCCCACTTTCTTCTGACGGGCCAGCTCTGTGGAGGGCGGATCCGGGTACGCATCCTCAGAGTGAAACTGAGACGCATCTCCCAAAGGAATTGACGGGCATATTCCGCAATCAAATGCAGTACATGTGCATAGATCTAATGAAATTAACTTGCTCTAATAAACGCAACGACGAAAGCGGAGGATGCAGTGCGAATGTTTGGCAGCTCATGCTCGACTTTGCTGTCTACCTACGGCTACTATGGTGAGTACACCAGTGTTTCTACTCTATAGCAAGGATTAATGGAAAGCAAGAATCCACCCCACATAGACACATTTGTAAAAGGGTCAACAAACTCAAGTGTAGACCGGAGACCGTAGAAATCAGGTGGGTCTGAGTTTAGAGGGAAACATGGACAGTGAAGAGCACCAAAAAATAGACCAACAACCTATGGACTGCTTTGGAGTGTATTATAAGGACCTGCTGGTTCATGTGCATAGCTGTGGCGTGTCGTTAGCGTGGAGTTACGAACAACTTCTGCACTGGTGCATGACAAAGGGGCGAAAGCTCCAGGCTAAATGGCCTTTTTGGAAATTGCCCGTGATAATGGTTACTTATTGCCTCAGAATGACCAGCGTTTACTTGCAGAAAATGGGCACGATAAGCTGCTTTCACACGGGACGCGAAACAAATTTTTTGCGCGACAGATTACATTCAAAGTCAATGCATTGTCTTTGCATTTACTTTGAATGTAATCTCTTGCGCGAAAAATTTGTTTTGCGTCCAGTATGAAAGCTGCTTAATGTGCCCATAACGCGTGTGTTCGCGTCTTTGCATTGACTTTGAATGTAGCTAATTTGTCGTGAGAAAAATTCGTTTCGCGTCCGATATGAAAGCAGCTTTATGGATAGTACGCGACAGCTAGAGAGAGCTCGGTTATGTTATGAACATAATACAGGTTTTGCAGACCGTAAGTTCTGTTAGCGCGGACAAGTTGCTTATGTGGAGTAGCCTTTTGCGGCTTTTGATTACCCACAACAATTTCTAAAGAGGGATGAAATTATGTCACGGTAGTGCAGAGAAATCTTTTGTTTTACCAGACACATTAGAGCTTCTGCGTTTCGCGATTGCTTTGACGGTAGAATCCGGCTGATCCCGGTCATGGATAAGTGAAGCGATCACAAGCAGCTGCTTCAGCTGTAGTGGCTACAATCAGGCAACGTTATGATGAAATTGCCACATTGATGCTCACTGAAGTAAAAAGCATACCGATCAGAATTACTGCGTATAAGTTAACCCAAAGCATTTTTAATTAGCACGGCACGCAAACTAACATGCAGTACCTGGTAACCGAGCGGTCATAACCACAGAGACAAACCCTTGCAATACAGGTTTTACAGACAGCAAGTTCTGTTACTGGGAACAGTTGTACCAAGCATCCAAGTTACAAACAAGTATTAAAAGTTAGCTTTAAATAAGGTTTATGTTCACACACCTTCTGTAGCATTGCCCCTGATATTACTCTTGCATTTTTAGGACACAAACATTAGCAACAGTAATTTGGCTATGTTAGCCGCTGTGTTACAGCCACAATCAACTGGCTATCTCGTCAGGTTGGCTTATGCAGTAAAAGCAACTTACAGCTTCTGTGTCTGTGAGTCACCGACAGTTGCGACTGATACAGGCTTTATCTTCAGTTATTTTACAAAGCCTGCGTTGGAGGCCAGTTGTTAGAGCTAACTATCGCTAGCGGTCCTGCTAGCCACCCATAACACATTAGCTGCACTTACATTATTTGCTGTTATATGGCTACTTACAGCTTGTGGCTCCGAGCGCTTGGTCGATGCAACTGCTTCAGGATTGAGAAGCAGCTGAAATGCTTATCCTGTGTCGAATTATCCTTTATTGATAAAGTTGTCTTTGGTGAAATGCACAAGCAGCTAACGTTCCCTTCGGCCGAGTGTTTGCTGCCAGCAAACAAAAAAAGCTACCCACTGTTTTCTGGTGGCATCGTCTTTTGGAAGAGAAATAGGTGTTTTTCTTTGCCTCCAAAAGTAAACGGACTAGCAGCTTTGGGAGAGATACTGACAAAACTGCGCCTCAAATGATCTGTGGTTCTTCTTCTGTATTTCCAAAAGTATAGACACTACTAAGGTATAGTATGATCTGCCGTTGTTAGTGCCTGCTAGACTAGGGGTGCGTTCGAGCGCATCTGCAAGTAAGCCAGCTGCGTGAGATTACCACAAAATTACGCGAGAATCTTGCCGAAGTTGCGCGATAAGCCCTCCCAACCCTGCGATAGCTGCAGATTTGGAGGGCTTTTTGCGCAACTTCGGCGAGATTCTTGCATAATTTTTTCGGGAATCTTGAGCAGCCAGCTTACTTGCAGACGCGCTCGAATGCACCCTAGTTTCTGGTGTGGGCAGGTCCAGCGCCGTGATTGGCTCTGGCTTGGGATGCTTTTTGTGACAATATGTTTGTATATATGTATACGTGTATATGGATGAATATATATGTATACATTTTTAAACATTTATTTTTCATTTTTTTATTATTATTTGCTTGTTTTTTATGTTTTTTGGGTTTCTGAATTGGTATTTGCTCCTTTATAATAGTAAATGACCTAAGTTGGTGGTTCAAGGGTCATACTCTGCACCTGTTTACAAAAGAACGCCTCCGGCCTTGCTGTGTAACACGCTGAAGAAAGCCAGTAGGCTGAAACGTTTGTGTATTGCTGCCTGTGCCGAAATAAAATTTATTTACTTTGATCCGTGAGTGCTGGATTAATTTTTTTTGCACTACGTCTGCCCTGACCGTGCACCCGGTATGACACATCGTTACTTTTTCATAGAGTGCTCGCATTTTCAATTTATTCTGTACCAGTTGAACGGCACAACCTGGCGTCAGGTTTTGCCCAGATCTCGCGAAGAACTCAGGAGGAGCTGTTCAGAGAGGAAATCACGTTCTTGGATTATGGCAAAACCCCAGTATCTTATGTTTAGAAACTTTTCAGAGGTTGAGTATGGAAAACCAACATTATAACAATACTAATATGTATTAAAAGATGGATAATAGGTCCCCTTTAAGTTAGGTTTGCAAAGTTTTGTTTAATTTTCAAACCCTTCAGATCTCATAGTTCTGATTATACACCAAAATAACAGCTTTTTTGTTACTTCTGCCTTCTGTATTTCAAAGTAAAAGTAGAGACTTCTGTGAGCCATTGGGTGCATCTCAAAGCATTTAGGGGTCGTCACTTGCTTCCGTCAGCCAAACTAACATTTAGGGTTAGGGATAAGGATAAATTTATGATCTGGGTTTGGGGCTAAGTTTAGGGTTAGGGGTCACAGTTAAGGTTATAGGTTTAGGGAAACCAGTGACGATTTGCCTAAACCAAAGCTGTTTAACGGAGATAAAATGATGTCTGTTTGGTGGAATTGAATGACAACCCCCCAAAATGCAGCCTTCTAAGGCTGCAGCCTATGGTTTGAGATGCACCCATAGTCATGAACTGTCCTTGTAAAGCTGCTTTCAGGCCGGACGCGGAACAAATTTTTCGCACGACAGATTACATTCAAAGTCAATGCAAAGTCGCGAATACACAGATCTTTGCATTGACTTTGAATGTTATCTGTCGTGCGAAAAATTTGTTCCACATCTGGTGAGAAAGCGGCTTAACCTGGTGCTTCAGTCCAAATCATCCTGTTGGCCTCATCATGATCCACCTCATGCATATGAAGGGCTGAGAAGCGGAGTGGTTTAACCCCAAAAAGTGAAAATTAGAGCTTGGATCATATTGGGACCAGGGGCATGCGGGCAGGGAAGGCAGTGAATTCTTTTTTATCGCTAGATTTTGTCAACCTGTTTCCACATTCTATGCCTGATTGTCAGTTCATCAATTTGACCCTTTTTTTTCTGGTCAGTTAAGCCTGTAATGATTAAGAGGGGATAGTAACAAAAAGATTTATTTACCTTTATGCTTTGATTCGAGACTGCAAGGAAGTAAATCTTATTAAATAATTAGGAAAAAATCCCAACTCTCTCGGTACTTCCGTGTATTGTTTTGATCTTTTGTTTATCGGATTATGAAAGAAGACTGAAAATAAACTGCCTATTTTTGAAAAATGGCATTAAAAAGTTCGTGTTTAAGGGGGGAAATAATATCGTCAACTTAGTGACCACACATTGAATGCCGCATGAGAAAGGTTTTAATATTTGTTAATGGCATTGCATTAGCTTCCTCTAAGCAAATATGAACAAACTTGCTGTCTCGGAATTATTTTAAGTTCAATGCACTGAACAATAATGTTGCGGATGGGACAGGCACGCCATTCTGCCGTTTAGTCTTGTAAATTAGTAAATCAATCCTCAGATTGCTGATCAAGCAAAGTAATAGAGTTATCGTTTGTTTAACGGTGAGGATTCTGCCTCCCCTAACTGACTTCCGACAGCACGTCACTGATTGCGACTGATCTTGATAAGATGCATCAATGCCAGAGCGGTCTAACACAAGTCAGCCACTCGTAACTGACATTGTGAGCAACATTTTTTAAATATATATTTTTAAAAAACTTTGACATGTATTATCTCAAAGACAATGTTCTGTGAGATAAACCACTGTGGTTCTTAGCCCTTCATATTATTACAATAGGTATTTTTATAAGTATCAACTTTTGTTTGTTTATAGAATTTTTTTGTTGATTTGAGAAAAAATATGGAGTGACATCGGCCAACATGCAAACTTAGAAGAAATCAGGAAGAGGGCAAATATGCTTCCACACCATTGTACTAGTTTCATGTGGACTGATGGTGAAAATATGTTTAATATCAGCACCTATGATGAGAATATAGCACTATGTGTGGGTGTGGCTCCTAATCTAGTGTTTCTCCTGCTGAGGTAGTTCTCTTGTAGGGTGAATCTGCCTGGTGGTTATACTTTCTGTGAGCTGTGAACTGCTGTCTGGTCATGAATGATGTGGATGTGGGAGATATTGAATGGCAGTCTTGAGGAATTATGTTGCACTTGTCCAAACCCAGGGCTGCATTCACCAGAACTCCATGCAGACCTGCCAAACATGCATGCAAACAGCTTCAATTTGCTTCAACGTTGACAAGGACAATGCTCAATGCCCCTTTGCAGTTATAAAGTGATCCACCAACCCGCTGAGGGAAAAAAATGGATTCAGATTGTGAGGCGGACAGTTTTCCTCATTTTGAAGTATAACGATCTTGCACGAGGTCTGCACAATTTTATGGTTCTAGAATATTTTATGGTGTACAAACTTGTCTATGTATTTGTGTGCATGCATGCATGTGTGTGCGCGTGCGTGTGTGTGTGGATGTGTCTGTATGCATGTGTGTGCTTGCTTTTCCACATTTGTTTGGACTCCAGGTGCACAGTATGCATCGCTGGAGAGGGCTTGGCTGGGCTTCATGATCGCGGCTGAGCAGTTAAGTCAAGTCCACACAGATGTGATGCGCCACCTGCTGGAGGAGCAGTGCCCCCGTGTCCTGCAATGGCAGAGAGACGCCTTCCATAGGCAGCTTATCGGCGGCTTCCGGGAGAGTAAGAAGGCTGAGGACGGCTTCCACAAAGCACAGAAAGTCTGGGCCAGGAAACTGAAGGATGTGAGTGTGTCTGCCGCTGCTGCCCACTCAGAACTTCTCGGCAGATTGCGCAACTCTTCATCAAGCCTTGGATGTGTGACGGAAAGTTAATATGCTGCTCCGCCTGACATTCTCTTTGCCGGGAGAGCTATTATTGCAGTTGTCAAAATCCAGGCACTACATCACCACCTAAACATGGAGGCAAAACTGACCTTCACAAAATCTATGTGTGCTGACGATTCTTCGTGTCTTGACACAAGAGGCGACACGATGTTTTCCCCAATTTGACATCAAACCCAGCACTGCTGCCACTGGACGTCGCCATGTTTATTCAGAAAAATGTTCTGGATAATGGCTTCCGCAGTCGCACATCCAAGGTTTGATGAGGAACGAATCGGCCCTGCTATGCCGAGTGACTGCTGGCCTCACTACACACCTCGCCTATGGGCCTCTGGCTCCCTCTAGTGCTGTGCCTGCAGGCCTGCAGGACTTGTGTTACTCATACACTTGCGGTAGCTGCGTGAGGATTACTGCATTACATGCTCAGAACTTTGAATATCGTTAGCGAAATAACGACAGTAAACGAAGTGAATCTGCTCGACTGCGAGGCATAATTGGATTCCATTGTTGCCAATACGTCTTTGTTTTGCATTGTGTCTATGTATTTTATTAACTCAGTGACTGTGCTTTTTTTATTTAAAAAGTTTTTTTTTTTTTTTTTTAATGAAATTCTAAGATTCAGAGTGTTCTTTTAGCACTTTAGCCAAATAATATGGAACAAAATGACCAGATATTTTGCGGGTGGCATCCGGCTCGTTTTTACGTCCAGCTTTTGTTGAACAAGTGCTTGTACTCTAGCTAGTTTGCATAATCATCCTGTGCAAATTGGAAACAAATAATTTGGACTTCATGCCACCCAGAGACGTAACTTGCACACAAAGAGTCAAAATGTGGTTTGAAATTCGACTTATAAAGGCTGTAAAAACACTGAGGACAAAACAAAACACAGACAGTTACTGCTAATGAGGTTCCTTTGTCTGCTGAAGCGCTCATTTCTGCAGTTTCCTGACAGAAATCCAGAGCGAAGTCTCTAGTAAAATGATCGATACGAGTCGGCGGATTTCACTTGTATTGGAAAGCCCCGTTTACTCATTTGCATCTGCTGAACATGAGCATGTCACCTTTTATGGCATTAAATTTTGTAAATCCTTTCTCATAACTTTGTGCCGTGTGACATAGGTGGAGTCCACGCAGAAGAGGTATCACCTGGCACAGAAAACTGAGAAGGTGGCAGTGGACCGCGAGAGCATTGCAAAAGCCGACTCCACCAAGTCTCCAGACGAAGTTCACAAGCTGCAGGACCGGGTGGGAAAATGCAACAAGGAAGCTGGGAAGGTACTGGATGGAGCACAATCCCCAAACATAATTGCTGTCCAAAAATGGCAACTCCACCAAATGCAGCCCCCCAAGTAAAAATAACTTCTACCAAACTCACATTCCCTTACAAACACAACCACACCAGCGAACAATCATTTTACCAAGCACAACCACTTTACTTAATATGACCGCACTACTGGACACAACCACATTATCAAACATAACCACTTTAATAGTCATGAACACTCTGCAAGATGCACACACAGTGGCGAATTTGACCGCTCTACCAAGCACAAACACTCAGCAATTACAACCAATTACAATCAACCAAACAGAACCACTCTTCCAAACATAGCCAGGCTACCAACCACAACCAGTCTGCCCAATACTAACTCTCCTTCAAACACATACACTCAGAAAACTTGAATACTCAAGCAAATATGGCCACTCTAGTTAACACAACCAGTCTGTTATGCTTGCACTCTACCAAACATTCCCAGGCTTTCAAATGCTACCGCATTGTCAAATGCAAACACTACCAAACATGACCAGTCTGCCATACATGAACACGCTAGCAAACACAGCCACCTTAACAAACTCAGACAACCTGAAAAATACAACGTCTCTGGCAAACACGACTAATCTTTAAAAAAAAAATGGTTGTCGAATGGGCCAAGCTACCAAAGACAACCACTCTCCTAAATACCACCAAACCACACCGCCAAACTTGCTCACTCCACCAACATAACCACTCTCCAAGACATTAAAAGCCTAGCTAACATGACCACTATACGAAGCAAAAATGCACTAGCAAACATGACTTTTCTAACAAGCGCAACCACTCCTCTACACATGAGCACACTGGCAAACTCTATCACTCTGGTAATTGCTTGAAGTAAGCGGGGCCTGGTGCAAATTATGCTCTTGGAGCCATTCCCTGTGTTCCTTCCCCAGTAACATCCATAGGCATTTCAGAACTTCAGTGGTAATGCATCATCAATTATTTTGTTAAACCACATAATTCATTACATCTAAACATTTAGCAGCGCTAACAGCACACAATATACCAAATGAGAGCTTCACCATTATTCAGAACCACAAATGATAGACGCCACTGGGCCTGTTTAGTCAATCCTCCTAAAATGTAGTTGTAAAGATACTACGTGAAAAAAGACAACATCAGAAGATTCAATTAGCCTTTCCCACCAAGAATTGCTTAATTGTAGAGCGTAAAAATAGTATTCACTTATTTTAAAACACTTGTGTTCCTCAAAATCATCCATCAGAATCAACCATGTGGAAAATACACTCAGTCTGTCTGGTGCTATGCTTCTCCTTCAGTAGTTTTTGGTAAGTTTTGATTGGGAAAAGAGTGTACTGCATTTCCAAAAGTCACTTCTGTTGTCAAATTCAGAAAAGAGACAGTGCACACTTCACCAATTGCACCTGCAGTATTCTGCAATGAGCATTTTTGCTGATTTGCTCTCAGAGGAAAACTTAGCGATTTTTGCTTTCAAATTTGTCCTAAATAAAAGCAGCTGTCCTGGAAATTCTTGATGGGTCTGGTTTTTAATGGCCCTCAAGTCATGCAGCTGGCTCATGTAGCTCTCCGTCCTCTATAAACACTAGAGATGTTGTATCTTGTTATTGATCTTTTCCTCATCCGTCTATAGGATGTTGTTCCAGAACTGTACAGTCATTTTTAATGTTTTTTTTTTTAAAACATATTTTTTTAAGCTTATTGATGGTTGCTTCTTGTTTTAAATCTTCTTTATTTACTCCGCTGATATCTAAGGTTACCTAGCCTGGTGGGTGTATTTGAGCTTGTTAACTTTTGTGAAGGGGTCATTCTTCTCCAGGGAAAAATCTTCTGCTGTCCCCCACAGTGGTTATTCATCATCTTCTGGGCCTTTTGGTGTTCCTGAGCTCACGTTTGTCCTTTTTTAAACTATGTATGTTGTTCATTTGACCACATGTAATGTTTTTACTATTTCTCTGATGGTTATGTTTTGATCTTTCAACTGAATAATAGCTTGCCTCACTGATAGTGAAAGCTCTTTAAACTTCATATAGAGTTGACAACAACAGATTCCAAATGCAAGTACCACACTTGAAATCCAATTCTGGATGTTTTGTCTGCTTATTGGTCAAAGAAACAGAAGCAACGACACATCTAGCAATGGAATAGTTGAGCAGCAAATTGTCCAATTATGTTTGACCTCCTTAAAAACTTTTTTACTCAAAAAAATATAACTTTGTGAGTGTCCAGACTGGTCTTATGTTCTCAGGCTGAATGGCCTGTTCTTTTCTTGAAGTTTTCTCCTGTATTACAGTAGAGTGATGAGCTGGGTTCTGGTGTTTCCCCAGGCAAAGGAACGCTATGAGAAAGCCCTGGAGGAGCTGAACCGCTGCAACCCACGTTATATGGAGGATATGGAGCAGGTGTTTGAGATGACACAGGAAGCTGAGAAGAAGAGACTGTGCTTCTTCAAGGAGGTACGAGCAGGATTACTTATTGAGAAAGCAACTGATTTGCTTCCTGATTTTTGCCATTCTGAAGGAAATTAATCACTTCTTCTCTCATCATTTGGAATTGTAACAATTTTTATTCAAGTTAATCTTCATGAGAGAGTTAGAATGTGGTTTTAATAACCACAATGATCAAACATTCAGGCAATGGGAACCTTCCAAAGTAGCCCATTTTGGACCACCACTCTATCTTAAGACACAAAAATATGTATCATATGGGTCTCTGATTAACGGTCAGCTTGCAGACGAGGTTTTGTGTAGTGATAAAAGTTTTGGTCATATACTCTGTTCTGAAACAAAGGGCCTGTTGAGTTAATTCAGTGTAAACACAGGGTATGAATTCTTATGTCCCAGATGGGTGCAATGGCCAGTTCTTCTCAAGATGAATTCTCATGCTCTTGATGGGTTTGATGGCTACTTCTCTTCATGATTTGTTTCTGTATGTCCTCTAGGTCTTCCTGGAGATTCACAAACAAATGGACCTGCCTAATGACAGCAGGTACACCTCCTTATGACCATGACCAGACTGTTCATAACCTTACAGCACTATGAGCCAAACCAGTTTGGTAGAATTTGTGGTACAAAAAGCTGAGGGTGTGTTTCTGATTAACACTATTGTATAATACAATGCTATTGTATGAAAACTTTCATTGTCAGACTTTGACTGTTTAGGAGGAGATCCTTCCTGACAGTATTGTACTGTTTTTAGCCCTGTAAATGAAAGGCTTTGGGACTCCTGTATGAAATAGAATTCAGGGGATAATCTCAGTGTTGCTCCACACTATAAACATGGGTAGTTTGACTGACGGCGAAGTGCTCCACCTTCCAGAGTCATCTCCATCTTCCAGGAGCTTGGGCAGAGCATCACGACGGCCAGCGATGCAGAGGACCTGAGATGGTGGCGGAATACACATGGACCAGGCATGCACATGAACTGGCCGCGCTTTGAGGTAAATGCAAAAATAAACTGACAGCATGAAATTATCTCTGAACTAGAAGAGCACTCAGAGAGCGCAGAACCTCCGCCGCCAGGGGGCAGCAAAGCCAAAAGCACGGCGATTGGAACTCCGGCCCATTGGAAAGACTTGAAATCTTGAACTTTGGAGTATATCTCAGAAGTACTTTGGCCTAGATATGCCTAAATTTAATCACCTCTTCTTTGACTCAATACCCACCTGAAAATTTCATTAAAATCCAGCCATTAGTTTTTGAGTTATCTTGTACACAAACAAACAAACCAACAAACAAACCAACAAAGAAACGGCACCGAAAACATAAACCTCCTCGGCAGAGGTTAATAATCATGAAAGAAAATGAAAATGTTTTGAGCTCCACAATCTGTTTTGGAGATAATACTTATTTGTACATGTTTTCTTTGTCTGGGTACTTGTGTTTGTGTGTGTGTGTGTGTGTGTGTGCGTGTGTTCTAGGAGTGGTCACCAGAGAACAGTTGCTCTGTAAACCCCAGGATGAGCACCAGTCAGGTGGAGGATCTCACTCTCTCAGCAGGAGAGGAGCCTCTTGAAACGCCCCTGTCATCGCCTAGGTAACGGCCATCAGATAGTGGACAGTCCACACCGAGCCTTAACAGATATCAGGCCGCATCGCCCATCCACACACTGGAACAGGATCTAAACATATACCAGAATAATATGCCTGAACAGTGCCTGAACAGATATTAGTCCACAGGCCCCTACACACTCTCGGAGAGCCCGAGAAAATTCCGGAACACATTCATGACTCAGAACAGTCATGAAGCTTTGTTTTTTGCATCTTCATACATACTTGATTCCGGACAACCCAAGTTAGCTGAGCCAACATGACCGAATGTTTCATATTTGTGTTTAAAATAGCTGGTTTCTCCATAGATAACAGGCGAGCAGCCATTTGCAGTAAAAAGCAACCATTGCCAGACAATAAATATTTTTATTTGTTTTTGGAAAAGAGCGGATGGAGACTCATCTTTCCTCCCTGTATCTTTGTCCCTCCATCTTTTCTTCCTGCGAGCAGTGGTGGTAAGGACTCAGCCTCTGATTGGTCAGATGAAAGCAGTAGGAAGTATATTCAAAGCAATGGGGTTGAAGAGGAGGAGAAGATGACACCAGTAAGAGTGAGAGCCCTGTATGATTATGCAGCCGAGGAAGGAGATGAGCTGAGCTTTAAAGCAGGTGTGTCCCTGTCCAGCCTCTACCCCACACCACACACACTGAGTCTGTTTAATCCCTGCCTCTACCCCACACCACACACACTGAGTCTGTTTAACCCCTGCCTCACCCCACACCACTCACACTGAGTCTGTTTAATCCCTGCCTCTACCCCACACCACACACACTGAGTCTGTTTAACCCCTGCCTCACCCCACACCACTCACACTGAGTCTGTTTAATCCCTGCCTCTACCCCACACCACACACACTGAGTCTGTTTAATCCCTGCCTCTACCCCACACCACACACACTGAGTCTGTTTAACCCCTGCCTCACCCCACACCACTCACACTGAGTCTGTTTAACCCCTGCCTCACCCCACACCACTTACAATGAGTCTGTTTAACCCCTGCCTCACCCCACACCACTCACAATGAGTCTGTTTAACCCCTGCCTCACCCCACACCACTCACAATGAGTCTGTTTAACCCCTGCCTCACCCCACACCACACACACTGAGTCTGTTTAACCCCTGCCTCACCCCACACCACACACACTGAGTCTGTTTAACCCCTGCCTCTACCCCACACCACACACACTGAGTCTGTTTAACCCCTGCCTCACCCCACACCACACACACTGAGTCTGTTTAACCCCTGCCTCACCCCACACCACTTACAATGAGTCTGTTTAACCCCTGCCTCACCCCACACCACTTACAATGAGTCTGTTTAACCCCTGCCTCACCCCACACCACTCACAATGAGTCTGTTTAACCCCTGCCTCACCCCACATCACTCACACTGAGTCTGTTTAATCCCTGCCTCTACCCCACACCCCTCCCACTGAGTCTGTTTAACCCCTGCCTCACCTCACACCACACACACTGAGTCTGTTTAACCCCTGCCTCACCTCACACCACACACACTGAGTCTGTTTAACCCCTGCCTCACCCTACACCACACACACTGAGTCTGTTTAACCCCTGCCTCTACCCCATACCACTCACACTGAGTCTGTTTAACCCCTGCCCCACCTCCCACCACACCCACTGCGTCTGTTTAACCCCTCCCTCACCTCACACCACACACACTGAGTCTGTTTAACCCCTGCCTCACCCTACACCACACACACTGAGTCTGTTTAACCCCTGCCTCTACCCCACACCACTCACACTGAGTCTGTTTAACCCCTGCCTCACCTCACACCACACACACTGAGTCTGTTTAACCCCTGCCTCACCTCACACCACACACACTGAGTCTGTTTAACCCCTGCCTCACCCCACACCACACACACTGAGTCTGTTTAACCCCTGCCTCACCCCACACCACACACACTGAGTCTGTTTAACCCCTGCCTCACCCCACTCCACACACTGAGTCTGTTTAAACCCCTGCCTCTACCCCACTCCACACACACGGAGTCTGTTTAACCCCTGCCTCACCCCACACCACACACACTGAGTCTGTTTAACCCCTGCCTCACCCCACTCCACACACTGAGTCTGTTTAACCCCTGCCTCACCCCACTCCACACACTGAGTCTGTTTAACTCCTGCCTCACCCCACACCTGTCACACTGAGTCTGTTTAACCCCTGCCTCACCCCACACCTGTCACACTGAGTCTGTTTAACCCCTGCCTCACCCTACACCACACACACTGAGTCTGTTTAACCCCTGCCTCTACCCCACACCACTCACACTGCGTCTCTTTAACCCCTGCCCCACCCCTCACCACTCCCACTGAGTCTGTTTAACCCCTGCCTCACCCCACACCACTCACACTGAGTCTGTGCAACCCAAGCCTAACCCCTGCCTCACCCCACTCCACACACACTGAGTCTGTTTAGCCCCTGCCTCACCCCACTCCACACACACTGAGTCTGTTTAACTCCTGCCTCACCCCACTCCACACACACTGAGTCTGTTTAACCCCCGCCTCTTCCCCTCACCACACACACTCAGTCTGTGTAACCCCTGCCTCACCCCACACCCGTCACACTGAGTCTGTTTAACCCCTGCCTCACCCCACACCACACACACTGAGTCTGTTTAACTCCTGCCTCACCCCACACCACCCACACTGGGTCTGTTTAACCCCTGCCTCTACCCACCACCACACACACTGAGTCTGTTTAACTCCTGCCTCACCCCACACCACACACACTGAGTCTGTTTATCCCCTGCCTCTACCCCACACCACACACACTGAGTCTGTATAACCCCTGCCTCTACCCCACACCACACACACTGAGTCTGTTTAACCCCTGCCTCACCCCACACCACACACACTGAGTCTGTTTAACCCCTGCCTCACCCCACATCACTCACACTGAGTCTGTTTAATCCCTGCCTCTACCCCACACCACTCACACTGAGTCTGTTTAACCCCTGCCTCACCCCACACCACACACACTGAGTCTGTTTAACCCCTGCCTCACCCCACACCACACACACTGAGTCTGTTTAACCCCTGCCTCACCCCACACCACACACACTGAGTCTGTTTAACCCCTGCCTCACCCCACACCACACACACTGAGTCTGTTTAACCCCTGCCTCTTCCCCACACCACACACACTGAGTCTGTTTAACTCCTGCCTCACCCCCCCCCACACACATTGAGTCTGTTTAACCCCTCCCTCACCCCACTCCACACACACTGAGTCTGTTTAACCCCTGCCTCACCCTACACCACACACAATGAGTCTGTTTAACCCCTGCCTCACCCCACACCTGTCACACTGAGTCTGTTTAACCCCTGCCTCACCCCACACCACACACACTGAGTCTGTTTAACCCCTGCCTCACCCCACACCAGTCACACTGAGTCTGTTTAACCCCTGCCTCACCCCACACAACTCACACTGAGTCTGTTTAACCCCTGCCTCACCCCACTCCACACACACTGAGTCTGTTTAACCCCTGCCTCACCCCACACCACACACACTGAGTCTGTTTAACCCCTGCCTCACCCCACTCCACACACACTGAGTCTGTTTAACCCCTGCCTCACCCCACACCACACACACTGAGTCTGTTTAACCCCTGCCTCACCCCACTCCACACACTCTGAGTCTGTTTAACCCCTGCCTCACCCCACACCACACACACTGAGTCTGTATAACCCCTGCCTCACCCCACTCCACACACTGAGTCTGTATAACCCCTGCCTAACCCCTGCCTCACCCCACACCACACACTGAGTCTAACCCTGTGTTTGTCTGCTTGTTGCTCAGGTGATGAGCTGATGAAGCTGACTGAGGAAGATGAACAGGGCTGGTGCAAGGGACAGCTGGATGACGGACAACTCGGTCTCTATCCTGCTAATTATGTCAAGGTTGTTGGATCCTGATGCCTTAACTTCTCATTTCATTCAACCTGTAAGGAGGAGTCACCCATCTACCATCATTTTCAGCCAGTAAAAAAACAAGAATTTGTGGAATATGTTGCTGATCAATCGACACCCTCTGCCAATAGCAAGGAAGAGTTGCATATCAGTATTGCTTTCCACCAATAACAATGAGGAACTGCTCATCCAATCAACGTGTTCAGCCAAAAGACAGATTCAATTATCAACTCTTTCTGCTAGAAGCATAAAAACTTCTTAACCCCTTTTTGCAGAATACAAATAATGCCAATTTTTTTTCCTATTTTGCATAAGCCTATTCAGGCTTTGTAAGTCAGCGTTTGTGTCACAGAGACTCTGTAAAATTATTCCAGTGAAGCAAGACATTTGGAAATTACAGAATTATTTAGGAATTATATTTGGGAATTTACGGACGCCGGTGTTCATATTTGCATCAAGGGGTTTATCGATACATTCAGCCAATAATAACGAAAACTCACCCATCAGTCTTTTGCCCATGCTAGAAAAGGAGGTGGAAAAACAGTGATATAAATGAATGGTTCCCTAGACTGTTTGATTGGAGCCACAACAGGTGAAATTATTACCTGAAAGCTCATTCAAATGAATGGAAGCAACAATTAGCGCAGCTTTTATCTGTTGTGAATGGGAGAGCTATGGTTTTTGGGGTAATAATGTGACAAATGAGTGCCAAGCCTTTTACTGGCCGCAAAAAGAAATTGATGAAAGTCATCTAATTATTACAAGCCGTGATGGCGATGCTGATTTTGTTTTCAGTTGGTCTGTGTGTGTCATCAGGACAAACCTCAAGGAGACCAATCTAACTGCCCAAGACAACTGCTATGAAATTTTTTTTTCAGTATCTTTGTGGCTTTTTATGTGTCTGCCTGTCTGTGTTTCAGTTTGTGGACAATTCTTGTGAACATGAGAGCACGGCAACCTTTTCAGATGCTCTCATGGAACAATACAGGGGAGTAACTGTAATAAAAGGCTGGGTTCTAAGATGGGTGTGGTCTGAGTACGCAGTCACTGAACAAAGTGTGGTCCCGGTACGCTCTCACTGAACAAGGTGTGGTCAGAGTACACACTCGCTGAACAAAGTGTGGTCTCAGTATGCACTCTCTGAACAGGATGTGGTCTGAGTACAGACTCACTGAAGAGGGTGTGGTCTGAGTACACACTCACTGAAGAGGGTGTGGTCTGAGTACTTACTCACTGAACAGGGTGTGGTCTGAGTACACACTCACAGTACGCACTCAATGAACACGGTGCTGTCTCAGTATCCTAGCATTACTGTCTTGGCTGGTGTGATCCCAGATGGTCTGTGGTTTCTTCTTTATCCGTGTACAAACAGGTTTGCTCTAATACAAGATGAATCATGAGGTATGGCAACAAATGATTATCTGGCTCAAGAAATACACAATGAGCCACTTTTGAGTTGCATATTCTATAATTTTCTTTTACAACTGCATTTTTTGGGGGAGGAAATTTATGCTTATTCCAAATTTAATACCTTCATTTCAATTTAAAAACGTTGGTAGTTGGAGGTATTTGCCACTGTCATCACTCCTCCTTATAATAGTACAGAGAAATATTTGGGATCTGAGGAGACCAACAGTTTGAAGACTTGTTTAATTTTCTCTCATTCTCTAATTCTTTCTTCAGTTGTTTAAACAGCTGGGAATTATATTGCAACTATAAGCCACAAATACATTTTGCGGCCTCATTTATATAATATAATCTTTAAGACTAGCATTTTCATCCGTTTTCCTTATTGGTTTAGTGTCACACTTTTTCTAAAGTGAACAATGTTTAGCATTCCTCCACAGGTTTCAGAACCCAAGGCTTTTGTTAAGTTTCATAAAGGAGGCAAATTCAGCTTGGACTCAGATTTAATTGTAGTAATATAAAAAAAAAGTTTTATTATTTATTTTCTTTTATCTATTATGTCTTCCTGGTACACTAAGCCGACACAGAGTTGCGTTTTTTTTCTTTTTTGTTTATTATAGTCTGGTTTAACCTACTCACTGTCTCCCAGAAGCCATCTGTCGGCAATGGCTCTAATGACCAAGTGCCTGTAAGAATCAGGGTTTTTGTAAATTTTTCTGTTATGTCAGCTCCTCTGATCATAGTGCCTGCTTTGTGTGTGGCGCATACAACATGTACATATGTTCAACAAGTGACAGGATACCCTGTTACTGGCCAAACACAATGGGCCTGGTTTTCCTGCATGTGCTACATCTGACGATATGCACTCGCCTTTTAATATTCACCGTCAGCTGCAACGACTATTCATATATTTTTCAAAAAACAATAAAATTCCTCAGTTTAAACATCTGACCTGTTGTCTTTGTTCTATTTTCAATTAAATAAAAAGTTCAAGTGATTTTTGAATCATTGCACTGTTTAATTTACATTTTACACAGTGTCCCACCATTTTCAGAACAGGGATTGTATTTATTTTCTGCTTTGTTTACCTCTGCCAAGGAGGTTTTGTTTTCGCCCCTATTTGTTTTTTACTTTAGAAAACTTCGAAAGTATGTTGGTCGTCATGTTTGTCTGTCTGTTTGTTTGTTTATATTCTACAGGGCACAGATTTTGTCATCTTGTCCTGAAATTCTTACGGTACAAAGATATCTCACCTCTAAAGAGGTGATTAGATTTTGGTGATGATCCGGATCAAATTGGCTTTGGGAAGTTTTTGAAAGTGGCTCACCTTAGTGTGATTTTCATTTCCTCACCTCTGCCAAGGAGGAGTAAATTTTCACCGGTGTTTGTTTGTCTGTGAGTTTGCAAGATATCTCAAAAACGGCCTCATAGATTTTAACCAAACTTTGCAGGATGTTAGAGTAGCACAAGAGAAAAAAGTGATACAATGTTGCCATATCTACGACAAATTACAGCTGATATATTGGCCATACTTCAAATCTGGCTAGGCTGGCACAGATTTCAAGTCTTTCTAATGGGCGTACTTTTGGGTTTTGCTGCCACCTGGTGGTGGGATGCAACAATACCCTACATCAGCCAATGAAAATAACTAATGCACAGAGATGCCTTTGCGTGGCAGAGGTGCTGTGCTCTTTTAGTGCTTTCTAGTTTGTTTGTCTGTCTTTTAACAGGATAAATCAAAAAGTTAAGAATGGTTTGGCAAAAAATAGGTAAGATGATAGGCAGTTGTCCAAGGTTGAGTTGGTTTCATTTTTGAAGTGATGCGGAACATATTCTGGATTCTGGATCCATAAGAATTAAAACATATCTGTCTAACAGGTGTCTGCGTGATATTTCTGACTAGATAACTCAAAAAGTAATGAACGGTTTGACATGATATTTGGCAGGATGATAGATGGTAGTCCAAGGAGGAGTTGATTTAATTTTGGAAGTGATCCAGAACATATTCTGTTACCAAAAGAACTAAGTGCACTCTAGTTTCTCTCTCTTTTCTCTCCTCTACTTTCTCAATGACAGTTATTACTGTTCATTTTTTCAATTTGAAGAATAAAATTAATCTACTCATAATTTATCCTGACTGTGACCTATTGCAATACCACTATGTCCAGTATTGTCCACCATTTGTGGTTTGTAACTTTCGATTAAAATGAAAATGCATCCACAGACAACCTGAAATACAAGTCTATATTTTCTCCTTATTCTTCTTCCGTTGGAAACTATCAATATGTGTCCTGCTTCCCTTTCTGCTCCATTTGTTTTGTCTATGTCTGTAATTCCATCAGTCTGTGGCCTGTCTGTCAATCTGTCCCCTTTGTTTGCTTGGTCTACATGTATGTCTGTCTAACTTTATAAATGTCCCTACCTCCATCATCAATTTGCTGTATTTTTCATTTACTTCTTAGCTTTGGCCCGGGTGAGCTATTGCCATTGCTTGGAGTCCGTTGTCGTCTGTAGTCGTCTGATGTTAACATTTCTCAAAAATCTTCTCCTCTGAAACTACTGAACCAATCCAGAAAAAAATCAGCCACAAGCATCCTCAGGATGTATACTTTAAATGTTGCATCGATTATACCCGCAGTCTGAATAACATGACTGCTGTTACTAACAGAGGAACATATAGGTAAAACCATATATTTTCAGCTGTATCTCAGGAACTAAATCAGCTAGAGAAAGAATCTTTACCTCAAAATGATCAGCATATGAAACTCTACAAAAGTCTTCATAGGATTGAAATCATACTTCAATGCCTGCTTGTAGGAGTAATTGACCTTGAGATATCAAATTTGACGATTTTTATTTTTTTTGCTTTTATAATGAATATTATAAGAGATAGAGGAAAAACTTTCAACTGCAAAAATAATCAGCAAATAAAGCTCTACAAAAGTTCCCATTAGACTGAAATTGTATAATGGCTCTTTGTTGCAGTTATTGGCCTTAAAACCTCAAATATGATCATTTCTGTTGTATTTGGCTATAGCATTGATGAAAATATGGTCTTAAAAGTGAGCAGGTAAATAGATCCAGGCAAGTGATTCAGGCTCTTTAGAGTCTCTAGTTTGTTTGTTGGTGTTAATGCATTTTTAAGCTAAATCTATGGGTTGTCTCATAATACAGTCTTGTCTTATTTTATTAAATTTAGTTTGATTTGGGTGAATTATTTCCCCACCGCCCATTGGTTTTCTTTTTCTGATACCCTTCACTCTCAGCAGTCTCTGTTGCTCCATGATGACTCTTGGCTTTTATAAATCTAAACCAGATCTCTAATGTGGGTGTGATGATGGGACATTAAAAAATGAAGCGACCATTGGATGCAGGGCGACAGAACAAGCATGAACGGTTGCCAGACTCATGTAGGAAACAGAAGCGATGGAAAGGGGGAGGAGAGCTATACCGCGCTCCCCCAAAAGGAGGCCGCTTGTGAGCAGTGTCCTATAGTGACTGGTAAGGGTGGTGCAGTGACAGCTGTTCGCGAAAATATGGAACTGGAGCGCAAGAAGCCCAGGAAAGGCCACTGTGGGTTTAAACACGGCATTATAAAAGAATTTTTGGCAGAATTTCTCGGGACATTCGTATTAGTTGTGAGTATGCTATTGATTCTTTGTTTATACCTATGTGAACAATGGCAATGGTAAGGTTTATCTTTGTTATTATTGTTATTATTATTATTATTTAGATTTTGGGCAATCAAGGTAATATGTTCAATCATCATATTTTTCATATTAGTAAATCTCCAAATCTTCATAGGCAGACTTCTGAATCAATTTATCCACCATCGGTCAGAAATATAACACACAGAACAAATACATGCCCCCTACGCGCAACAAATTAGGAAATGGATTGAACTCGCCAATTCTGACCTGAGGTAGCTGGGTTTATTCACCAACATTTCTGTATGATTAGCAAATTTGGCTTCATGTTAACTTTTTAACAAGTAATTGTGCATGACCTTGTTTATTTGAGGATTCAAGGAATTGTGTTTAAAAAAAAAATGTAATGGTAAAATTATTGCGCTTAAAATCAGCCCAATATAGTCCTTTGCTGCAGCAATTTTTATAGTTCTATCTTTTGTGCAAAAAGACAGGTGAAAGATCTGTTTGTTGCAGCATCCTTCAATAAAAATAAATTTAATCACAGACAGCTATATATGGCCCGTCAATTGTATTATTTCTCATTTCATCTTAATTTATAATTCAGTGCACTGGCATTTGTTTTATATTCTTTTATATTTCCAGGATGTAACCATTCATTCCCAAATCAGCTTAATAAACTTGGCAGAAAAGTGAAACCTTCATATTGCACATAAAAACTATAAATCAGTGATCGCCAGGCCTTTCCCATCCTGTGAGTATCTACCCTGCAGCACCTGACTCTAATCATCAGCGATTCAACAGGACCTCGGCTGTGGAAAGAGCTGTGTTGTGTTTGGGTTGTATTGTGAGGACCAGCAGGATGGTAGATCAACAGGAATAGTTTGGTTACGGCTCTCATGAATGTTGCCAAGGGGGGCAGCTCGAATGTCGCATGTGGACCCTCTTACCGAAGCAAACCTTTTAGTCCTGGATTTTGAGCATAGGATTAATGTTCATTGTGTCTCAGTACTCATGAAACATTTTCCAAGGCTCGTTAATGACAATATAAAGCAGCAAGATGTCTTTTAAAGATTCTGCATTTCAAGTGCTTGAAAATCAGTGCAGATTTGGGCACATTTTTCTTTCCGGGTTGTACTGAGAGTAAAGCAGTTTCGCACCGGTTGGGAAGGCTTCTATATATTGCATTTGGTCGTACCAATTTAATAGATATCCAATTAAATTTTAGCCTTTAAAATATGCTGAAAATTAATGCTTAATATATCTGTAACATTTCTAAATGGATGTTGCAGTAGGAGATGGAATTAAGGGTAAGTTTTTGGTTTTTACATAATTAATTATTCAGATCATCGCCATCGTAACAACAGGAGCACAGCAGATGGTAAATATCGGGGGCATCTGTGATATTCCTCCTTGACATGTTTTGTGAGCTAAATATAACGGAGAAATATATCCTGGTAATAATAAATTTCACTTTGGACCCCCTTAACATTAAATTAAATCCCAAAACCACTTTCAAAACCAGTCCTGTACCCCTGCTTATTGTCTCCTTGCCAAGTTATTATTGAAAATATAACGGTGGATTTGGAACATCAAAATATATATTTAGCCTGCACATAAATTATGTTTTGAAGGAAAATTATGCACAAGTCATATAACTTTGAGTGAAGTGAAATCTTTTCTTTGTTAATTAAATGTTTCAGTATGTTTGCTATTATTACAAATTAACGTGCAATAATAACCCCTCTTGCTCTGTTTCGTTTCATAAGCTTTCTCATAAACTCGGTGCTCTAAGATGCAGCAATAACTCCTCTCGCTCCGTTGAACTTTTATGGTCTGTGACAAACTCGGTGTGCAAGCAGTCCGCTGCAGACCAATTCACATTCTCTCTCTCTCTCTCTCTCTCTCTCTCTCTCTCTCTCTCTCTCTCTCTCTCTCTCTCTCTCTCTCTCTCTCTCTCTCTCTCTCTCTCTCTCACCCCCTCCTCTCTGCGCGTGCCCAACATTGCCGCGGCGAAGTCGCTCAGCATTGTGTAGCATTACAGTTGTGGCACAAAATCAATCAATCAGAACTGTGCAAGGTAATGAGGTGTATATGTAAGGGTTATACAACCTCAATTCAGAAATAGTTGGAACAAAGTGTAAATTGTGAATAAAATCAAAACGCAATTACTTTCAAATCACACCAGCCAGTATTTTATTCACAATAGAACTGAGATAACAAATGTTGAAACAGAGAAATTTTACAATTTTATACAGAAAATGAGCTCATTTCAAATTTGATGGCTGTTACAGGTCTCAGAAAAGTTGGGACAGGGGCCTGTTTACCATGGTGTAGCATCCGCTTTCTTTTAAACGCAGAGTGGAGGCGTCTGGGCATTGAGGAGACAAATTTCTTGAGATTGGCCGTTGGAATTTGATCCCACTCTTGTTTAATACAGGCTTCCAGCTTCTGGAGAGTTTTGGGTCTCCTTTGACGAACTTTCCGTTTAATTACGTGCCAAATGTTCTTAATCGGTGAAAGATCAGGACTGCAGGCAGGCCGGTTCAGCACACGGACTCTTCTACTATGAAGCCATGCCGTTGTAATAGCTACAGTATGTGGCATTGCATTGTCCTGCTGAGATACACAAGGCCTTCCCTGGAATAGATGTCGTCTTGAGGGGAGCATATGTTACTCTAAAACTTTATATATAACCTTACCTTATTATATACCTCTCAGCATTCATGGTGCTTTTTAAAACACGCAAGTGTCCCACACCCTACGCGCTAAAGCATCCCCATACCATCAGAGATGCTGGCTTTTGAACTGAATGCTGATAACAAGAGGGGTAGTCTTTCTCCTCTTTAGCCTGGAGGAGACAACGCCCATGATGTCCAACAGTTATGTCTAACTTGGACTCGTTTGACCACAGGACACTTTGCCACTTTGCTATAGGCCATTTAAATGAGCCTTGGCCCACAGAACACGGCGGCGCTTCTGGATCATGCTCAACAATGGCCTCCTTTTTGTATCATAGAGTTTTAGGTGGCATCTGTGGATGGCACGGCGGACTGTGTTTACAATGTGTTTTAAATGTTTTTATGTTCTATTGTAATTAACATATTGGCTCATGTGATCTGAAAGTCTTTGCATTTTGATTTTATTCACAATTTACACTTTGTCCGGACTATTTCGGAATTGGGGTTGTAAGCTATTTACTGATCTGCCTTATTACTGTTTCCCTGGACAAAGTCGAGGACACTGTGCATTTACGTTTCTTCCGTCTCCCCTGTATATGCGTTCGTAGATCTTTCTTCAGATCGAACAACAGGTCACTATTGTCAACCAATTTTTTTCATACTTTGCTGGGGGATTAGTACTAAGGTCTCAGTGCCTTTTAGTTATTTGTAAAAACCATACAATATGGTCAAAATCACTGTCACACTTGGATTTGTATTGTAATACATAAGAAGTCATGTATTGCACATCATTTGGCTACCTAGGATTTTCAAGGTCAAGCAATAAAACATCCAGTCTCTCGCTCATTATGGCATTTGGAGCTTGGGTTTGTATTAGGGACAGATAAGGCCATGTGTTGTGCTTCAGTTTATGATCGTCAATTTGCACCTTTGACCTTGTGAGGTTACTGCAGGCCTCTCAAAGCTATGAAGGCTACTGGTAATTCGGTTATAAACCCTCTTCTCTGTCCCAGCTATTTGGATGTGGTTCAGTTGCCCAGACTGTGCTGAGCCGAGGTGCATTGGGGGAGAACCTCACCATTCACATTGGCTTCACAATGGGGCTAATGATGGCGTCCTACATAGCAGGAGGAATCTCAGGTGAGAATTTGCTTCCTTTGTCAGACAGAATTTTCCTACATCTTGTCATATTAAGTGTCATTAAAGGAAGAGGTAACATTACACAGCGAACAAGCACCTGTCCCAACATGGAACGTGCTGCAGACAAAACATTTAAAAATAGCAATTTCTCTCAGTAAACAAAGTTGATGAGTTAAAACATCACTTATTTTGTTCCCATTCTTCTGGAATTGAGATGGTACATCCAAGTCACCAGGTGAAGTGTGTTAACTGTGTGACCAGCTCTGCTTGAGTATGTGTGTATAACAATAACAGAAGCCAGGAGACTTCAGCTGTACTGAACCAGAGTTACTGGCCCTTGAGTTGCCTTTTTTTTTGGTCCAGCCAGTGAAGATACTTTACAGTGAGTAAAGGTGGCCCCAGTCTATTATTTTAACCACCTTTCAAGATGAGCTCAACCTTTATATCAGCCCTGTAGGCTACATCCGAGTGGTGAAAACAGCAGGTGAGCTAGAGGAGAAAAACGTGACGAAACTTGATCTGACCAAGCTGCAGTACAGACTTGGCGGGGGTCTCTGAAACTTATGCAGGGCCCGAGCTTTAACCGAAACAACAGCATGAAGGGACAGCGTTACAGATCTAAGTGCACCCCGAGAGCTTCAGATGTTGTTAGGTTACACCGTTAGTGACAGAACCGGGTTTTTACGCTCTTTATTGGAAATGAGGATATGGCGGTGTGTGTTTATGGTGCAGATCCTTACAAATTGGGGAACGCAGCTTGTTTTTGTTCGCCTCTGTTGCCTGATGGCTCCCATTCACGGGATATTAGTCCTGTCCTCATTTCACCGTGGCACCACCCTCACCACAGCAGAGCAATCTCAGCGGGTTCTGAGAGATCAGATCTCATTCAGGCAAATTATTTCAGCCTGCTGTTTGGGATGCTGTTGATCGTGCTCCAGGGATCGATGTTTGGAGACATCATTGGCTGACAGAGGTCATTTGTGACCTTAAGCGTTACACGAAAGCTGTAAACACCATTGATCTTGGACTGTGCACATCGGCTGCTAGTGACAGTGGCTAAATGTGTCATCCTCGAGCCCCGGGGCACTGCTAAAGTGAAACAATGCCATCACAGTAAAAGGCTTCATAGAGACAGAAGCAGATGTATTGCAGTAGTATAATCTATAAATAATTATCTGTTCTTGTATTATCATATATTTTGTGATACTCTATGGTGGAAAATGAATGAAAATTTCTGCTAGCATTACTGCTCATGCCATCACCAGACAAAACTCTCTCTCACAATCTCCACCAGGAGCCCATGTGAACCCTGCTGTGTCGCTGGCTATGGTTATCCTGGGCAAGCTGAAAGTGGTGAAGTTTCCTGTCTATGTCGTTGCGCAGTTACTTGGCGCCTTTGCAGGTGCTGCCGCCGTCTTTGGGCTTTATTATGGTAGGTTTGGAATGAGCGGCAAGCATTTTCATTTTCTCAGACTTCGTCATTTTGATGGAAATTGCTGTCAGTTCGCTTGCACATGTTTTCTGTCCTGGTAGCTTTGGTCAGTATTCTACATCCTGCAGTGCCACAGAGCCCCCATGTATTTCTCTGAAAGTGTGAAGGAAGTGGACAGGATATTGTTCCTTCTGACAAACTGCGCAAACTGGCGCCTGTAATACACCTGGTCAAACATTTTACAACAGCTCAGTTATACTACAACAAAACCATTCATCCCCAAAATCCTGATTACAGACTGAACATAATCTGCTCATGACAATGCCTGTCAGTGTACACTTACAGACTGATGATTCACTCTTGTTATTTTTAATCTACTGTATATCTCATGCCCCCAGATGCCTTCATGGATTACACCAGTGGAATACTTTCTGTGACTGGAATTAATGCTACAGCTCATATCTTTGCATCCTATCCTGCCAGATACCTGTCAATACTGAATGGGTTCATTGACCAGGTGAGAGCAGCAGTGGTACCCTGTGTGTGCATGTGTGTGTGCGTACATGTGTGTAGGGAGTGCGTGTATGTGAGCGCGTGCGTGCGTGTTGATGTTCAGTCATATGTGTGTGAGCGCTTGTATGGCTATGCGCATACATTTCTGTGGTATACCTCTATCAACTGCCCCTAAATACAAATTTTGTCTGATTTTAGTGTGTAATTGCGAAATAATGGATGTGGTGGGTTGAACACATGCACTGTGAGTATGAATGTCAACAGTCCATCTGATTCAATTAGCAAAGAATACAATGCATTTTAGAATCGCAGACAGAGCAGCCAGCTTTGAGTACTTTACATCGATTGCCCCAAATCCTGAAAGAACATCCATTAGCCCATTTTCAGTCCCCGGGGAATTCCGTGATCCCGCGATCGCGGCGTTTTCCGCGGAATCCACACTTCACCGCAGAAACCGCGGAATTCACTGATTTTTCCGCGGAATTTCAAATTCTGTTGACACAAGCAGGTGAAAAAACCACGATTTTGTCAACTCACAAACATCTGTTACCGCCGCGCATCTCGTAGGCGTGAACTCAGGCGTGAACCTGACCGCCAGGCAGTGATGGCCTCATTGGCGACAAATCGACGTTCTTTGCCTAGGTTGCGTGGCGTATTCTGTATGAAAGTTTAAAAATGAAGCGATTTCTTGAGAGATCCAAGCCAGCAGTTGGCAAGACTGCCTATACTACGGCCAGTCAGTTTTCCTTCTGTTATGAGGATGGCGGAAAGCTCTTTTGTCGGCCCTTTAATGTGGTATCTAATAGACCACATTAGAAAATCGACACTGGAGGACCATGCCAAATCAGCAAAACACAAAAGATGAATTCAAGAACAAGAACAGAGAGGGTCTACCAGCCAAAAGCAAAAAAACCATCTCCACAACAATGCACAACAAGACAGAGTTAGCGTGTGAGCGGATCGAGATAACGAACTGCCTTCATGTCAGTCCTAATTTTTCTTTTAAAAAAAGAAAAAAATCAGCAATATTTAGGCATAGACTAATAGCCTAAGTTTTATGAATTCGATCAGTTGCTATGGCACACCAGTAATGACAGTCTTTTTTTTTATTAATAATTTTATGTTTTAACACAAGAAGCGCCGGAATTTTATCACAACCATTTTATCACCATGAACGGTCGTTTGGACTGCTCGGTTCAAAGCATTCTAATCCGACTCTCTGAGCACCTATGTTACCATGATTCTCAAAAGAACGAAACAACACCAGCATTACGTTTTTACTAGTTTAATAATACATTTATGAATATTTAGGCAAAAGAATTGTATATTATTAACGTGAATTAAGCTGCTTTCACACTGGACGCGAAACGTATCTTTCGCAAGACAGATTACATTCAAATTCAATGCAAAGAGGCAAATACCCGTTTCACGCGGATTCGCGTCTTTGCATTGACTTTTTAATGTGATCTGTCCCGCGAAAAATTCGTTCGCGTCCAGTGTGAAAGCAACTTTATTGTAAACATTTAGCTACAACGATATTTTTGGGTAAAGAAATAATTAAACAATTCAGAACGACAAAACAACAATTAAAAACATCTATTTTGATTAATACACATTCGGATTCAACATTTATAGCCTAACAGCATAACCATATGGAATATCGTAGCCTATTTATTATGGAATAATTAATCAGAGCAATGACACGAAATTAGAAAACAACAGGTAGGAGCTAAAATTCCCACAGATGGGTCTGAAGTATCTGCAGCAGGTGACGAGCGTCATAATTTGTGAGCAGCTCCTGCGGACCTGGCACTGCCTCCGTTTTGCTGTCAGTGTCCCAGACAGTCCTGACACGTAATTTATACATGTGGTGAAATGTAAATTCATATGACAGGTATTTTCATCATTCTTTTATGTTCATCTATTTATTTTCATCTTCTTTTCATTTTCTAGGCGAAATCTAGGTGATTTCACCCACTTTGTCTCGCTTTTTTGATATTAATAATAAAAGTCTTTACGTTTAAGCCAAGTTTTTGTTATGAATCATTCAAGAATTAAACATCAAGAGCAATAATTGTGCAACAGATTTTAGTGTCTTCCTACTTTGTTTCAAGAGATTCTTTAATACTAAAAGTAAAGGTAAACTTCTTTGATTTTTGAATGAATGAGGGTTATACTTAGTTGCAAAAGGCTACCGCAGAATTTTTGCAGAATTGACAATTTCTTGCAGAATAACCGCAGAATTTAGCTTTTTTGACCGCAGAATTTGGTGAGATTTTCCGCGGAATTTCATTTTTTTTTACTGCAGAAATCCCTGGGGACTGCATTTTGTGTTCTCTGCATTATCACTTATCCTGATAAATTCCCCTTAAACCACAAACCTTGCCTACTGTGTCAGTACAGTGCAGTCCCAGCCATGATACTATACACTTCGGGAGAACTACTGACATTGTTGTTATTGCCAGCAGTTTAAAAAATGTTTTGATGCAAATATTCAGAAGAAAATGCACTATTTTATTTCCTCATTAATGTGCTGTGCTGCAGAAAGCACCTCATAACTTTGTGAAATAATGTACGGCAATGCTATTGAAAATAAATTTCACATTCATTCTACCAATTAGTCCAACACATTATTAATCTCAGTGAAAGTCTTTGGTATTCGCTGGAGAAGACTTCATGGAGTTGGATAACTTTTCCATCGTCAACGCAAGTTCTCATCCAAAAATTGCTGTGACTCAGTTTTGAGGTAAATGTGATGTTGCATCATGTAGCCATAACTATAGGAGAATCCATACATGTTTACAGTATAATGTGTGACAATATGCACAGTTATATGACAATATATGTTTATTCAGCATTAGCAATTAAGGCAAAAAGGAAGTCCTTTGCTGAAGTTTAATAAGGCGCTCCACTGTGATTTGTTCATGTGACGGGAGAGTGTGATTGCTTTAATCAGTAAATGTGCGAATGTGTCACTGCTGAGGCTGACCATTGGTGGACTTGCAGTGAGATCTTCCCGTGTAGAATTGCTTTCCTTGTTTCAATGTCAATTAATTGCAAAACTAAAAGGGAATGCATGCAATGTTCCCCTGGCTTAGGTGGTGGCGACGGGTGTTTTGGTCCTCTGTATTCTGGCGATCGTGGACGGGAGGAATATTGGGGCACCCAGGGGGATGGAGCCAATGGCTATAGGACTTATCGTCATGGCAATTGGGGTGTCCATGGGATTAAACTGTGGCTATCCCATCAACCCTGCACGGGACCTGGGCCCACGCCTGTTTACAGCAGTGGCAGGCTGGGGCATGGACGTCTTCAGGTAAATTTTGGTAGTAATCATGCCTGGAGGTGTCAGGTAAAGTTTAACTCAGGTATCAATTGAATTTGTTTAGAACCTCTTCAATCCCAAAACCCCTCGTAGTACTGCTTGCACAATGGGATTTACCTAAGTTTACATACATCAATTTAATAATTCACTAATAAATAATTGGCAAAACACATCAACATTATCATTCAGATTTCTTTCAAGACACCTATTCTTGATAGCAAAGTCATTGATCTGGTACAAAATATCAAGTTATGGCCTTAATCAAAACATTTCAACAGTGGTTTTAACTTACCAATATTTATTGCAGGTTGCTGCCTTTTCCAAATACATGCCTTAGTTAATGGTCCAGGATCATGATAATCCTCAAAACTAGGATTCAAAAATTGTTATGCAATTTGGCTCCAAGATAAACTGTGTAATTTTCAAAATATAACAATATATGGGCAATAAATTATTTTTTAAATGTAACCAGCAGAATCCAGGCAAATTATGCTGGACCTTACATATCAAGTTTCTGCGATATTTGAACATCACCCAA
Organism: Gymnothorax reevesii; assembly: GCA_029721435.1. Lineage (NCBI taxonomy): Eukaryota > Metazoa > Chordata > Actinopteri > Anguilliformes > Muraenidae > Gymnothorax > Gymnothorax reevesii. Next base: position 7,844,674 of record CM056588.1, read on the forward strand.
GAGTTTCATTAGTCCGCACATTTCCGCTAAAAAGGTCACCAAATATGACTGGTGATTTTCAGGAAGAGTCAAGGCTTATTTGCTGTGTTTTCTTGACTGATGGGCACTCTAGCCAATCTCTTTATATCCACTGTATTGGCACAGTCCTCCCTTTTGAGTTGGATGGTAACCATTATCAGACCTTTTCTTCATTTGTCATATAGCTAGTCACTCTTAGGTTACACTCAAAGCAATTGATATACCAGCTAGGTTTGTTTCCCCTGAAAGCAGGGTACATTTAGGTATCTTGGAGTATCCATCTATGCACCAGAATTCTGTTTTTAATGTGGTCATGTTCATGTTTTTTAGTTTTGGTAGCCTGGTATATTTGCCTTTACTTTTGTATTGATTAATTTGTGTTATGTGTGCTGTTTCATAGTCATTCATTAGATGCATCGGGGAGTCTACCAAAGAACATTGGGGTGGGCCTGTCTTAGTTGGGTAAATGGCAAATAAGCAAACTGATTACCAGTTTGAAATGCGAATTACTTTACGAGTTGCAGTGCAGGACTGGATATGACTGAGCATTTAAAAATGACGCTGAGATTCTCGACCTGTAAATATTATAAAGATCTGTTATTTATATCAAATAATTTATTATCTATCATACTATCAATTTGCCAAAGCAAAGGTGTGCAGCATGTTGACCAAATACAAATAGTCATTCATTGCAAAGATGCTTTGTTGACTAAATCAAGAGGGGCTCTCTAATAAAGAATAATAATACCCAATCTCAATAATATATACTATAACTATACACTATACTATACTATAGACTATAACAAATACACTACAACTCCAAGAATTCCCTCCCCTTACATCAATGATGACTCGATAGATGATGTACTTCATGGTAGAATAGGTGTTGCACATTGTATACTCTGATGCAGTCAATAATGAGTGTTTTATTTCAACCTGTAGTTTGCCTCAAAGTTATTCTGGTACACAATCAAGCCAACTGTCCTTGTTATGAACTCAAACCGTATTTGTAGACTGTAATTCAATATGGTGTTGTTAATCATGAACATGAATTCAAAATTAAAGCTGTATTAACTTGTAATACTTTGTTAAGTAATCAATACTGAATTAAGAACAATTTCATATACAAAATAACATAAATAAATGGTGTGATATGCAGTACAAATGCAATATTAACACAAAACTAACGCAATATTAAATGAATGCGCTTGCTATATTTACTGTTTTTATTTTGTGCCAATAAAACATTCAGAAATGGAGAGGAAAAAGACAGCAAAATAGAGAAAAATATTATATAACATAATATTATATTGTTAGAGCCAGCATGCAGACTCGGTAATGGAGAGGCAGAGAAGCCAAGCACCTCCCCTTCCTTGTTTTATAGCACGGCAGACAACTGGTGGTGGATTCCTGTGGCTGGGCCGATGGTGGGGGGCATTGTGGGTGCAGTGGTGTACTTCCTCCTCATCGAACTACACCACACCCGTACCCAGGAACAGCAAGAAGAGGAGGAGGAAGAAGAGGAGGATGACGATGAAGAGGGCGAAGATGACCTCAAAGACAAGTATGAGATGATCACCATAAGCTAACTGGCTCATACAGCAGAGATCCTCTCTCCATCTCCCCTGGACAATACACTCACTGTCACTGTCACTTAGATCTCTCCTTGTTGGTGAAAAAGTGTTGGCAGAACACATGCTCTCTTCTCACCTCCTAAAAATCAAAAACCTTTTCACAAGAGAGCTACATCATTCACTCAATCAGATTTACACTATACAAATCACTGGCCAGTATAGAGTACATTCTGATACACAAATTTGCCTGAGGGATATCTGTTCTCCAAAGGTTTTGAAATCTAGTGTACACTGCAACACACTCATCCATTTAATAAAATATGGACAATTTTCTTCATGAGAAATTTATTCAATTCATTTGGATGTACATTGCTAATTTTAAAAACATTTTTTGAACGAGGAATTGATGGTGAGGAAGCCTATAGATAAAGTTAAGGCCTCATTATTTCACCAATCACACTATCCAATGAGTGCAGTTTGATTCTTCCCACAAACACTTATCTTCCATCCGTTGAAATGTTTTCTCTTGATATTTCTAGTGCTGATGAACTTTGGGACTACATCCCAGTAAGCATGTCATCCTACAAACTCCAGTCACATGTATATATTGATGTTTAATTATCCATAACGTAATTTGTGCACTATTACCGGTTGCTTACTGCGGCAATGGACTGCATCTGTCCGGGAGCTGGGCAGGCCTCTGCCTGAGTTCCTTGAATTTATTGCTGAAATCATTTGTCACAATTTATGCTGTCTGTGAGCGACACTGCCTTCTCCCGGGTGGACTATAGTCCCTCCAGTAGAGCTGCTTAGTGCGTTATTGTTGCGCTGTTAAAAAGTTAATTTTAAGCAAACATTGACAGCCTTCAGGTCCGAATTGAGTGAGCTGAATAGATAAAATGACTAGAGGGCACACCAGGTCATATTTCCAGGTAGCAACATGCAGCTTTACATTATTCATATCTCCAAGACAAAGAGTTTGAAGATATAACAGATTCCCCTTGGCTTTCGCTCCCACCGGAGATCCGTTGTGTTAGCAGGGTAACGCAAACAGTTTTTTCTGGAAATTGTATACAAAATCCAAAACCAGTGAAGTTGGCATGTTATGTAAATCGTTGATAAAAACAGAATACAATGATTTGCAAATCCTTTTCAACTTATATTCAATTGAATGCACTGCAAAGACAAGATATTTAATGTTCAAACTGAGAAACTTTATTTTCTTTTTGCAAATAATCATTAACTTAGAATTTAAAGGCAGCAACACATTGCAAAAAAGTTGGCACAGGGGCCTTTTTATCACTGTGTTACATCGCCTGTCCTTTTAACGACACTCACTAAACGTTTGGGAACTGAGGAGACCCATTTTTGAAGCTTTTCAGGTGGAACTCTTTCCCATTCTTGCTTGATGTACAGCTTACGTTGTTCAACAGTCCGGGGTCTCCGTTGTCGTATTTTACACTTCATAATGTGCCACACATTTTCAATGGGAGACAGGTCTGGACTACAGGCAGGCCAGTCTAGTACCCGCACTCTTTTGCTACGGAGCCATGCTGTTGTAACACGTGCAGAATGTGGCTTGGCATTGTCTTGCTGAAATAAGCAGGGGCGTCCATGAAAAAGACGTTGCTTGGATGGCAACATATGTTGCTCCAAAACCTGTATTTACCTTTCAGCATTAATGGTGCCCTCACATATGTGTAAGTTGCCCATGCCTTGGGCACTAATACACCCCCATACCATCACAGATACTGGCTTTTGAACTTTGCGCCTATAACAGTCCGGATGGTTCTTTTCCTCTTTGGTCCGGAGGACACGACGTCCACAGTTTCCAAAAACAATTTGAAATGTGGACTCGTCAGACCACAGAACACTTCTCCACTTTGCATCAGTCCATCTTGGATGAGCTTGGGCGCAGCGAAGCTGGTGGCGTTTCTGGGTTCTGTTGATAAATGGCTTTCGCTTTGCATTGTAGAGTTTTAACTTGCGCTTGCAGATGTAGCGACGAACTGTAGTTACAGACAGTGGTTTTCTGAAGTGTCCCTGAGCCCATGTGGTGATGTCCTTTACACACTGATGTCGGTTTTTGATGCAGTACCGCCTGAGGGATCGAAGGTCACGGGCATTCAGTGTTGGTTTTCGGCCTTGTCGCTTACGTGCAGTGATTTCTCCAGATTCTCTGAACCTTTTGACGATATTACGGACCATAGATGATGAAATCCCTAAATTTCTTGCAATAGCTTGTTGAGGAATGTTGTTTTTAAACTGTTCGACAATCAGCTCACGCATTTGTTCACTAAGTGGTGACCCTCGCCCCATCCTTGTTTGTGAATGACTGAGCATTTCTGGGAAGCTGCTTTTATACCCAATCATGGCACCCACCTGTTCCCAATTACCCCGTTCACCTGTGGGATGTTCCAAATAAGTGTTGGATGAGCATTCCTCAACTCTCTCAGTCTTTTTTGCCACTTGTGCCAGCTTTTTTGAAACATGTTGCAGGCATCAAATTCTGAATGAGCTAATATTTGCAAAAAATTACAAAGTTTACCTGTTCGAACATTAAGTAACTTGTCTTTGCAGTGTATTCAATTGAATATAGGTTGAAAAGGATTTGCAAATCATTGTATTCTGTTTTTATTTACGATTTACGCAACGTGCCAACTTCACTGGTTTTGGGTTTTGTAAAACACATAGTGTCTATTGCTAGTGAACCAGATTGTTTTGTGCGAACCCAAGGCCTTTCCTGCAGTACCACCACCAGGTCAAACTGTGTATATCCAATGCAATAACAAACAGTTACGATGATAATCATGCCACACTTCTTGTGATCATGTCTGGTGCAGAGAGAAGGCTTTTTATTGATGTTGGTCCCCGATGACATTTTATGAATTCCAGACTGCGCCTAAGATAGTAGTTAATGATATTTATTGAATTGGATAGGCATGGACATTAGTGCTGATGAAGAGCGGATTAGAGTCGAGTCGATGGTGACCGGTGCAGGATAACGGGCAACCCCAGGGGATGAGACTCAGGGTGGGGGTAGCATCTCTGCTTGGAAGCATTGAAGCTCTTTCGAGTCCCCAAAGGGTGTGAGAGTGTTAAGTCCTCCTGGTGGACGTCATGGACGTCATGAATGTGGAGCACGTATTCTTGTGACAACCACTGACCGGGGACTTAGATGGCGAACGTCGAGTTCGAGGGGTAGTTTCTGTTTGCCTAGGCTTGTATAATTTTCAGAGATGCACATGATCAATGCCAAATGAGCCCATCGCTTTCTTCAGCAGTGTGAGGTAGGATTATCCGAAGTGTAGGGTCATTTGTATGAGGAAGCAAATCCCCTCTTAATTCACAGGTTTGTCATGGTTATTCAGTTGTCACGGACTGCTGAGAAAGTTGTGAAATTTGTTTCTCAAACTTGTGCAGTTTCCTGCGTGACATAGTCACTGAGCACGGTGCTACCACATGGGCTAAACTTTTAATTCTTAAAAATGGCAATACCTTGATCATATTTGGGAACTGCAAAACATTTGTGTTCATTCCTAGTGGAAAGAGGACAAACTCTAATGTGTGATGCTACAACCTTCCCTGCAGCGCCAGGTCAAACTTCATATTTCTGAATGTACCATTTCACCACCACCACCACCAGCCTGAGCTGTTGAAACAAGCCAGATAGAGTCCATGGATTCTCATCACAGTTGTGAGGAGAGGCTATCTGAGGAATCCTGGGCTTGTTTGAACCAGTCGGGCGGTTCTCCTCTGACCCTTCATATCTTCAAACAGTTTCTGTCTGCAGTCCTGCTGCTCGCTGGATGTTCTAGTTTTTTTTTTTTTTTTAAATGATGTTGTGTAAACTCAAGAGACTTGTGAAAATTTTGGGAGCTTAGCAGTGTCAGAAATACTCAAACCAGCATATCTGGTGCCAACAACTATGCCATGGTCGAAGTCGCTAAGATAACATTTTTCTCCACTCATGCTTTTTGTTTGCATTTAATTATTATTATTTTTTTGCCTGTATCCGCCTTGCACTGCAGTCACATGATTGGTTGATAAAATAATTGCATAGATAGGTCCCAAATTAAGTGCACAGTAAGTGTATCGGTTGTATATTTATGAGATCTGCAGAATTGAAATTTATCATTTTCATAAAGTGATTGATTAATCACTGCATTCTTCAAGCTGATCTAATGATCAAATGAATGGAACTCGTTTCAGTGGCTGAGTTAGTACACTTCATACAGAACCTTGCGACTGCACTGGAGCCTTCTACTGATGCCTACAGTAACCCATCGTTTCGCTACTGCTCTTTCGTTAGAGCTTCCGCTACTATGTCCAAGACTGTTCGCTACTATAATCAAAGTGTTTGTTGCCGATTCAAGCTTTGTTTGATTGTCCGTATTGAGTCAGAACCCAAAAAAATATTCTCAGCAGTAATACAAATTGTTTTTATGAAGTTTAACTACTGATTCTAAAATGATATTTATGTTCTTAACTTGTATTTATCTATAGTAGTGAACGGACTTGGACATAGTATGGAAACCCCTGTAAACCTTGCCTACTATTTCCCGTAGCATTTACAGAACAAGTAATTGTCATCCACATGATTTTTTTTTTTCAGCCAGACTGCTGGCTTATGATTTTTCAACTTTATGTGTATGGGACAATGTCTGTTTTATGTATAAAGGCTTCTTATATGGCGCTATGTAGAAGTTTTTTTTTTTTTCTTTCTTCCACATGTAAGATTTTTTTTTTTTGTAACTTAACTACTTTTGGCAATTTGGCAATTTTGGCAGTTTTACAGGGACCATTCCTCTCTTGGTGAGAAGAGAAGCAACAACTAAAAAGCTGCTTCTGTTAAAATGTTTTTGCCAATAAATGAATGCTGAACCTAAGTTTTAGTTTTTACATAATTAAAAATCAGCATTGTTTACATTTCCCAATCGTACTTGTCATAATTTGTATGGAAAACATGTACAAATGGATGGTTATGGTTCTCTGAGTGAAGCGACCATCTCTCCACCCAATAACAGCTGTATGGTGACTGAGGCCGTCAACACCATAGGCTGTATAAAAAGATGGACAAAGCTACCATGACGTCACCCATTGGTTTCATACTATATGCATACTATATGCATACTATAAAGAAAGCCTCGATTTTAACGAATTGAATTGCGCCGGATGTGATTTCTATCGGACGAGAGCGTGTATGGAAGATCAGGAGAGGACCGTGGCTCTAGATCTGACCGTATCGAACGAGGACCAGAGGATAGCCACGTCCTAAAAGCATATTCTGGCTTTATCCTTTATTCTAGTCTATATGGGACCATAATTTACAAAAATGAACATCATGATGTATCGAAGGAGACTTGAAACTTGCTATAGCTACCATAAAATAATGTGAAAAATCATTTTTTAAATGAAAATCCAGGTGGGAAAGTAGGGTCAATTTTTCAGACTTAAATAGCATTGAACTTCTTTCTGCAACCACTGACGTTGCCATCTGCTGGCCATTAAATAGAATGCCATTTTTTGGTACTTCCGCATGGACTTCTTTTTTCAGACCAGGGTGCTGCGTCCATCTTTTAATACAGTCTATGGTTAAGACATACCACTACCTGGCCCATGCTGAAGTTTACAAGGCTCAGATATGTATGCACTCATTGGCTAACATTGATTGAAATGGGTTCCCAAGCAGTCTTGGGTTGGAGAGATTGTCTCTCCACTCAGAGAACTGTGGTTACGCTGTGATTGTTGATTTTTCATTGAAACAAGCCTCTCTCTCTACACATTCCATACCTTCGGGGAGATAGACAGCGAGGAGACCAAGTGGACAGAGCAGGTGTAGGTCCTTGAGTATCTCCTCAGAAACATTGGGCTCAGCTTTTGAATGAGACATCACCACCAACAGAATGCAAGTGGCTGACACAATTAAAAGTACCCACGCGCCTCAGTATACATGTACAAATGAACAGTACATCCATTGGGTTGTGATACTGCCAAACGCTATTTATACCTACTTTCTGCTACCAGACGCTGTGTATCACCATTGTTTGCTAGTCGCTGCGCATCGCTACTCTCTGACAGTTGCTGTGGATCACTATTCTTTGCCAGAGGTCGTGTATGACTACTCTCCGCCTAGACACCGGGTGCAGCCTAAAGCAGGCCCTTACCTGTGAGATGCCAAGGCTTCTTGTGAGGGATGAAGCCAGCTAACAATATGAAAGATTTCCCTGGTCAAACCAAGCAGGGTTCAAAGCACAGGGGAACAGTGAATGTGTTACCTGCTTCATAGTTGCACTAAGTATTGGTTCTTCAAAGGAGTTTTCAGCCACCATATTTAAGTCATAAAAATCTGGTAAAAATGAATGGAAAAAATTAGGACCTCACCACCTCCACGTGTGGAAAGGGCCATCATTTCCTGGATAGTTTCCATCAACCAGTTAAAGGGCCAAGATAGATACTGACAGACCCAGGTGGAGTGGACTAAAGTAAACAAGGAAATGGTCTATTTCTCAAAATGCCAGTTAGTCAAAGCTACACACTCAGTGCCCTAACAGGGCAGTGATATAAATCTTTGATCGCTCTCACCTTCCTCCAAGAAGTGGCAGAGGGATTGCATCTCTACTGACTGATTCAGGCTGAAGTCTGAGAATACCCAGGGCAGGAAAGCTTTATTCAAGTGAAGGATTACTCTCGCCATATGTGGCAAAAATCAACTGTAGTTCTGATGCATCGACAGAGCCTGCAGATCTCTCCTTGGCAATGTCGCTGCTATGAGAAATCAAATAATCCAGAGCTAAAGATACTTGTGTCACAGTTTCTCCCACCATGAGGTAAGGATAAGAAAACGTCTTTTAAAGTAAAGCTTTTTTTTTTGGTTTTCTCAAAATGGACATCCGCAAGTTTGAATTAGCAGGTTTGACATTTTAATTATACATATATTCAGACCCTTCTTTGTCAAAATAGACATTTTGTGCTTTGAGTGCTTCTAACGTCAGGATCTTCAATCAAACTATGCAGGACAACCTCCTTAAAGTCACTGAGCCCAGGGGTTCAAAGGCCGTTATCATGCCTAAAGTCTCATGTGACCAACGACAGCAAACTGAGTCTCAATGACCAAAAATTCACCATGAGTTCTCTCCTATAGACGACACATCAAGCTTTACAATGGTGCTTAGAATGATCACCAGCTAGGATGGGGGGTCATAACCTCCAGCTAAAACCCTGGCGAATTTATCAGTGAAGTTGGTTACTTTCTGTAAGTTTTCCATCATGAAGTGAACTACTGTTTAGAAATAACCCATTTTCTCCCCTTAACAATATTTTTTCATCAGAAGAGTGTGTCAGGCAGAATTTGAACATTATAAAGTGACTGAAAACGGACAAAACTTTTTCCAAAATGTATGCCCTCAGAGATATTTAGCATTTACTAGACATGCAGAGGTGCAGCTTAAGACTCATTTTGCTATGATGAGTCACATATTGAGATGGCTGGCTGTCTGTTGCATGAACAAGTCTTCAGATACTTCTCAGAAACTGCCATATAAGGCTGCAGCAGCTGACTGTAAACCCTTTACTGCATACAAAAGCAACCATGAGAGCTGCTATCATTCCTCTAAGGGTCAAAGATAATTTTCCTACCACAAGTAGCTCCTGTAGGCGCTGGAGCACCTGTGGGGCTGTACATATTTGTGCTTCAACCAAGTCAAACTTGCACCATAATCCGAGGTGCAGCTTATGAGAAATGGATCGCAGACTGCGTAAAGCCCAGTACAAACAGGCTGGCCCTGTCAGGGGCCAAGCCCAGAGTTTTAGTCCTTAAGGGAAGGTATGAAACAGGTCTCCCTCAACCTGATTCAACAAAGCGGAAGCTTCCACAGCCAGGAGGGGTGTAATCTCCAAAAACCAGGTTATTTGTGCCAGTGCAGAGTCATAAGAGTCAGCCTCACCTTTTCCGTCTCGAATCTCTGCAGCACAGTTGGAAGAAGACTGAGGAGTGGAAATGCAGACAACATCCCGTGAGGCCAGTGCTGTACTGCCTGGGCCCAGTACTGGCTTTTAGCCCGTTTACCGGCGTTATAGGCCTCCTCCCCACCACCCCCGATATCCGACTCCACCATTACAGGATGGTCCTTAAGGCTGGTGTGATCATGAGGATTTTATAAGATGTACTTAGGAATGAACCTTTTCTGCTTAAGTCTCATCTCTCCGTATGCAGGGGTCTGTTTTGAACAGCTAAATTCCTACACAGATCACACAAAGTGGAGGGATCATTCAAGAGGGCTGGTGGAAGACCATGTGCACCCCTCTCGCCTCATCCGTGTGTGTGTGTGTGTGTGCGTGTGTGCTTACAGGCCAACTCCAACGCTTTTGGCGATAGACTACCGCTATCGGGGTGTTTCATTCTGAAAAAAAAAAAAACCCCAAAAGCAGTAGTCTACTGCCAAAGGCGGTAGAGTTGGCATGTACGGTGTGTGTTTCGTGGTTTTGCCCCTGCCGGCTGCAAACAGCAAACCGGCGGGCACTGGGACCATGTAGCCAAAAGGAAGAGTAGGGACCCAAAGGCACAGGCTGAGTAAAAATATATAAAAAGACTTTTATTAAACAAGAAACAACTCTATTCAGCAATCAGGGGAGCAACAGCACAACACACCAGGGCAAAAAACACAGAATGCAGCTGCACTGCAGCTCTTAAATACTCTTCGCTTCACCTCCACTTCAACGAGCAACAGGTGAGGCTCGATGTGGTGGAGGCGAAGACAGCAGGAGGGGGAGGGACTGCAGGGCAGAACCATCACAGTGTGTATACGCTACTGTATGTCACCAGGGCAAGAGAGGACTCCTGCTCGGCAAATTGCTCTCTGGCGATTAATTTATCGTCTTCAAACTAATTTTGGCTTGTTCACTGATCATGTCGGCAATGTACTGTTACAACTGACTGTCAGCGTCTACCAATTCAGCACTCAGAAAAAACAAAATGTGTGCAGGACTAGGAAAAGGGGTAACTTGGGATTTTTTTCTATTCTGAGATTAACGGGGTATCTCAGTGATATCCCAGTGATGTTGACAATCAAGCACTACTGTACTGTCAATTTTCCACACTTTGCTGTACATAATTTCGACCAATTTTATCTCAAAATGAAAGACTTGGATCACTCTTTGATTTTTTTGGAAGATCTCAATTTTTTAAAGTGACTCAAGTGACCCCTTTTCCTAGTGCTGCACGCAAATGTTAAAAATGTACCACCACATGAAGTTGTGCAAAAAGTGGAATAAATTTCATTATGTATAGCCTTGCTTGACACATAACACCAAAAAAAAAAACTGGAAATATTTTTCATATTCATTAAAAATGTCAACTTACCACCTGAGAATGAAATGGGTTCAAGCAAAACATTAAATTTTTCACTGTAGAATCAGGCAATGTGCCGACATGCAGAAAACTCTTCTAATCTCACTCTGACAATAAAAACAGTGTTTCTTTTCAACTCACGTCTGCTCTTTGGGTGCAGATTCCACAATTTTTGGGTAAAAACATCACACCACGGAGCCTTCATAAATATGAGATATTTTCCTAATTTTCAGTAAATGCATATATAGCAGGGACAGCAGCTATCTGTGAAATTTATTTTTATTGTGAATACATTTTAGGGTGCATTGGCAGTTTATATCAATGATTTGGCGGAGTCCGGAGATATTCACAGGACAGAATAACAGAACAGACGCCACTCATTTTCCAATGCATCAGGGCTCTGTTCATGGCAGGATCGTGTCTGAGTGCCTGAGTCCATCAGAGTTTGGTAGCTCTTGGTAAAACATTACTGCCACCATTAATGGTTTATTGGTGGTATTCTCCTTGGTATTCATATCCCTGTCGATAAATAAATACATCATTTCAGAATTTCCTTGTAAAAGTGGATGATAAAGTGCAGCCACAATTATTATTTTTTCATCTAATGCATATTCAATAATCTGATACTGCAAACATCGTAAGTGGTTGTGAATTGAAATATGAAAACTGAGAAATGTTTGGTCCAATCAACAAAACCTTAGTTTGGAAATGGTTGAATAAAATGGTCCTGACTTAAACCAGATATAAACATTTGTCTTTAACTTAACTCAGGTCTGTAAAATGAGCAATCGTGACAGTATGAATGTTTTAATGTCTCTTATATGATAAACAGCTTTGCTCTGTATCAACCTGATAGTTACTCAAGCCTTAAGTACAGAATGTACAGTAAGCTAAAGCTGCTTAAGATTCGCTGGCTATATTGTAGGCTATTCAGTTAACATGACATCCGATAGCTGTTTGCGTAGTTACTTTACGTGTTCTTACTATAATGTTAGAGATTTACCCAATCAAAGTTATTTATTTTTTTTTAATGAATGTTAACATATTTAGATTATTTGAACGCTAAATCACAACGCTGCCCATCACTGAGGTGTAAATTATGACGCAACTTTGAGCAGGCGCGCCCCCGTCTAACTATTGCTCGACATGCAAGTTTTTTTTCATTGAAACACCTGAAGGACATGATCTGTCAAAGGTCCAGATTTTCCCGCACCGAATGGTCCGACTTGGTCGGACAAGATAAGTTTACTGAAACAGCCCCCTGGATCACCCATAAGTACTTTTCTTCGTAAATCTACCAGATAACACTGGCATAGTCATATATTTGAAAGTCACATTTTCTGCAGGAAGCATCTGATATTTGCTCCATATTCAATATAGAACTGAAAACAGTGGAGAGTTTATTTAACACTGTAAGAGAACCACTTAGACCCCTGACAGGAGGTGGAACCATTAAAGGTGTGAGTTCAAAATCTTACCAGTTCTTCTCCAGATCATCAGTGGTGTCAGGCAGCTCTCTGTTCTTGGTCTCCGGCAGTAGGAAACAGAGAGCACCAGATGCTAAGCATAAAATACTGTAGACCAGTGTGGGAATGGCGCTATGGTACACTGCCAACATGTTCAGCACTGGGGACAGCATTCCTGCAACTCTCAATATCATGGCACCCAAACCATTGGCAGTTTGCCTGAAGAAAGATGGAACAACACGATTTAACGGGCAGACAGTCAAGATTAAACAAGGAGAACTGCTGATAAGTGATGTTAAAACAGGATTATCATTAGTTATGAATGCTTGCTTGAGAATTTTAGAAGTTATTTATGTTTAAGCAAAAAGCATGTATTCAGAGAATAAGTGGCATGGAATAATCATAAGGAAAACCAGATACTTGGATTTAATTCAATTCTTGCCGAGTACCAACAGATATTTATGAAATCAAAATGGAAATCTAGCAAAGCAATGCAAAAAAAAAAATATATATATATATATACACGCACAGAGCAGTAGCCAAGAATGTACCTGATAGAAGTGGGAAACAACTCCTGAACAAAGACAGCAAATACTGTGCCTCCCAAGTTCAAGAGCAGCCTGCCAGTAGCAGCGAGCACTGTGAGGGGAATTGACCGGTCTGCAATGGAATCACATAAAGGTCCTTTTCATTGTGAAGTTCCTGAATGTCACATAATCGGGTGTGGCTGAATAAAAGAGAAATTAGAAGCAATTTGAAAAGCCTCAAAAATTATAAGCATAAATTGTGTAAGAATCCTTGAGTGGTCAATTATAATAATTCTCATCTTATACCAGTGTAAACTCATCATAAACATCAAATAATGGAAGTATCTGGGAGGTGGAGGACATTATCATAGGGGGACTGATTAAAATCATACAAACACGCATGCATGCACTCATATATATATATATATATATATATATATATATATATATATATATATATAGACACACACACATACACACACACACACACACACACACACACACACACACACACTCAAATAAACATACATACGTTTAAGTACGAAGTTTACATACACCTTAGCTGGGTACGATTTTGGGTTGTGAGAAGAACCCGGAGTACCCAGAGCACTTATCAGGCCAGATGACCTTCCATCGCACCAAAGCCATGCAATTGTATGCATTTATGATGTTAGACAGGTTAAATTGGGAAGTCTGACCAGCCAAGGAGATCAAAGCCCCACTCACAGCAGGATGTGATGTGCTCTATGCTTTGACACATTTCTACCAAAGTCAACATTAAATTTTCTTGTGCCACAGTAGCAGCTAAGTGAGTTCAAACCAGGTGAGGACTGTTGCCCACTCATTAATAAGCGTTACAAGGTAAATGGACGTAATTTGCTTCATCTGTGGGTGGTCATATTGTTTAGGCTCACTGGCATATGTTTTTGCATTCTTGGCGTTCAGAATCAGCCCTTAGTTTTTGAGGCGCGCGAACGCATCTGCGCGCCATAATTTGCCCAATAAAAAGCCGAGGGAAGGAGCTGTAGACCACGCGCCCAGCATACCTGAAAGCAAGCGCCTCAAAACCCGCGTGAACACCACCCGTTAACTGCACCACACGCATGCGCATGGGGCAATTTGTTCTAGTTAAACAGGCCAAACACTTCAACCAGCCTGTAGCCACGTCAAAGTCATTCCTTTTTCGATTTGGCTGGTTAACTGTGATCACTGGATGAGCACTGAGACACTGACGTCTCAGAATGTGTCTTACATCTGACGATATTAATTAGGCAAAATGCGGCGTTGTCCTGTCCTACGGAGAATAGACAGGGACGTTCCTTGAAACTGAAAGCAGTGGAATATCGGACATGGGTTATCTTCATAACTTGGTTCATAATACATCTGTGCAGTCAGTGGTGGCGGTGGAAAACATCCCTTGAAACGGATGAGATTTAGTGACCCGATTTCAATCATTGTTCTTGGTCAACATTTTAGTTTCCCTTATCATGAAATGTTTAGGCGAGTGAATAATAAACTCTATGACATGTTTAATTCACATGCCTTAATAGGCAACTCTTCACGAAAAAACTACCGCGTTAAATTTAGTCACATCCTAAGCAAGTCGTCAAATCTGTGCGTAATGATTGTTCAATTGAGAAAGATTGAAAAGTGGTCTTTAATGCATTCAATTCATGTTTGATTTCTCGTTTTATCAAAGTGCGGTATTTATTCAGTTTTGGGAAATCACGATGTGTAGAAAACATGAGCCCAAATTGGCTGGCTCACAAGGACTAGTTAAGGTCAGATCTCATGTATTTCCACGGAAACGGAGAGAATACTCGCAAAAAACTTTTATATTTTGAGGGCGAAATGCCCATAGTATGAATAAATGTAGATTATACATTTTATTTTGGTAGTAATAATTGTATAATCACATTATTACACTCGAGGGTTTGCTTGACCGTCATTCTCGTCTCTTCGGTGATGCTAACGAACTCGGCGCCTGGCCGCATCACTGTCAAGAATGACGGTCAAGCATACCCTCGCGTGTAATAATGCTTAATTAACGTTAGCTCCGATTAATGTGGCCAAGCAGCAAAAGTATCCAGCAACATTAAGGCTGAACAGTTTCATTATTTCAACCCCACCTTTCATGGGCTTTCGCTTATCACCTTTTCAGACTATTATCAAATTAACGTTACCTCTGAAATAAGCAGTTTTCACAGATCTGTTGATTTATTGAATGTTCATTTCAATGCACAAATGCAAACAAATTGACAAATTAGTCAAATCAATGGCCTAGGCACCTAAGATAGGCGGAGTAATATTTTCAGTGATGAGGTATTTTTCATTTGAGCACAGGCTACCTGTACTCTCTTGTTAATTTGAGAACATTCTAAACGTCCAATTGACCAATCAGATTGCTCGGTCAGATCTAAATGGATAATATGGGAAACTGGAGAGTGTGGTGCACGTGCACTGAACACCATATTGGGTTCTTCAACTACTAGCAAGCTAGCATAATTACAAAAAAAAGTGGCTGATGACACAGTCAAAAACAGATGAAAATACTGTGCATTGAAAGTCTGTGTTGGTGGTGTGTTTGTGGTCAGCTATTGCCAACGCAGAGCCAGACACAATATTTTTTGACCTGCTTGAGTTGGATGGGACCACAGCAAATGATATAACAGAGAAACTGCTTGCATTTCTTCATAAAAATGGCTTTGATGACTACTTCTTGGGTGAGTGTTTTGTGGCATTTGTATGTGATGGAGCACCAGTAATGCCGGACAAAAGAGTTGCTGCACAACTTTGGAGCAGATTTCCAGACCTGTTTGTTTGGCACTGCTGAAATCACTGTATGGAATTGGCCGTCGGCAATGTTCTGAAGGAGGTTGGTGGACTTAACTATTGTAAGATCTTCTTTGACAAGCTCTACACTCTAGGCTATATCATGCCTCACTCAAAACCAAAGAGAACTGTGTCATTGTGCTCGGAGTGTTCGGCAACATCTCCTTTCAATTGGACGTGTTTTGTCGGTAGATAATTCATAGATGGATTTTAAAGAGAAAAATACTTGTTAAAACTCTTAGTGGAGTTTTAAAACAATTTTTCTTAAAATCAGCAGCATGTTCTAGTATTTGAATGTTTCACTTAATGATCTGCTGGTACCCACTGCCCATAGCCAACTTAATTTACCTGCCAACAGTTGAAAAGGGGGAGTAACGGCACTTCTTTTTTTAAACTTTTACTTAAAGCACTGGTCCCATTAAAATGTAAAGCCATTAGAGACGTACTGGTCCCAGTAGAATGTAATACCATTAGAATGCTACTGGTTCCATTAGAAAGTAGAACCATTAGAAAACTACTGGTTCCATTTGGAGGTAAAACCATGAGAAAACTGGTCCCGTTACGATCTAAAATGATTAGAAAAACATACTGTGAAACCTACTGCTGCAACAGAAAATATAGCAGAGTCCTAACGCTGGGCACCAGAGACATGCCTATACATATGTGTAATTGTGTATGTATTCAGATATTTTCCCCTCCGAATTGGGAACAGAACATATGGGGCATGACAACTCACGGCAGTTTGCGATTTTAATAAAATTTTTTCAGAACATGAACCATCAAACCATCAGGTTGTGTTCTTTTCCCTCCTTTTGAATGGGTGAGTCATGAACAATGATTTAATCACAAAAGGCCAAATATGATTTATTCACAAATTTAACTGCAAAAGGCCAAAGGTGATCTTGGAATGTATTAAATGAAATCACTGAACACTGCAATCTACAAACTGTATAGCCTACACAAGGACCCACAAGAAATTACACAGATTTGATCGCCAAAGAAGGCTATAACATCTGTCTTCCTCCATCACATTAGGAACCATTAGAGACCACTACACCTTGTAGTGACCACTGGACCACTGTATAAAAACGCCTGTAGGAACCATTAAGACTTCTCTAGGAACCATTAGCAGGGACCAGTTAAAGTCCTGTGGATTTGTGAAGGAGATAATAGAATCCCATTAGAAAAACAAACCAAACCATTAGGAAAACATAAGCAGCCATTAGAAACCATCACAAAACCACCAGGAACCATTAGAAACCAATAGAATATGCCTAATTGTTTCCAAATGGTTTCCCTGACTTTTTACAGCAGGGGAGCCATTGCAGCAGCATGTATTTTTAATAACGGGAAATTGCATTGCAACTGTATGCCAGACTTTTTTCAGCAGGGTAAGAATACACGGAAACAGCTCATATCAGCATTCTTATTGCACATAGAGCTGTCATTTTACATTCACTTTTATCGCGCAGCTGAATCAAAACCCTATCTAACTGTAAGTACTCAACTCTTTCCCCAATCTGCTCTAGTTCACCCTTGCAAAGGTCGCCCCCACGAATTGATACTACAGCAAGAGTATGGCACGCCCTGAGGGCTCGGGCCGAGCTCGGGGCACCAGGGAGTTCCCCCGGCAATGACCGGGAAGCCGGCCCGGACCCTAGGAGAAGTGCAGGGTGGAAGGAGAAGCTGATGGCGAAAATCAATCGGACGGGGCGGATTCGGGCATGGCCTAAAGATCTCAGCCTCTGCGCCGGCCATACACGAGGCCCTGAGAGCTTAGTCTAGTGGCGAGCCGAGCTGCAGTTCCCTTGGGAACGACCGGGGACCAGGCCCGGCACCCGGGAGTGGCCTTTAGCCGAAGAGGACGGTGGCGGCCAAAAGTAATAAAATGGGCGCGGGTTTTGGGCCCGGCACAAATAATTCAGCCTCCACCGCGGCCCAGCTGAGCCGTCCAGCAGGGGGTCCCCAAAAAGGGCTCTTCCCGCCCTTCCCCTTTACAATCCCCATCTTGATAGCCTGCTGCAGGGCCGAGTTATTTGCCAAAAAGCCTCCAGCCCCCCCGTCGAGTTTTGGCCCTGCCCCACGGCCCAGTGACCCCCGGGGTATGCCATTCTCTTCAAGGTGACTCCCTCCAAAAGGCCCCCTTGGGCCGAGCTCTGGGGCAGCGGGGAAAGGGGTGAACCGGTGTCACCCTTTTCAGCTGGGCGGTCCTAATGTTCTGGGCCAAGCAATCTGACTTTAAGAAGGAATGCAGTGAAAAATGACAAAGTCCCGCTCTTCAAGAAATTCAGCAAAGTCCAGTTTAACTTGCATTGGGTGCAAAATATTGGAATCTATCATAAAAGATGAGCTGGACTGATTTCTCGAATGTCACAGTATCTTGAGGGAAAGCTAACATGGTTTCATGGTTTGAAGAGGCCACCAAGACTTATGACCAGATCAGGGCTTATGACACCATATACTTGAATTTCCAGAGAGCATTTGATACAGTACCGCATAAGAGACTCATTTTTAAAACAAGCTCCATTGGAGTTACAGGAGGTATTCTTGATTGGATTTAAAACTGGTTACAGGACGGAACACAAAGAGTGGTGGTCTATGGTATCTCATCTGAGCTAGGTATGGTGGGGAGTGGCGTCCCCCAGGGATCGGTGTTGGGACCCCTGCTGTTCCTCATCTACATTAATGACCTTGATAGGAATATTGAGAGCAGAATAGTTAAATTTGCAGATGATACTAAATTGGGGGGGTTTGGCAAATAGTTTAAAGTCCACTAAAGTGATTCAGGATGATTAGGATAGAATCCAGAATTGGGCAGAAATGTGACAAATGAAATTGAATGTAGCGAAATGTGAAGTTGTTCATGTAGGTAATAAAAACATTAGACGGGATTACTTCATAAGAGGTTTAAACCTGGAATGTGCTCCACACGAGAAAGATCTGGGAGTGATTGTTGACCAAACCCTCACTGGCTCTAGCCATTGTGCCGTAGCAGTTAAAACAGCCAATCGGATGCTGGGATACATTGCCAAAAATATTGTGTACAAATCTAAGGAGGTGATGCTTCTTTTGTACAACACATTCGTCAGACCACATCTGGAGTATTGTGTGCAGTTCTAGGGACCATACTATAAGAAAGATAAAGAGGCTCTAGAGAAAGTTCAGAGAAGAGCCACTAAGCTAATTCCAGGTATAAAAGATGAAAGCTATGAGAAGAGGCAGAAGATCCTTAATCTTTTTAGTCTTAAGAAAAGGAGACAAAGGGGTGATCTGCTTAAGGTCTTTAAATATGTTAAAGGGATTTACAAAGTGAATTAAGTTGGATTACTTCGACTAAGTGTTGTTAGTAGGACTCAGGGTCACAAATGGAAGTTGACCTAAGGTAAATTTAGCACTGATATTCGGAAATATATCTTCACCCAAAGAGTAATTTCGATGGGGAATAGCTTGCCTGACCGTATTGTTGAGACAGAGACCTTGGGGGTTTTCAAGAGCAGGCTTGACTTAAAGCTAGATACCACTGAGTCACTGAGTATCTGAAGGGATATATTCACAATGGTATAAAGGAACTGGGGAGCGTAGTTGGGCTGAACGACCTGTTCTCGCCATTTATGTTATGTTATTGTTTGGGCAGTAAATATATGGAAACTTCAGCTTCCTACCGAAAGATGGTGGAGCAAACACAGGCTTCAACTCCTCACGTTACAATCTGGTTATTTCAAACCATATCTTTATAAGATATATCTGAGGACATACCTTGTTCGAAAGCCAACATGAGCAGACAAACAAATCCACCCAGCAGAAGAACAACTGCACCTGTTGTCCTTCTCCCCAAGGCTCCCATTAACCAGGCGCAAAATATTTGGGCTGGTATTTCGCTCAGTCCAAAGGTAAGCTGTGTCAGGAAGATGTTCATTCCAAATTGCCCTACGTTCAGCGTTATGCAGTAGAAGGCCAAGTTTAAGGAAAACCTGCGGATTCAGAAAGGTAAACAATTACCTCGAAATTAAAATCCTACAAACTGCACATAGGTCTTATGTCGTCGCAATTTAAATTTTACATGCATCACACAATGCTTCTGATACAATAGCTCATGAAACATGCAGGCAGGCACATAATATTGTCTGGCTTACAGTTGTAATGCAATTTCCCGTTATTAAAAGTACATGCCGCTGCAATGGCTTCCCTGCTGAAAAAAGTCAGAGAAACCATTAGGCAACCATTAGGCATATTCGATTGGTTCCTAATGGTTCCTGGTGCTTTTGTAATGGCTTCTAATGGCTACTTATGTTTTCCTAATGGTTCGCTTTGTTTTTCTTATGGGATTCTATTATCTCCCACACAAATCTACAGGACTTTAACTGGTCACTGGTCTCTAATTGTTCCGAATGTGATGGAGGAACACAGATGTTATAGCCTTCTTTGGTGATCACATCTGTGTGATTTCTAGAGGGTCCTTGTGTAGGCTATACAATGTGTTTGTAGATTGCAGTGTTCAGGGATTTCATTTCATTCATTCTAACATCACATTTGGCCTTTTGCGATTAAATTTGTGATTAAATCATATTTGGCCTTTTGACTCATCCATCCAAAAGGAGGGAAAAGAACACAACCTGATGGTTTGATGGTTCATGTTCTGAAAAAATTTTATTAAAATCACAAACTGCCATGAGTTGACATGCACCATATGGCCTGTTCCCAATTCGGAGGAGAAAATATCTGAATACATAGACAATTACACATATGTATAGGTATGTCTCAGGTGCCCGGCGTTAGGACTCGGCTATAATTTCTGTTGCGGCAGTAGGTTTCTCAGTATGTTTTTCTAATAGTTTTAGATCCTAATGGGACCAGATTTCTAATGGTTTTAGCTCCAAATGGAACCAGTAGCTTTCTAATGGTATTACATTCTAATGGAACCAGTAGCTTTCTAATGGCATCACATTCTAATGGGACCAGTAGATCTGTAATGGTATTAAATTCTAATGGGACCAGTAGGTCTCTAATGGTATTAAATTCTAATGGGTCCAGTAGGTCTCCAATGGTTATATATCCTAAGAGGACCAGTAGGTTTCTAATGGTTTTACATCCTAATGGGACCAGTAGGTTCCTAATGGTTTCTTACAATGGTTCCTAATGGGGTTCCAATTCCCATTAGACCATTAGAAAACTAATGGTTCCTAAGGTTTTTTTTCCTAATGGTATTCTACTGGATTTTTCAGCAGGGTTATACGGTGAAAGCAACATGCAGGGGCATTTTCACACATCATCATGGTCTAACCTGCTACAATGTCATATTTAGCTTGGTTCCTGTTGACAAGAGAACATAAAGCAGACCATTATCTACTGTGCAGTGAAAAAGTATTTTTCCCCTTCCTGATTTCTTACTTTTTTGCATATTTTTCAAACTTACATGTTTCAGATCATCAAAGAAATAGTAATATAAGAAATAGACAACCAGAGTAAATACAAAATTCAGTTTTTTAAATGATGATTTCATTTATTAAGTGAAAAAATCTATCCAAACCTACCTGGTCCTATGTGAAAAAGTAATTGCCCCCCCCCCCCCCTTCAGTCTGGAAAGGGTTGCAAAGCCATTTGGGACTTTGGGATTCCGGCGAATCATGGTCAGAGCCATTATCCATAAATGGAGAAAACTTGGAAGAGTGGTGAACCTTCCGAGGAGTGGCCGGCTAGCAAAATTACTCCAAGAGCTCATCGACAACTCATCCAGGAGGTCACAAAAAAACCCAAAACTACGCCTGAAGAACGGCAACTGAAACTGCACTCTCATGATCCAAAATGCTTCACTAAACTATGGAAATGAGAGTCGTCCGTGAATTGGTCCATTTTTCTCAGTTCATGGCCTCATTGTGCATTGCATCAAGCTCTGTGAGACAGTGATTTCAATATCTTGAACCACCTGCCCTGTTAAGTCAAACCGCTCCAGAGTTTCCTGCATTTCGAAGTGGTCTACTTCCTCTCATTTGGCCTAGACTCAAGAGCAATTACTCTGCTAAAATATGCCTGAGCAAACCGGTTTTGGGGGTGAAACGCTCCAGCGGTCAAATGGGCCAACTGTAGCTTGGAAACTCCACTGGATGTAGAAATATTTAGTGTTTCATTCAAACCCCCAAAAGATCCTTCCCACTCAACAACAAAGTTGACTGTCCACATGAAAATTGGGTTGTAACTGGACATGCTTTGGCCTAACATCCTGGTGTGATTTTTAAAGAGGAAGACAATCCATTCTAACTTCAGTAAGCATGAACGAAGAAACTGAAAGAGCAGTCTGCTGTCAGCATGTTGGTCAGAAAAAGGAAGAGAAAATTAATACTTATTTAAGCATAAACCTTACCATCCAAACGCTAATGTCAAGAAGTATTTTCTGAGCTGGGGCGAAGTGAACAGATCTTTCACGCTGCCTCTCTCTCCTTTCTTACGATTTACAACCTGCAAAAGAAAGATCACACAACGTGTTCATCACAACAATGACAGACAGTCAGGCTCAGAGTTATTTGCATCCTTGATAAAATATGTGGAAAAAGCCGCTTATGATGTAAAACACAATTCATTTTATGAAAATCATGAGTGTCAACCTCACTGAGCCCAAGGACCAGACTGGGCCCTTCCAGCGCTGTGAGATGTTCAAATCAGTGGATTGGGACATTAGATCCATCTGGGGGAATGGGCTTTGAATGGGCTTTGATTAGACTACTCTCTGCTGTGAAGGCTGGGTGTATAACACCTCGGTATTCAAGTCTAAGTCAGTATACTGTTTTGGAGCAACACATGCTGTCATCTGGACACCGTCAGTTCTGGAAACAACCCTGAAGTTTCCAGCAATACAATGCCAAAACACATTCTTGCGTGGATCACGAGCACATTGCAGCATAAGCAGAGTGTTGGAGCTCGGCTGGCACTGATTGAGAATGTTTGGCACATTTTGGTGAGATGTGACATCAAAGGCTCCATACAATTTCGCACCTAAGACCTGCATAAAGGAGACAAATTATGCTGGCAGGACTTCAGCTACGAGGGTCTTCAGTGCTCAGTTACTTAATGAGAGCTATAAAAAGACACAATCAACTCTGCCAACTTTTTTTTTTTTGGAATCATAAAATTTCCATATTTTTAAGGGGACATTTTCAGTATATTTCAAAAAACTTATTGTAGTTTTAATCCTCAAAACAAGTAAGCACGGCAAAACATCCCTACAACAACTTTTAGATAAAGATAGCAGCAGTGCATTTAAGTGAATTTTGCTAAAATAAGCCATTTTTACTTATGATGCTGTGCTACAGATAAAATAAATGCTCACACTGGCGATTATGTGCTGATCTGATAGAACAGTAAGTGTTTTAGTCAATCAACCCTCAATCCCTCAAAAAAGGAAAATCTACCTATATTTCACACGGACAGCCATTGGTCTTGGACTTCCAAAAGATTCCATTCGATTCAATTGGTTTATTCAGGAATTTTAGGCCTTCCGACCCACAGTTCCACAGCATAACCATGTATCAACAACAAGATTGTGCTATACATATACACAATATACATATGTCTGTATACAATTTTTTCAGTGAGTACAAGCAGATATACACATAAATGACAGAAAATGGTAACTAGGTGAAATTTCTAACTGTTATGATATGACTCTCTGATGCTGAAGGCTTCATGTATATACGCCCCTAGCATCCATGCATTATCAGAATCACATTTTCCCATTACTGCAGGAAGTGTGTGACAATCAGTACTGAATATGGCATTATATTTATGTCTAACAGTTTCATATACCTGGCATTTGTTCATGAAGTGCAACTCGTCTTCTATTATGCTGGAATTAAATCTATCATGACAATATTTACATACAAGATTTTCCCTTTCTACATTATACCAACGTCCAGTTTCTATTGCAAGATTATGAGTAGAGCATCTGAACAACAATAGTGCTCTTTTGGACTGTCTATGATATAGTTGACAAATACCGCTCAGGCTCTATAGTAGATTTAAATGTAGAATAAGTTTGTAATTTGCTAGAGTTAGATATACTGTTAAACCAAGCCTCGTGAGCGACACTTCGAAGTCTCTGGTTTAAAACACTGATAAAATAACGTTTGTCGCTCACGCCCTGCATTTGCCATACGTGATTGAAACCCAGAGACTGAAGAAGCTTTTCAACACAAGACACCCTGTTATTCCTACCGACATTATGTAATTCTAACAACATGTTGGAACATTTCTTTGGATATCAAAAACACTCCATACTTGTAAGTTTCAACCAATATAGAATGAACCTTTTTATATGACATATTGATAGGGGAAATCTACCCAGTTCACCTAATACTGCTTGATTGCAAACAGATTTATGAATACTCAAGATGTTCTTACAAAAGAATGCATGTACATTTTCAATACATTCAACATATTCATACCCCCAAATCTCTGCACCATAGACTAGAATAGGGGTAATCATTCTATCAAAAAGAAATGGGGCTTTGAGGTGATCTACTTTATATTTTGTAATGAAGCGTATTAACAGGTAAGCCGCCTTTTTAGCTTGGTGTGACAAGTGCTCTCTGGTCTTCCACCAAGACAGCTTGGGGGTGAACCATGTACCCAAATATTTGTACTGATTTACAATTTCTATTTCAATATCAGTATAAAACCATTTTTCTACTTTACTCACTACGCCACCTCTGCGAAATACCATTATTTTTGTTTTATTCAAGTTTACATTCATCCCATAATGAGAACAAAATTTATGTAGTGTGTTTATCTGTTGCTGTAGTCTTCCAACTGTATCTCCTATGTTAGCCATATAATCTGCAAAAAGTAGAGTTAACAATTCTGTAGCATTGTCAATTTGTCCATCCTGACAGTTTTCCTTTGTTAAAAGGTCAATAAATTTGTTTAAAAATAGGACAAACATTGTTGGGCTAACCATACAGCCTTGCCGTGTACCGATTGTACAATCAAAATAATTTGTGAGACCTTCATTACACCTCACACAAGACTTCAAATTTGCATACATTGACTTTAAAACAGTATAAACCTTGCCACTAATACCATTTTTCAAAATAACATAGAACAGGAGGTTGTGCTGAACGCTATCAAAGGCCTTTGTAAAAATCAAAATACAATACATCCTACCTCGACGTTTCGATATATATTTCTGTACACATGACTGTAAGACAAAAATGTTATCAACAGTTGAACAACCGTGTTTGTATCCAGCTTGTTCTTCTCGTAACAAATGACCAAGGTTAGCATACATTGTTATTCTCTTATTTATAATACGCATAAAAATTTTACCTAAGACATCTAAAAGTGAAATGCCTCTGTAATTGTTGACATCATTTTTGCTACCACTTTTGTACAAAGGACAGATAAACGCATAACACCATGCTGTCGGAAACTTACCAGTATCAAGTATTTTATTGTACAGTATGATTAAAAATGGTTCAAGTATGTGTATAGAAGATTTCAACATCTCAACAACACCATCCGGTCCAGGCGCTTTCCTGTTTTTCATACTAAATAATGCGTCCCTTAATTCATCAAGAGTTATTTCGCTGTTCAATATATAATCATATTCATGTTCAATGTTTACATTATCGTTCATTACATCTGTGATATGTGAAGCAAAATTTCCTGAGGTTTCCTGAGGGATCTCCTCCCAGACCTGGACTAAAGCATCCGCCAACTTCTGGACAGTCTGTGGTGCAACGTGTCGTTGGTGGATGGAGTGAGACATGATGTCCCAGATGTGCTCAATTGGATTCAGCTCTGGGGAACAGGTGGGCCAGTCCATATCATCAATGCCTTCGTCTTGCAGCAACAGCTGACACACACCAGCCACATGAGGTCTGCATTGTCTTGCATTAGGAGGAACCCAGGGCCAACCGCACCAGCAAATGGTCTCAAGGGGTCTGAGGATCTCATCTGGGTACCTAATGGCAGTCAGGCTCTCTCTGGTGAGCAAATGGAGGGCTGTGCGGCCCCCAAAGAAATGCCACCCCACACCATTACTGACCCATTGCCAAACCGGTCATGCTGGAGGATGTTGCAGGCAGCAGAACGTTCTCCACGGCGTCTCCAGACTCTGTCACATGTGATCAGTGTGAACCTGCTTTCATCTGTGAAAAGCACAGGGGCGCCAGTGGCGAATTTTTCCAATCTTGGTGTTCTCTGGCAAATGCCAAACATCCTGCATGGCCATCTGTGGCATTTTGCTGTGATACAAAACTGCACATTTCAGAGTGGCCTTTTATTGTGGACAGTCTAAGGTACACCTGTGCGCTAATCATGGTGTCTGATGTGCATCTTGATGTGGCACACCTGTGAGGTGGGATGGATTGTCCCAGCAAAACAAAAGTGCTCAGTATCACACATTTAGACAGATTTGTGAACAATGTTTGAGAGAAATGGTAATATTGTGTATCTGGAATGAATATTAGATCTTTGAGTCCATCTCATGACAAATGGGAGCAAAAACAAAAGTGTTGTGTTTATATTTTTGTTGAGTATATAAGACTTTGCAGTTTTCTGATATGTTTGAACAGAGTACATAATTATTTGTTTATTTGTGTTGAGCAGTATATGCAGAATTTTTTTCCCCCCATTAACTATACAATAATTTTGCACCTGACTGCGCATTGTACTCAACAACTGTTCTTTCAGGACCAGGAATTCTATGACTGAATAGCCAAAATGAAAGTAAATAAAATCATAATCTTTGCCCATATGTGTGAACAGGGAGAAATCCTATGGTGGCTAATCACATCCTTCTATAAGGTCTATGGCTGTGAATAATCACTCAGCAATCATTTTCGTAATTTCAAATAAAGCCAAATGCCAAAAAAAACTTGCACTTAAAATACCTTTTCCATGATGTAATCAGGCATTTTTCGTTTATTGACGACCGCAGCCTTGATAATGAGCTTTTCCGCTGCTTCTGTTTTCCCTCGATCAATCAGCCATCTTGCAGATTCTGGAAGTATCCTGCAGAATTATGGGAAAATTGCACTGAACTGGGATTTGATCTCAAATACGGGTGACACATAAGAGGTTAATTAATTAATAAAATAAAAATGGTTACTTTAAATAATGCAGTACTAAATTTAATAAGTACTGCAATTTGACTACTGATATGGTGTTTCTGATTGCTGCACATGGCCTATATATTTTGCTTGAGGGTTTATTTTCGACACAAGGGCTCAAAGCATTGGCAGTATGTTTCATTTTGGTCCAATTCGAAATATCCAAACCGAGTTCTAATCCCACCCAGTGACGACACTGAAGCGATTTTCTCCTTCAATTCAGAAAATACAGAAATTCACACAAATTCTTTCAAGCACCAGCCTTCTGCTTTCCTGACTGTACAGCTGAAGTAGAGGCCAATTACTGGAGTATCAGAAGAGGGAAACGACAAGGACAACATTACATGTCGGGCTGTAAAGCGCCAAGTCTTCAGTCAGACAGCCTGACCAGACTTTCGAATCGTATGATCATCTGACTTGTAAAAGCGACTGAGCAATGCAATGCCTGCTCTGAGCAACTGAATGGAAGAAGGATTCTTTACTATTTAAGTAAAACTACTTGAGGAGCACACCTGGCTCCTAGAGTCCCTGGCCTGCCAAAAACCCTTAACTTATTGTGATGACGCTTCCTGAGGGTCACAGTGCTCTGTTTGGACACATTTAAACATTTCCAGTTGTTTGGATGCCAAGGCAGCGACTACTAGAAAGCCTGTTGGTACTATTTCACATTGTTATGGAGGGGCATTTGAACTTTAGCTGGTTTTAAATTGTGATTTTCTAAATGAAGGAAAAGAAATTTTGTCTAGTTTTATGCATTTCATTATTCTATATTTACCTCTAGTTAATTTGCGGTTTATTTTGTGGAGATACAACCTGGGATGCAATAATTATCGCAATAAGAATCTCTGATGTCCTTTGTCATTGATTTGTCCTTTCTTTTTCCTTAGTTTTTAAGTATTCACTAGCTTAAAGGGTTTATAATCACTTTAAAAATCTTAGTAACATCTGAGTACCTTATGACCACTCCTACCAAGAAATGAGAACACTTCTGAAAAGGGAACACCTCCCTGTCAGGTATACTGCCTTGATTTTGGTATTGAATGGAGTCGCCAAAAATATGTAGTGTCCGCAAAGGTATACTGTCAAGCATACACGGCGCCCTCCATAATTATTGGCACCCCTGGTTAAGATGTGTTCTTTAGCTTCTAATAAATTCAGTTTTTTTTCTAAATAATATAGGACCACAATGAAAAAAAGAGGAAAATCCAACCTTTAATTCAAATGCATTTATTCAGCGGGAAAAAAATCCCACATTAAGAAATAATTCTTTTACATCAAATCATGTGTGCTACAATTATTAGCACCCCTGATGTTAATACTTTGTACAACCCCCTTTTGCCAACAAAACAGCACCTAATCTTCTCCTATAATGTTTCACAAGATGGGTGAACACAAGAGGGATCTTCCACCTTTCCTCTTTGCACAATCTAAATCATCCAGCGACCTGGGTCCTCTCCTCTGCACTCTCCTCTTCAGCTACTCCACTGGTTTTCAATGGGGTTGAGGTCTGGGGACTGAGATGGCCTTGGGAGGAGCTTGATTCTGTGTCTGGTGAACCAATTCTGTGTTGATTTGGCCACATGTTTAGGGTCATTACCTTGTTGAAAAACCCAGTGACGACCCATCTTCAGCTTTCGAGCAGAGGCCACCAGATTTTGATTTAAAATGTCCTGGTATTTCAAAGCGTTCATAATGCCATGCACCCTAACAAGGTTCCCAGAGCCTCTGGAAGAGAAACAGGCCCACAGCATCACCGATCCTCCCCCATACTTCACAGTGGGTACAGTGGGTGCTTTTCCTCATACTCATCTTTTGTGTTCTGCCAGACCCACTTGGAGGGTTTGTTGCCAAACAGCTCTATTTTGGTCTCATCTGACCAAAGCACACGGTCCCAGTTGAAGTCCCAGTACCGCTTAGCAAACTCTAGACGTTTGCGTTTATGATTGTGAGTGAAAAAAGGTTTTTTCCATGCATGCCTCCCAAACAGCTTGTTGGCATGTAGATAGCGCTTGATGGTTGTTTTGGAGGCTTGTGACCCCAAGATGCTACCATTTGTTGCAATTCTTTAACAGTGAGCTTTGGAGAACTTTTTATTTCTCTTACCATCCTCCTTACTGTGCGTGGTTGCAAAATAACCTTGCGTCCTTGTCCAGGCTTGTTTACCACTGTTCCAGTTGTTTTGAACTTCTTAATGATTCCTCTGGCAGTAGATATGGGCAGGTGCAGGCGAGTGGCTATTTTTTTGTTGCCATTACCTGACTTTTGAAGGTCGACACACATCTGCCTTACTTGAATGGTGTGTTCCTTTGTCTTTTCCATGTTGAAGAGTGGATAAGAGAAATGGCCTCTGTGTCACGTCATATTTATACCCCAGGGAAACAGGAAGTGATGAATTACTAAGTAAATGTTCCTAGATACTCTAATCAACTTTGTAAACTACTGTAGAAATGACAGAAATACTTCAATTACATTTAATTCCAAGGAAATGTTAGGGGTGCCAATAATTGTGGAACAGGTGATTTTATGAAAAATAATAATTTCTTAGTCAGAGATTTTTCTTTTCATTAAAATTCACTTGAGTTGAAGGTTATATTTTTCAACAATTTTCAGTGTGAGAGTATGCTTCTGCAATAAAAATTGAATTTATTTTAAAGCTTTTAACACATCCTAACCAGTGGTGCCAATAATTATAGAGGGTGCTGTATTTCTGTTAAGACTTGGCCAAATGGGATTATCCCACCTGAGTTAAATAATGCTCCTAAGATAAGATTTAAAGTATATTCAGTAAAATCAAATCAGGATATGGGGCCTTTTTCTGTGCACAAATGAATTCAAATGTTGTTTGTAGTGTCCACAACAGTGCGTATTGTCCGCAACATTTTCCCTGACATCCTTTAATACTGCATCAGCCACCCTTCAAATGAAAATATTTGTTTAATATGATTATTAGAAGTTAAAACTAGAGTAATTCCCTCATGACAGAACTAATCCACACCCACTGTAGATACACAGGGTGTTCAAAAATTACATTCTAAGGCGAGAATTTCAGCTGTTGATGTTGTTTTGAACAGTGGTTATAAAAAGCAATATTTTAGGTATGTGTCACTAATGTATGGAAGAAATGGCATGTTTTTATTATGTTATTTTTATATTAGGATAAGACGAGTGTATTTGGCACGTTTTGTTGATTGACACTTTTTTCTTTTTCAAGACATCTAAGTCATTACTCTTATTGCTGTAGTGTCCTCAACATCACAAAATGGATCTCTGCATACATTTGAGGCCATAGAATTCTTAGTGTTTGCGACAAGTCCGTGAAATTTGAAGCAATTATTCGGGGAATACAATAGTAACTAAAAATAACACAAAAAAATTTGATGCATTTCAATTTTTACCCCCCAGTGCCCCTAAAGGTGCAACCAGAAGTTGACTCATATCAGTATACTGTGATCCACCTGAAAATAGCAAAACATCAACTATACACAGGATCATCTCTTGAATAAACAAGCAACATGTACCATATGTAGAGGGTAACAACAGCCCAAGGGGATGCAATGACCAACTGGACAGTCCTCCAGTCACGGATGAAATATGCGATGCCAGCAAGGACAGCCTCCCCAACGGCACCGAAAATCTGGCAAAGAGCAGATGGGTACGTTCTCTGTGCCACTCCAATCCACTCTGTTGCTGCACGGGAGAAAGACTTCACTAACAAACAAACTTTTCACTGCATCCTCACCAAAGTGCATCAATATCATACCTAAAATCACATTAGCAGCTTTCCAGCAGAACACGGTGAGTCCCACTAATAGAGATCAGCATTGCTGTATTGGCCCACAGCACGCAGGACAGTAAAACTGCTGTACTGGCACACAGCCCACAGTGCAGTAATATTGCTGTATTTAAACACAGCGCACAGTACAGTAATATTTCTACATTGGCCCATAGCATATTGTACTATAAAATAGTTGTATTGGCCCACAGCAAATACAGGACAGTCATACTGCTGTTTTGGCCCATAGCACACACTACAGTAAAATGGCTGTTTTCGGGCCAAAGCACACAGTATATTATTATTGCTGTGTTGGCCCACAGCACACACAGTATAGTAATATTGCTGTATTGGCCCACACCAAACACAGTGCGGAAACACTGCTGTATTGGTCCACACTACAGTAATAATGCTGCATTGGCCCACACCAAACACAGTACAGAAACACTGCTGTATTGGCCCACAGTACAGTAATAATGCTGTATTGGCCCACAGCGCACGGTACGGTGATATTGCTTTTTTGGCCCACAGCACACATAGTTCAGTAACATTGATGAAGTGGCCCACAGCACACGCAGTACAGAAACACTGCTGTATTGGCCCACTTTCTGACCTATATTCAATTTAGTACACTACAAAGACAAGTTATTTAATATTCAAACTGATAAACTAGTTTTTTTTTTTGGAAATAATCATTCATTTTAAATTCAATGCCTGTAACATGTTCCAAAAAAGATGGGACAGGAGCATCAAAAGACTGGGAAAGTTGAGGAATGCTCAAAAAACACCTGTTTGGAACATTCCACAGGTGAACAGGTTAATTGGTAACAGGTGAGCGTCATGATTAGGAATGAAATGAGCATCCCCAAAAGGCTCAGTCTTTCACAACCAAAGATGGGGCGAAGTACACCACTTTGTGAACAACTGCGCGAGCAAATAGTCCAACAGTTTAAGAAAAACATGTCTCAACAAGCTATTGCAAGGAATTTAGGGATTTCATCATCTACAGTCCATAATATCATCAAAAGATTCAGAGAATCCGGAAAAATCTCGAAGCGTCAAGGCCGAAAACCAACATTGAATGCCTGTAACCGTCAGTCCCCCAGGTGGCACTGCATTAAAAACCGACATCATTCTGTGAAGGATATTACCATGTGGGCCCAGGAACACTTCAGAAAGCCATTGTCAGTTAACACAGTTCATCGCTACGTCTACAAGTGCAACTCTACCATGCAAAGCGAAAGCCAGATATCCACAACTCCATGAAACACTGCCGCCTTCTCTGGGCCCAAGCTCATCTGAGATGAACCGACGCAAATTGGAAATGTGTGCTCTGGTCTGACGTGTCCACATTTCAAACTATTTTTGGAAATCATGGATGTCATGTCCTCTAGGCTAAAGAGGAAAAGGACCATCCAGAATGTCAGCAGCACTAAGTTCAAAAGCCAGCATTTGTGATGGTATGGGGATGTATTAGTGCCCATGGCATGGGTAACTTGCACATATGTGAAGGCACCATTAATGCCGAAAGGTACATACAGACTTTAGAGCAACATATGCTGCCAACCAAACGACGTATTTTTCAGGAACATCCCTGCTTATTTCAGCAAGACAACACCAAGCCACATTCTGCAGTGTTACAACAGCATGTCTTCGTAGTAAGAGCGCAGGGAATAGACTGGCCAGCCTGCAGTCCAGACCTGTCTCCCACTGCAAATGTGTGGTGCATTATGAAGAGCAAAATACAACAAAGGAGACCCCGGACTGTTGAGCAACTGAAGTCGTACATCAAGCAAGAATGGGAAAGAATTTCACCTACAAAGCAGGGGCAGATCTACAGAGGGCAACTGCCTCCCCACTGTCGAGCCTTGCGCCCCTAACTATACTTGTTAAACAAATCACCACTATGTCTAAAAGCCCCTCAAAGCATTGAAATAAAAAATGAATTCACCAAAAAAAAATTTTTATTTAATATTCGGCTCCTCAAATAGCTGCGGTCCTGCAGCGCTGAGTCTGCGTGATGAGCCTCCTGCTCCGCTCTGGCGTGTGTCATTTGTCATGGACATATGTTGGAGTCTGCGTGCAGCGCAGTAGAGTGGAGCCACTAGCCACCCAACTTACTCCAGGTAAATTCAATTTCCCCAGGTGACGCATTAACTCACGAAGTTTAAGTGAAGTTAAATTTGCAATAGATGGAATGTACGCTAAGGCGGCGTTATACTTCGCGCACCCGCGAACGCATTTTAGCGCACTCGGACGCGGACGGGTCCTCTGCCAAATATACACTGCCCGGCCAAAAAAAAAAGTCACACGCTCAAATATTTAGTTGGAACCCCTGTAGCTTTGATTACAGTCCATATTCATCTTGTCACTGTTTTGACAACTATATGCAATGCCAGAACATTTATTTTCGACCAGAAATGGCATAATTTTTGGCCGAGCTCTTGTCTTCTCGACATAATGGTTGAACCACTGGTGGTCTTTCATGAGCACATCCCAATAACTTTTAATGTGTTTAAGGTCAGGACTTTGTGGTGGCTAATTTGTTTGCGAAAATGATTCCTCATACTTTTATTTGTCATTCATGGTTTTCTTGGCCAAATACAGGCCAATAACTTGCCCGTTCTGAAATACTGTAACATTTTTCCACCATCAGGGGATGGGTCTTCCGACATGATTTTTTAAGAAATGAGTAGCGACGCGCTTCATCAGTCGGGGTAAAGATGATTATTGCCAGCTGAAACATATTAATAACAGCAATAATGATCTAATTATAGAATTAGTTCATCAATTTCCGAACGGTGACTTTTTTTTTTTTGGCCGGGCAGTGTAGTTAAACGCATTGAGCGCTCCTGTATGCGGAAAGAAAAGCGACGAAAAGCATCCGTGATAGTTTGCTAGAGCACGCGCAGTCAATGTTTTGATCACGCGTTCCTGTGCGCGCGGTCAGAAAATTTTGGAGGGTATGCGGTCGACCGCGGAGGGCTACGTGCACACTGTTTGATGACGGAAATTGTGTGCACCGATTTTGGCTCGCGCTCCTAACTTTTTGAACTCCAGTTCATCCTGGAGCGCAGCGCTACCAAGCAAGCCCTGAACGAGGCTGTGTAATAAAACCAGGTCCTTACTGTCAAGGCAGGCAGTGCCTGCGGGCACGGACCCGTGTGCGAAACTTCTTTGCTCATTTGAGTTCCGGATACCTACAGAAACTCACTTGCGTACAGCCAAACAGCGACCTTGTTCCGAACTCCTGAAGGAGTGTCATGAGACACGTTTTGTTTTTACGAGCCTTACACCGACACACGGTCTCAGTACCACAGAATACTGAAATTACATCATAGATGCCTGTCTTGCTCTCTGCAGAACAGTTGGCCAAATCATTCGTCTAGCCTGCCATTTAGATAAATGAATTGTTATGAATGCATTTTTCAAATATCCGAAGTTGGTAAAATGAGCTGGTTTAATGTGGTCTAGCACTCGCCCTATACAGTAGAAATAACCCAGATTGCGTCATCTAATTCTCGAAAATATGAATGCTCTGTAGGCCTACAGATTATTATTTTTTTATCTAGCCTCCCTACTGAACATTATATATCGGCAGGTTTGGCAAGCAGCGTTAATGAATTGTATTCGCACTTTGCTGTCGGCTGCTAATATGGGTTTTCGCGATATAGGTGCTTTCTTTCAGCATCATAGAGACAAAATCTTAAGTTGGCGGCTATACTCAGGCAGAGGGGCGTGATATAGCCTAATAATTTTATACTTAGAAAGAGGTTTTGAATAAATCTTCGTGTCCTTGAAAATGCGGTGGCCGTTTCCAAACCTGCCAATCATTTTTAATGTTTCCAGCTAGGATTGATAAAAATCATCTGTTCAGAGCATTCATATTTTTACATTATTAGTGCAAGGCCAGTGAAGAGAGAAAAATTGTAACTGTCTCGAGACACTCCTTCAGCGGTCGCGCACAAGGCTGCTGATTGGCTGAACGCAAATCAGTTTCTTTTGGGGTCCGGAACTCCGGTGGGAATAAAAATTTCGCGACCCGTGTCTCTAGCCTGTATGCTAAAGGTAAGGCAGCGGTATTATTCGCCTCTCATTCTATCACAGGTAAAAGTACGGGCTGGTCCGTACTGACTACCGTTAGCCCTTGTTATAAACTATGTAGCCTGACAATCATCATACGATCGTCTTTGAAATCTAGCTGTTCTCAGTATTGAGAAACAGCGTGCAAAAGAACTAGGTTTGGATATGTTTGTGAGACGCTTTGCTGCCCAGCACAACAATCGTTGTCTGGAGGTCTTAAAAGAGATGGCCAATATCAGTCCTGGACTGTGACTTATGTACTTTTGCTGTATTTATTTTGAGGTACTTTTATTTCATTAAGCCTAAATATTCACTCTACTACATCTTGGAAGGCATAATAATACAGTGCGTCCAGAAATAAGGGAAACTGGGAATAAAATGAGAAGTATTTTGTTGAAACTTAGTATCTATTAAACTTATTAGGGCTATTAATTACACAACTGTGTAATTTATCTCATCAAACAAAGAAATCAAAATTAGTCAGGCATCGCTGTCAGAACTCATTGCTCTGTTGTCAGCTGCATGATTTGAGCACATCTGCCATGCAGCTAGCAGGGCTTTATATTTGAAGCAGTACACATTACACAACCTAAAGCACTAATGGCCCCGAAAATGAAAAGTTGACTTGAAACTGATCATTCAGGTTCATCCGTGTTTAGGCTGCTCATCATTTTATATAATTTGGTGCAAAGTGGTTACTGAATTACTCCAAAGGTGTCACTGTTGTTCAGATGAGTGTGGCACAAGCTCCACTTGCTTGACATAGATAGAAGATATAGTTATGTAAAAAAGTGATTTTTAATCAAAGAATGTCGAGTAATTGTGATAGAATTAACCATTTATTCTTGGTTTCCTTTTTTTGGGACACACTGTACAATAAATACATTGAAGAATATTTTTCTGAAATTGTTCCCCAATTTTTAGATGCAGTTTTCTGGCAGATTGGTGAACCTCTGCCTATCTTTACTTACAACATCTGATATATTGTCTATGCTCTATTGTGAATAGAATATGGGTTTATGAGATTTGCAAATCATTGTATTGTTTTTATGCACGTTTTACACACTGTCCCAACTTCATTGGAATTTGGGATTTCCAAATACTGCACTGAGGACGTCCCATGCCACCCCTCCTAGACCTTTTGCCACCCCATGTAAAATTTTCTAGATCCGCCACTGCTATAAAACCTCAACAATTAGTGTCCTCAGTTCCCAACCACTTATTGAGTGTTGTTAAAAGGAAAGGTGATGTAACACAGTGGTTAACATGCCCCTCTCCCAGCTTTTTTGGAACGTGTTACAGGCATCAGATTCAAAATGAGCAATTATTTTCAAAAAAGCAATGAAATTTATTAGTTCGAACATTTAACATCTTGTCTTTGTCGTGTACTCAGCTTAATATAGGTCAAAAAGGATTTGGAAATCATTGTATTCTGTTTTCATTCATGTTATACACAACGTCCCAACTTCATTGGCATTGGGGTTGTATTATTGTATTATTGTGTTGGCCCACAGCACACACAGTACAGTATTATCGCTGTAATGGCCCTCAGCACACAGTACAGAATTATTGCTGTATTGGCCAGCAGCACATACAGTACAGTAATATTGCTGTATTGGCACGCAGCGAACAAAGTGCAGCAGTATCGCTGTATTGGCACAGTACAGTAACTGGCCAGAACCCAAAAAATTGATGCTAACAGCTGCTTTTTTCCTGCATTGATTAACAGTTGACCCCCACTATATAAAACATACTCACTGTACAAAGCCTAGTAAAACACTAATGTTTATAAATATCTGCATAAGTATTTTACTCAAATTATGTTATAATTAATACCAAGCTAACAGCACCTCATGAGACCAGACAGAACAGATAGAGACGCACAGGCAGCTGAAGGGCTTTGTCAGCAGAACAAAGTGAACAGCAAACAGCCCTCATGTTATGACAGCAGTGCAACTGACCTGGACTAGCACACTGCATCAAAAATAAAGAATGAGACTTTGACTTAGATGTAGGAGCATTTTCCAGGTGGAAAAATGACCGCGAACATTCATGAAAATCTACATAGTAATACTGAGTTGAAAACAACATTCAATGATAATCTAAATTTGCTCTTGACATATGAAAATTTTACAGCTCTTTTAATACATAGCAGCTTTTTTCATCAAGGGTGCCGATAATTTTTTTCAGCAGCCTATACCAAATTAAATGTTTTCAACAATGTAAAAAAATTCATACTTTATGTGATGTATGCCATTTTTTGACCAAAATCATAATATTTAAAACATGCATTCTGAATTATTTGAGTGGTCTGTAATCATCCTCATCCACTTCCTATTCAACAATTTATTCCACAGTGTCAATGTCAGCATCTATCTTCCTGTGCGTGCTTGAGTTCCACATTTCTGTCATGATTTGTCTATCTTTGAATAAATTACATTATATTTTGCCCGTCTAGACTTTCTGCAATTAGAACAATGAACATGAATACATTACCCAGAATAATGATGTTCACCCGATAACCACCATAAGCAGTTCCAACAATAAACTGGGCCACAAGGTAAACGCTGAAATTTGGAGCAAGCCCCGAGGTCAGAGCAGAAATGACCATGAGAACCACAGGTATCTGCACTGCTCGCTTTCTTCCAAACCTGCATTCAAATCACATCCACATACATTACATACAATATAAAACCCCTCAGTTGCAGTTAACTGCAAAATTCTCACAGCTGGTTTAAGGAGAAATACTCCATTCTCTTTTTGGGCAGACATGAATGTGCAACATGAAATGTGCGATCTTTTACATTTCCTTCAAAGAATGAACCAAGGGCAAGGAGTTTCCTATTATAAAGATATAATAATGTAAGAAATAACCATAAAATAACTATAATTACTCTTTTTTTCCCTAACAGATTTTATGAGAACATTACAATGCACCATACTGACCAGGGGCCTCATTTATAAACGGATTTATAAACGGTTTGTTATAGAAACAAACTTGACATTAAGAAAGGGGAATAATTAAGATTATGCAGAATGTCAATAAATTCCAAGTCCATCCCGATTAAATAAATGAAAATTCCATGCAGTTTACTTTACCCATGGGTTTATAAGTTGGTTATTTTCCACAAAATGTCATTTTTATTTTTTTGTGTGTATGTATTATTTAGGTATGAAATCTTCGCAAATTTTTATAAATAAGGCCCCAGAACACTACAGGTAGAGAAAATCTGTTAGGAACTTTTCTGCGAGGCTTCAGTGTGAACCTCTGCTAATCTATTACGTTATTATGTTACCATTTTACGATCTTACCATTTTTTATGTGTACTTACGACTCAGCAAGGGGACCAAAAATGAAGGAACCAAGAAGGATACCAGCCATAAAAACAGTCTGTGCCAAGCCCACAAAGTTTGCTTTATCGCAGACTAGATCAAACTGAAAGAGACATGGAAACTGCATGATTTTTCGGCATTCATCATCCATATATGCACTCAGGTAACAGACTCATTCACACTTACTTCAGAGACTATACTGGACTTGTATACCGAGGTGTCATACACCCAACCTTCCATGCAGTGAATAGTCTGGTTGATCCCATTCTCCCTGATGGATTCAATGTCCTGATCTACTGGTGTGAACATCTCACAGCTCTGGAAGGACCCAGCTTGGTCCTTTGGCAGAGTGAGGTTGAGCTGCTCCTTGGTGGTCAGATTTGGGCTGATTTCCAGGATCCAGTCCGTATTGCAGTGGTAAAAAGAGTCAGCATGCGTGAACATCACGCTGTACAGATGCATAGGCAGTACAATGGCTGGGATAAAGAGTCCCACCAGCAGACGTTTCTGGAACGGGCCGAAGTCGCCGATAGCCCTCAGGATCTCGCCGAAGTCTGCCATCGCAGATAACCTCAGCGGTGTGACTGTAGCACAGAGAGCAAACAGCAGGGAAATACAATCGAAGTTAAAGTTTAACCGCTCTAACAATGTCTTGCTGCATGTAACTCAGGAGATGCTATCAGTACAACTCACTTTATGGAGATACAGTAAAACATGTCCTTCAGAAAATGAGATGATATGTCACTGGAGAACCCCTCATCACTTTCCATTGAACAGTTGTTCGCCGTTTTACAGCATTTCAAATCCATGTGCTGGTAAGGTTCATACAATTTCATTAAATGTGGTTCACAACAAATGTATAAGCATATGCGCCTTTACAACCATAGCCGGATCTAGAGGGGTGCAGGGTCGGGCTACACCCCCCAGATTCTTGCTGCGCCCCCCCAGCTCATCCTGACGTAACATCACTCACTGCATGCTACAGCTAAAATCTAAAGATTGTTAAACGGGACCTAGTTTGCTATTTTTCCAAGTTTATATTTTGGTCTTTGACTCCCCTAGAGTACTCCTGATTGCGCAAAGTCAAAAAGGGTACTTATTTTGCTCATACTGCCATTCTCAAAAAACCCCATTTGTAGTTTATTGTAGTCTCTGCCTGAAACGCCTCATTGGGGTGGCTTTTCCGCTATGGCCCCCACTCCCCGTGTGCCCATTTTCTTCTGATTGACCAGCTCTGTGGAGGGCAGGAAGAAGCTTTTTGAAATCTGGAGAAATCACTGCACATAAGCGACAAGGTCGAAAACCAACAGTGAATGCCCCTGACCTTCGATCCCTCAGGCGGCACTGCATGAAAATGTTGGGATTCTGGATTCTGCTTTCATGTTAAGTTCTGTGCCTGGCTCTGCCATGTTATTGATTCTTGTGTTTAGAGACCACTGACCTTGTCTGACCATTCTTAGATTATGTATTGTGTATTTGGTATTAAGGATTTCCTGTTTTATAATTTTCATGTTTTGGTTATCAGTCTCCATGCCATGTTTTGTTTTTATAGCCATGTTTCATGCCATGTTTATTTTCCATGCTTTGCACTTTGTCTCCCCTGTCTTGTCATGTGTGTATCTTTGCTCACGGTCCCTTGTCTTGTGTGCCACTCATTCGGGTGATTTATTGGTTTCTGGGTTTCAATCTTCTTTCATTATCTCGTGTTCTTCCTTCCTCTCTCTTTTACTGTCTTACTAACACATACTAACAGTTTATTGTTTTTGCTAAATACTAATCCACACTAACCTTGTATATTTGGACTAACTTACTAACAAGCACTTGGGATTGTATAGCTGCACTTACTAATCGACTAATGATCTCTCAGCTGTCGCCCAATTCTAGTCTCCGCCTCCTTGCCTATCCCTAATTATCTCTGCTGCAAGTTTCTGTGGATTTCCACTTATACTTTGTGCTTTCCTTTTCTTTTATCTTGGCACTTTAGTACTCCTTAACCGGAGCTGTTGTTTTGTACTTAGGTTTGTCTTGTGATCCCTGTCTGCGTTTGGGCTACAGCCAAATTCATGTAATTAGTTTATCCCTCATGTGTCTCTCCCTGATCATTGTTCCCACTGATTGCACCTGTTCTCCCTGGTCATGTGTTTACCCCGGGTGTGTATATAAGATGTCTGTTTGGTACACTTTCTTGTCAGATCGTTCTCCCTAGTTTTCTTGTGCTACGTTTCTCGCCTCGATATCTCAGTGTTTATCTTTCTGACTGGATTGCCCGACTATTGTTTTTGGTTTGCCCTTTTTGGATATTGTTGCATCTGTGAATTTTGACCTTTTTTCTGCCCGACCTTGATTTTGTGATTACTGCCCTGGTTTTGGATTCGGACTGTCTTTGGCTTATGCGTTTGTTTCTCCTCCAAACCTACACCTGTGTACCGAACCCTTTTTGTCTGACCACGAACTTTGTTATTGGTGCCCTGGTTACGATTCTGGATTACGCCCATTGGATACTGTTTTTGGATTGTGGACTTTGTACCGTTGCCAGCTCTGTTGGGGGGTTTCCCCCTTCAGAAATAAAGCCTCCTTTTTGCATTCTACTGGTTGTCGCACTTGGTTCATTTCGTAAACCTCAACATTACGATCTGACCATGACGGAGCCAGCGTCAGACCAGTCTCTGCAGGAGGCAGTGCACCAACAGGGCGCTCAGTTAGAATTCCAAGAGCGTCAGCTTCGGGCTCTTATGCAACATATGCAAACCATGAGTCTTCAGATGGCGGATCTCACTCGCTCTGTGCAAGACGCTCAGCGGCTACAGTCTCCCCAGCCTGCCGTCCATGCCACTCCTGCTCCTGCGTCTGCTCCGCCACTGCCAGTCTGCGAGCCACGCCTGCCACCGCCTGAGAGGTACGACGGGAACCCGGGAGCATGTCGGGCTTTTCTCACCCAGTGCAAGCTCATTTTCAGCCTACAGCCCTCGTCATTCCCCACCGAAAGAGCTCGGGTTGCTTTCATCATCACGCAACTGACTGGAAGGGCCAAGCAGTGGGCTACGGCTGCATGGGAAGCAGATCTACCCTGCGTGCAGACATCTGGTCTGCTGGGTGAGGAGATGAGGCGCATCTTTGACCGCACGAAGCTGGGTCACGAGGCGGGACGAGAAATTCTGCGCATTCGACAGGGGAGCCGTTCCGTGGCCGACTACGCCATTGATTTCCAGACACTGGCTACCAACAGCAGGTGGGGACATAGAGCTTTGTTCGATGCCTTTTTTAACGGGCTTTCTGAAGCGTTAAAGGATGAGCTGGTTTCCCGGGAGTTACCGGAGGATTTGGATGACTTGGTCGACTTGGCTATTCGCGTGGATTCCCGATTGGAAGAACGCAGACGCTTCGCCTCCCGCAGACGACCTAACCCACTCCTCCAGAGCACTCTGCCTCTACCACCCCCTACTGGCGACAGTCCTCCTGAGCCAGAACCCATGCAACTGGGCCGTACTCTCATCCCTGTGGAGGAGAAGAACCGCCGTCGCAGAGAAGGGGCCTGCTTCTACTGTGGCAAGGGGGGACACCACATTGCTCAGTGTCCCAACAAGAGAAGTTCCCCTGGTGCACAGAGAAGAGTAGTGATTGGAGTGACGCCAGTGCAGGAGACTAAGAACCGTACGTGCCTCCCAGTTATCCTGGAGTGGGGAGGAGGGAGTAAGTCCACCCTAGCCCTCATTGATACCGGCGCTGAGGAGAACCTCATCGATGTGGAGCTGGCTCAAGAATGGGGAATCCCTACCGAGAGGATCTTTCCTGACCGGGTGGCCAATTCACTCAGTGGCCAGAAAATAGCCCAGATAACTCACGCTACCAGCCCCATCAAACTCAAAACCTCAGGAAACCACCACGAAACCATTCAGCTCCTCCTCTTACATTCTCCCCATGCTCCCATTGTTTTGGGCCATCCATGGATGGCCAAACACCTCCCAAATATTGATTGGCGGAAGAATGAGGTTAAGGGTTGGAGCCCCAACTGCTCCCTGGCATGCCTCCACAACGCCCGCGAACCTCAACACAGCCCATCCCAAGAAGAAATACCAGATCTTGAGAAGGTCCCCCTAGAGTTTCATGATCTCAAGGAAGTGTTCTCTAAGTCCCGGGCCACCAGCTTACCACCTCACCGACCTTATGACTGCACCATAGACCTGAAGCCAGGTACTATGCCCCCTAGAGGCCGACTCTATTCACTCTCCAGACCAGAAACCCAAGCCATGGAGAAGTATCTCTCAGAGTCTCTTGCTGCTGGCATTATACGCCCGTCATCATCACCTGCTGGTGCCGGATTCTTCTTTGTGTCTAAGAAGGACGGATCATTAAGACCCTGTATAGATTACCGTGGACTTAACGAAATAACTGTCAAGAATCGCTATCCACTTCCTCTAATGAACACTGCTTTCGATCTCCTGCAAGGAGCTAAGATTTTTACTAAGCTCGACCTCCGTAATGCCTATCACCTGGTACGCATCAGAGAGGGGGACGAATGGAAGACTGCCTTTAACACTCCCACGGGACACTGGGAGTATTTAGTTCTTCCTTTCGGGCTTACTAACGCTCCAGCAGTGTTTCAAAACCTTGTCAACGATGTGTTAAGAGACATGATAAATAAGTTTGTGTTTGTGTATCTTGACGATATCCTGATTTTTTCAGAGTCCCAGGAGGCCCATGTCAAACATGTTCGCCAAGTGCTCCGTCGCCTCCTGGAGAACCGCCTCTTTGTTAAAGCTGAAAAATGTGAATTTAATGTGGAAACCACTACGTTTTTGGGTTACATCATCTCCCCAGACACCATCCGGATGGACCCTCTAAAGGTGGAAGCTGTCACTAATTGGCCCAGACCAGAGGACCGTAAGTCTCTCCAGCGATTTTTGGGCTTCGCTAACTTTTACCGCCGGTTCATCCGGAATTATAGTTCTGTTGCCGCTCCTCTTACTGCTCTCACCTCTTCTAAATCCAAGTTTCTGTGGTCCGAAAAGGCTGAAGAGGCCTTCAATGACTTAAAAGCTCGTTTCACCTCTGCACCTATCCTAACCATTCCCAATCCAGAACTCCAGTTTATTGTTGAAGTGGACGCCTCCAATATCGGTGCTGGAGCCATCCTGTCGCAGAGGTCCACAGAAGATGGTAAGGTCCATCCTTGTGCCTTCTTTTCTCGCCGCCTCAGCTCTGCAGAAAGAAACTACGACATTGGGAATCGGGAGCTGTTGGCGGTAAAGTTGGCCTTAGAAGAGTGGAGACAATGGCTGGAGGGCTCCAAGGTACCCTTCATTGTCTGGACAGACCACAAGAACCTGGAATATCTACAAACGGCCAAAAGACTCAATCCGCGACAAGCCAGGTGGGCACTTTTCTTTTCACGATTTAACTTTCATATTGCCTATCGACCTGGAAGTAAGAATGTCAAGCCTGATGCCCTCTCCCGTTGTTTTGAAATCCAGGAAGAGGAAATTAACAGAGATACCATCCTCCCTAAAGAAGCGTTCATTAATGCATTATGTCTTGATATTGAGAGAGAAGTCAGAAATGCCCAAAACAATGCTGCTACTCCCAGTGCGTGTCCCACCAATTGTTTATATGTGCCAGCTACCTTACGCTCCCAAGTCCTGGAATGGGGACACGCATCCAGACTGTCCTGCCACCCTGGTATCCGCCGCACTAAGAACTTTATTCTTCAGAGGTTTTGGTGGCCAGAACTCACTCAAGATGTCCAGGGCTTCGTTGCTGCTTGCTCGGTCTGTGCCCAGGCTAAGACTTCTCACCAACCACCTCAAGGTTTATTGCAGCCCCTTCCTACACCACACCGCCCCTGGTCCCATATTGCTCTTGATTTTATCACAGGCCTTCCCTCATCCAATCACCACACCACCATTCTCACAATTGTTGATAGATTCTCCAAAGCAGTTCACTTAGTTCCCCTCACTAAACTCCCTTCTGCTCAAGACACTGCCAACCTAGTAATCCAACATGTCATTAGACTCCACGGCATACCCACTGATATCACTTCCGATCGCGGCCCCCAGTTCACTGCACTTTTTTGGAGAACATTCTTTAAAGCTTTAGGCACTTCAGTCAGTTTGTCATCAGGTTTCCACCCCCAGACTAATGGCCAGACCGAGCGAGCTAACCAGTGTGTGGAAAGTGTTTTACGATGTCTCTGTATTAGGAACCCC
Source organism: Gymnothorax reevesii (assembly GCA_029721435.1). Taxonomy (NCBI): domain Eukaryota; kingdom Metazoa; phylum Chordata; class Actinopteri; order Anguilliformes; family Muraenidae; genus Gymnothorax; species Gymnothorax reevesii. The sequence continues at coordinate 7,888,933 of CM056588.1, forward strand.
TCCTCCTGGAGCTATCAGTTACCGTGGGTGGAATACGCGTTGAACAGCCACACCTCTGCTGCCTCCGGCGTCTCCCCCTTCAAAGCCTGCCTGGGCTACCAGCCCCCTTTGTTCCCGTCCCAGGAGGAGGAGGTAGCTGTCCCCTCAGTCCGCGAATTCGTCCGTAGGTGCAGACGCACCTGGACTGCCACCCGCCAGGCCCTGCTCAGGTCGGTCGCTCGGATGAAAGAACAGGCCGACAAGAGACGCACCGCGGCGCCCATGTACCGACCTGGGCAGCGGGTCTGGTTGTCTTCAAGGGACATTCCCCTCAGAGGTAACGGGGGTAAGCTTTTCCCCAAATTCCTGGGCCCTTTCACCATTGAAAGGGTCCTAAGTCCCACTGCCGTTCGCCTCCGTCTCCCCCTGTCCATGCGACGCATACACCCCACTTTCCATGTGTCCCAGTTAAAACCTGCAGTAACCCACCCCCTGTCCTCTGGACCTGATCCCCCACCACCCGCCCGGATCATCAATGGAGGCGAAGCCTACACGGTCCGTGCCCTCCTGGACTCTCGTCGACGAGGCAGAGGACTGCAGTACCTCGTCGACTGGGAGGGTTACGGACCTGAACATCGCAGTTGGGTGCCAGCAAGGCACATATTGGATAAAAACCTCATCAAAGACTTTCATGCTAGTCACCAGAGACTTTCAGGTTGAACGCCAGGAGGCGTTCGTTGGGAGGGGGGTTCTGTTGGGATTCTGGATTCTGCTTTCATGTTAAGTTCTGTGCCTGGCTCTGCCATGTTATTGATTCTTGTGTTTAGAGACCACTGACCTTGTCTGACCATTCTTAGATTATGTATTGTGTATTTGGTATTAAGGATTTCCTGTTTTATAATTTTCATGTTTTGGTTATCAGTCTCCATGCCATGTTTTGTTTTCATAGCCATGTTTCATGCCATGTTTATTTTCCATGCTTTGCACTTTGTCTCCCCTGTCTTGTCATGTGTGTATCTTTGCTCACGGTCCCTTGTCTTGTGTGCCACTCATTCGGGTGATTTATTGGTTTCTGGGTTTCAATCTTCTTTCATTATCTCGTGTTCTTCCTTCCTCTCTCTTTTACTGTCTTACTAACACATACTAACAGTTTATTGTTTTTGCTAAATACTAATCCACACTAACCTTGTATATTTGGACTAACTTACTAACAAGCACTTGGGATTGTATAGCTGCACTTACTAATCGACTAATGATCTCTCAGCTGTCGCCCAATTCTAGTCTCCGCCTCCTTGCCTATCCCTAATTATCTCTGCTGCAAGTTTCTGTGGATTTCCACTTATACTTTGTGCTTTCCTTTTCTTTTATCTTGGCACTTTAGTACTCCTTAACCGGAGCTGTTGTTTTGTACTTAGGTTTGTCTTGTGATCCCTGTCTGCGTTTGGGCTACAGCCAAATTCATGTAATTAGTTTATCCCTCATGTGTCTCTCCCTGATCATTGTTCCCACTGATTGCACCTGTTCTCCCTGGTCATGTGTTTACCCCGGGTGTGTATATAAGATGTCTGTTTGGTACACTTTCTTGTCAGATCGTTCTCCCTAGTTTTCTTGTGCTACGTTTCTCGCCTCGATATCTCAGTGTTTATCTTTCTGACTGGATTGCCCGACTATTGTTTTTGGTTTGCCCTTTTTGGATATTGTTGCATCTGTGAATTTTGACCTTTTTTCTGCCCGACCTTGATTTTGTGATTACTGCCCTGGTTTTGGATTCGGACTGTCTTTGGCTTATGCGTTTGTTTCTCCTCCAAACCTACACCTGTGTACCGAACCCTTTTTGTCTGACCACGAACTTTGTTATTGGTGCCCTGGTTACGATTCTGGATTACGCCCATTGGATACTGTTTTTGGATTGTGGACTTTGTACCGTTGCCAGCTCTGTTGGGGGGTTTCCCCCTTCAGAAATAAAGCCTCCTTTTTGCATTCTACTGGTTGTCGCACTTGGTTCATTTCGTAAACCTCAACAGAAAAACCAACATCAGTGTGTAAAGGACATCACCACATGGGCTCAGGAACACTTCAGAAAACCACTGTCAGTAACTACAGTTTGTCGCTACATCTGCAAGTGCAAGTTAAAACTCTACAATGCAAAGCGAAAGCCATTTATCAACAGCACCCAAAAACGCTGCTGGCTTCGCTGGGCCCAAGCTCATCTAAGATGGACTGATGCAATGTGGAAAAGTGTTCTGTGGTCTGACGAGTCCACATTTCAAATTGTTTTTGGAAACTGTGGACGTCTTGTCCTCCAGACCAAAGAGGAAAAGAACCATCCGGACTGTTATAGGCGCAAAGTTCAAAAGCCAGCATCTGTGATGGTATGGGGGTGTATTGGTGCCCAATGCATGGGCAACTTACATGTATGTGAAGGCACCATTAATGCTGAAAGGTATATACAGGTTTTGGAGCAACATATGTTGCCATCCAAGCAACGTCTTTTTCATGGACGCCCCTGCTTATTTCAGCAAGACAATGCCAAGCCACTTGCTGCACGTGTTACAACAGCACGGCCCCGTAGTAAAAGAGTGCGGGTACTAGACCGGCCTGCTTGTAGTCCAGACCTGTCTCCCATTGAAAATGTGTGGCGCATTATGAAGCGTAAAATACGACAACGGAGACCCCTGACTGTTGAACAACTTAAGCAATACATCAAGCAAGAATGGCAAAGTGTTCCACCTGAAAAGCTTCAAAAATTGGTCTCATCAGTTCCCAAACATTTACTGTGTGTCATTAAAAGGAAAGGTGATGTAACACAGTGGTAAAAAGGCCCCTGAGGCAACTTTTTTGCAATGTGTTGCTGCCTTTAAATTCTAAGTGAATGATTATTTGCAAAAAAAAAAAGAGACCAATAGGTAGAGATCCAGCTTTCTTTAAAATCATTCAATTGTGTCTGATCACCTTTGACCACAGTTCTAATATTGGACTCGCAGGTTTTACAGGGAGTAATGAACATTATGCTTGTAAGGACCCGATTCTCGAATCATTAGAGGTGTCAACCGTTAATCAAAATGGCTGATTCAAAGTGCAGGAACAGAAGTTGTCCCATTCTATTTTGTTTTTTGTTGACACATGAACTTTGCCAGGCAATTCTGAGACTCTCGTACAGTCCAGAGGATCGCTGGGTGCCTTATAGTTCCTTGGAGCTGCTCGCAAAATTGAGGAACTGAAAATTGCTCCTGACAACAGCAGTCAGACTCATAACAGTTAAACTCTGTTTAATATAAGCCATGTTAAGTACTGCAACATGCATCTGGGCAATTATCAATTTGTGCTTTGAAGATATAGTTCCTTCTGTGAAATTGAATTGTGCGTTTGTTTTAGTCGTTTATTCTATTTTCCTTGAACAGCTGAAGATGAGCCACAATGGCTTAGAGTAGAAACCCATTTAGTTGGATGAAAACACAAACCCTCCATAATAACCTTGCGAGAGAATACAGTTTCCCTCCCCATAACTATGAATAAGGCAGCTTAGCGTCCCATCCAATCGCCTATTTCCAAGCTGGGTCAAACATGTTCTCAAGGCGTAGGCATCCAATTCGGCGAATATAGTCCCAATATCCTCTGGTGTGCAATATTAGTGCAACTCTATCTTGACCAAAGGCTTACTCCCTCCGAATCACCCTTTCTTTACTTTGCCTCAGCCACATGTGCCATGGTGCATGCGCTCCCTTCTCTTACCTTGCTCTCTCTTCGACTCCACCACATGCACATTGCACATTGTGTACTCTTATGCAGTCAAGAAAGAGTGTTTTATTACAACCTGTAGTTTGCCTCAATGTTATTCTGGCACACCATCAAGCCAACTGTCCTTGTAATGAACCCAAACCGTATACGAAGATTGTAATTCAATATGGTGTTGTTAATCATGAACATAAATTCAAAATTAAAACTGTATTGACATGTAATACTTTGTTAAATAAGCAACACTGAATTAAGAACAATTTCATATACAAAATATCATAAATAGTGCGATATGCAGTACAAATGCAATATTAACACAAAACTAACGCAATATTAAATGAATGCGCTTGCTATATTTACTGTTTTTATTTTGTGCCAATAAAACATTCAGAAATGGAGAGGAAAAAGACCGCAAAATAGAGAAAAATATAATATAACATAATATTATATTGTTAGAGCCAGCATGCAGACTCGGTAATGGAGAGGCAGAGAAGCCAAGCACCTCCCCTTCCTTGTTTTATAGCACGGCAGACAACTGGTGGTGGATTCCTGTGGCTGGGCCGATGGTGGGGGGCATTGTGGGTGCAGTGGTGTACTTCCTCCTCATCGAACTACACCACACCCGTACCCAGGAACAGCAAGAAGAGGAGGAGGAAGAAGAGGAGGATGACGATGAAGAGGGCGAAGATGACCTCAAAGACAAGTATGAGATGATCACCATAAGCTAACTGGCTCATACAGCAGAGATCCTCTCTCCATCTCCCCTGGACAATACACTCACTGTCACTGTCACTTAGATCTCTCCTTGTTGGTGAAAAAGTGTTGGCAGAACACATGCTCTCTTTCCACCTCCTAAAAATCAAAAACCTTTTCACAAGAGAGCTACATCATTCACTCAATCAGATTTACACTATACAAATCACTGGCCAGTATAGAGTACATTCTGATACACAAATTTGCCTGAGGGATATCTGAAGAGTTTGGTTCCAAAACGCAATATATCCATTTTACACATTTTGAGTAAATCAGCTTTTTCCATGTTGGAATCCATTGCATTTTATAGAAAATAACAAACTTTGGCTATGAAGAAATACACCTTATCGTATGAATTCCTAAAAACAGATGACTGCACCATGTGCAAGAGCCGCAGGACTACCAGTCTATGGCATTATCTCAATTTTTGTAATTTTGGCACTTATTGCGTTTTGGAACCAAACTCTTCATATTCTGTTCTCCAAAGGTTTTGAAATCTAGTGTACACTGCAACACACTCATCCATTTAATAAAATATGGACAATTTTCTTCATGAGAAATTTATCCAATTCATTTGGATGTACATTGCTAATTTTAAAAACATTTTTGAACGAGGAATTGATGGTGAGGAAGCCTATTGATATAGTGAAGGCCTCATTATTTCACCAATCACACTATCCAATGAGTGCAGTTTGATTCTTCCCACAAACACTTATCTTCCATCCGTTGAAATGTTTTCTCTTGATATTTCTAGTGCTGATGAACTTTGGGACTACATCCCAGTAAGCATGTCATCCTACAAACTCCAGTCACATGTATATATTGATGTTTATTTATCCATAACGTAATTTGTGCACTATTACCGGTTGCTTACTGCAGCAATGGACTGCATCTGTCCGGGAGCTGGGCAGGCCTCTGCCTGAGTTCCTTGAATTTATGCTGAAATCATTTGTCACAATGTATGCTGTCTGTGAGCGACACTGCCTTCTCCCGAGTGGACTATAGTCCCTCCTGTAGAGCTGCTTAGTGCGTTATTGTTGCGTTGTTAATAAGTTAATTTTAAGCAAACATTGACAGCCTTCAGGTCCGAATTGAGTGAGCTGAATAGATAAAATGACTAGAGGGCACACCAGGTCATATTTCCAGGCAGCAACATGCAGCTTTACGTTATTCATATCTCCAAGATAAAGAATTTCTAGATATTATGGATTCCCCTTGGCTTTCGCTCCCACCGGAGATCCTTCGTGTTAGCAGGGTAAAAAAACTGTTAGCAGTTTTTTCTGGAAACTGTATAAAACACATAGTGTCTATTGCTCATGAACCAGATTGTTTTGTGTGAACCCAAGGCCTTTCCTGCAGTACCACCACCAGGTCAAACTGTATATATCCAATGCAATGACAAACAGTTACGATGATAATCATGCCACACTTCTTGTGATCATGTCTGGTGCAGAGAGAAGGCTTTTTATTGATGTTGGTCCCCCGATGACATTTTATGAATTCCAGACTGCACCTAAAATAGTAGTTAATGATATTTATTGAATTGGATAGGCATGGACATTAGTGCTGATGAAGAGCGGATTAGAGTCGAGTCGATGGTGACCGGTGCAGGATAACGGGGGAGCCCCAGGGGACGAGACTAAGGGTGGGGGTAGCATCTCTGCTTGGAAGCATTAAAGCTCTTTCGAGTCCCCAAAGGGTCTGAGTGTGTAAAGTCCTCCTGGTGGACGTCATGGACGTCATGAATGTGGAGCACGTACTCTTGTGACCACCACTGACCGGGGACTTAGATGGCGAACGTCGAGTTCGAGGGGTAGTTTCTGTTAGCCTAGGCTTGTATAATTTTCAGAGATGCACATGATCAATGCCAAATGAGCCCTCGCTTTCTTCAGCAGTGCGAGGATGTTGGGTCATTTGCATGAGGAAGCAAATCCCCTCTTAATTCACAGGTTTGTCATGGTTATTCAGTTGTCACGGACTGCTGAGAAAGTTGTGAAATTTGTTTTTCAAACTTGTGCAGTTTCCTGCGTGACATAGTCACTGAGCACGGTGCTACCACATGGGCTAAACTTTTAATTCTTAAAAATGGCAATACCTTGACCATATTTGGGAACTGCAAAAAATTTGTGTTCATTCCTAGTGGAAAGAGGACAAACCCTATTGTGTGATTCTACAACCTTCCCTGCAGCGCCAGGTCAAACTTCATATTTCTGAATGTACCATTTCACCACCACCACCACCAGCCTGAGCTGTTGAAACAAGCCAGATAGAGTCCATGGATTCTCATCACAGATGTGAGGAGAGGCTATCTGAGGAATCCTGGCCTTGTTTGAACCAGTCGGGCGGTTCTCCTCTGACCCTTCAAATCTTCAATCAGTTTCTGTCTGCAGTCCTGCTGCTCGCTGGATGTTCTAGTTTTTTTTTTTTTTTTAAATGATGTTGTGTAAACTCAAGAGACTTGTGAAAATTTTGGGAGCTTAGTAGTGTAAGAAATACTCAAACCAGCATATCTGGTGCCAACAACTTTTTTTTTGCATTTAATTTTTTTTTTGTTTTGCCTGTATCCGCCTTGCACTGCAGTCACATGATTGGTTGATAAAATAATTGCATAGATAGGTCCCAAATTAAATGCACAGTAAGTGTATCGGTTGTATATTTATGAGATCTGCAGAATTGAAATTTATCATTTTCATAAAGTGATCGATTAATCACTGCATTCTTCAAGCCGATCTAATGATCAAATGAATGGAACTTGTTTCAGTGGCTGAGTTAGTACACTTCAGACAGAACCTTGCGACTGCACTGGAGCCTTCTACTGATGCCTACAGTAACCCATCGTTTCGCTACTGCTCTTTCGTTAGAGCTTCCGCTACTATGTCCAAGACTGTTCGCTACTATAATCAAAGTGTCTGTTGCCGATTCAAGCTTTGTTTGATTGTCCGTATTGAGTCAGAACCCAAAAAAATATTCTCAGCAGTAATACAAATGGTTTTTATGAAGTTTAACTACTGATTCTAAAATGATATTTATGTTCTTAACTTGTATTTATCTATAGTAGTGAACGGACTTGGACATAGTATGGAAACCCCTGTAAACCTTGCCTACTATTTCCCGTAGCATTCACTGAACAAGTAATTGTCATCCACATGATATTTTTTTTTCAGCCAGAATGCTGGCTTATGATTTTTCAACTTTATGTTGATGGGACAATGTCTGTTTTATGAATTAAGGCTTCTTATCGCTACGTAGAAATTTTTTTTTTTCTTTCTTCCACGTGAGATTTTTTTTTTTTTGTTGGCATGGCCGCTTTTTTGTTACGAAACTACTTTTGGCAATTTGGCAATTTTGGCAGTTTTACAGGAACCATTCCTCTCTTGGTGAGAAGAGAAGCAACAACTAAAAAGCTGCTTCTGTTAAAATGTTTTTGCCAATAAATGAATGCTGAACCTAAGTTTTAGTTTTTACATAATTTAAAATCAGCATATGTTTACATTTCCCAATCATACTTGTCATAATTTGTATCGAAAACATGTAGAAATGGACGGTGATGGTTCTCTGGGTGAAGCCACCATCTCCCCAGCCAATAACAGCTGTATGGTGACTGAGGCCGTCAAGACCATAGACTGTATAAAAAGATGGACGAAGCTACCGTGACGTCACCCATTGGTTTCAACATACCATAAAGAAGGCCTAGATTTTAGCAAATTGAATCGCGCCATGTTGTCATTTTGAAACCAGATGTGATTTCTATTGGACGAGAGTGTGTGTGGAAGATCAGGAGAGGACCGCGGCTCTGGATCTGACCGTATTGGACGAGGACCAGAGGATAGCTACATCCTAAAAGCATATTCTGGCTTTATCCTTTATTCAAGTCCATATGGGACCATAATTTACAAAATTGAACATTATGATGTATCGAAGGAGACTTGCTATAGCTACCATAGAATAATGTGAAAAATCATTTTTTTAATGAAAATTCAGGTGGAAAAGAAGGGTCAATTTCTCAGACTTCTATAGCATTGAACTTCTTTCTGCAACCACTGACGTTGCCATCCGCTAGCCATTAAATAGAATGCAATTTTATGGTACTTCTGCATTGACTTTTTTCAGACCAGGGTGCTGCGTCCATCTTTTAATACAGTCTATGGTTAAGACATACCACTACCTGGCCCATGCTGAAGTTTACAAGGCTCAGATATGCAAGCACTCATTGGCTAACATTGATTGATACGGGTTCCCAAGCAGTCTTGGGTTGGAGAGATTGTCTCTTCACTTAGAGAACTGTGGTTACGCTGTGATTGTCGATTTTTCAATGAAACAAGCCCCTTTCTCTCTACACATTCCATACCTTCGGGGAGATAGACAGCGAGAAGACCAAGTGGACAGAGCAGGTGTAGGTCCTTGAGTATCTCCTCAGAAACATTGGGCTCAGCTTTTGAATGAGACATCACCACCAACAGAATGCTCCACAAAATGCAAGTGTGTGACACAACCAAAAGTACCCACGCGCCTCAGAATACATGTACAAATGAACAGTACATCCATTGGGTTGTGATACTGCCAAACGCTATTGAAACCTACTTTCTGCTACCAGACGCTGTGTATCACTACTGTCTGCTAGTTGCTGCGCATCGCTACTCTCTGACAGTTGCTGTGGATCACTACTCTCTGCCAGAGGCCGTGTATGACTACTCTACGCCAAGACACCGGGTACAGCCTAAAGCAGGCCCTTACCTGTGAGATGCCAAGGCTTCTTGTGAAGGATGAAGCCAGCTAACAATATGAAAGATTTCCCTGGTCAAACCAAGCAGGGTTCAAAGCACAGGGGAACAGTGAATGTGTTACCTGCTTCATAGTTGCACTAAGTATTGGTTCTTCAAAGGAGTTTTCAGCCACCATATTTAAGTCATAAAAATCAGGTAAAAATGAATGGAAAAAATTAGGACCTCATCACCTCCACGTGTGGAAAGGGCCATCACTTCCTGGATAGTTGCCATCAACCAGTTAAAGGGCCAAGATAGATACTGGCAGACCCAGGTGGAGTGGACTAAAGTAAACAAGGAAATGGTTTATTTCTCAAAATGCCAGTTAGTCAAAGCTACACACTCAGTGCCCTAACAGGGCAGTGATATAAATCTTTGATCACTCTCACCTTCCTCCAGGAAGTGGCAGAGGGATTGCATCTCTACTGACTGATTCAGGCTGAAGTCTGGGAATACCCAGGGCAGGAAAGGTTTATTCAAGTGAAGGATTACTCTCGACGTATATGGCAAAAATCACCTGTAGTTCTGATGCATTGGCAGAGCATGCAGATCTTGGCAATGTTGCTGCTATGAGAAATCAAATAATCCAGTGCTAAAAATACTTGTGTCACAGTTTCTCCCACCATGAGGTAAGGATAAGTAAACGTCTTTTATAGTAACCCTGAGTTACTTCCATAGTTGGTTTTCTCAAAATGGACATTTGCAAGTTTGAATTAGCAGGTTTGACATTTTAATTATATGTATATTCAGACCCTTCTTTGTCAAAATAAACATCTTGTGCTTTGAGTGCTTCTAACGTCAGGATCTTCAATCAAACTATGCAGGACAACCTCCTTAAAGTCACTGAGCCCACAGGTTCAAAGGCAGCTATCATGCCTAAAGTCTCATGTGACCAACAACAGAAAACTGAGTCTCAATGACCATAAATTCACCATGAGTTCTCTCCTATAGACGACACATCAAGCTTTGCAATGGTGCTTAGAACGATCACCAGCTAGGATAGGGGGTTATAACCTCCAGCAAAAACCCTGGCGAATGTATCAGTGCAGTTGGTTATTTTAGGTAATTTTTCCATCATGAAGTGAACTACTTTTTAGAAATAACCCATTTTCTCCCCTTCTCAATATTTTCCCATCAGGAGAGTGTGTCAGGCAGAATTTGAACATTATAAAGTGGCTGAAAACGGACAAAACGTCTTCCAAAATTTATGCCCTCAGACATATTTAGCATTTACTAGACATGCAGAGGTGCAACTTAAGACTCATTTTGCTATGATGGGTCACATATTGAGATGCCTGGCTGTCTGTTGCATGAACAAGCCTTCAGATACTTTTCAGAAACTGCCATATAAGGCTGCAGCAGCTGACTGTAAACCCTTTACTGCATACAAAAGCAACCATGAGAGCTGCTATCATTCCTGTAAGGGTCAAAGATAATTTGCCTACCACAAGTAGCTCCTGTAGGCGCTGGAGCACCTGTGGGGCTGTACATATTTGTGCTTCAACCTAGTCAAACTTGCACCATAATCCGAGGAGCAGTTTATGAGAAATGGATCGCAGACTGCGTAAAGCCAAGTTCAAACAGGCTGGCCCTGTCAGGGGCCAAGCCCAGAGTTTTAGTCCTTAAGGGAAGGGATGGAACAGGGCTCCCTCAACCTGATTCAACAAAGCGGAAGCTTCCACAGCCAGGAGGGGTGTAATCTCCAAAAACCAGGTTATTTGTGCCAGTGCAGAGTCATAAGAGTCAGCCTCACCTTCTCCGTCTTGAATCTCTGCAGCACAGTTGGAAGAAGACTGAGAAGTGGAAATGCAGACAACATCCCGTGAGGCCAGTGCTGTACTGCCTGAGCCCAGTACTGGCTTTAAGCCCTTTTACCGGCGTTATAGGCCTCCTCCCACCACCCCCGATATCCGACTCCACCATTACAGGATGGTCCTTAAGGCTGGTGTGATCATGAGGATTTTATAAGATCTACTTAGTAATGAACCTTTTCTGCTTAAAGTCTCGTCTCTCCGTTTGCAGGGGTCTGTTTTGAACAGCTAAATTCCTACACAGATCACACAAAGTGGAGGGATCATTCAAGAGGGCTGGTGGAAGACCATGTGCACCCCTCTCGCCTCATCCGTGTGTGTCTGTGTGCATGTGTGCTTACAGGCCAACTCCACCGCTTTTGGCGATAGACTACCGCTTTCGGGGCATTTCATTCGGAAAAAAAAAAAACCCAAAAGTGGTAGTCTACTGCCAAAGGCGGTAGAGTTGGCATGTATGGTGTGTGTGTCGTGGTTTTACCACTGCCGGCTGCAAACAGCAAACCGGCGGGCACTGGGACCATGTACCCAAAAGGAAGAGTAGGGACCCAAAGGCACAGGCTGAGTAAAAATATATAAAAAGACTTTTATTAAACAAGAAACAACTCTACTCAGCAATCAGGGGAGCAACAGCACAACACACCAGGGCTAAAAACACAGAATGTAGCTGCACTGCAGCTCTTAAATACTCTTCGCTTCACCTCCACTTCAGCGAGCAACAGGTAAGGCTCGATGTGGTGGAGGCGAAGACAGCAGGAGGGGGAGGGACTGCAGGGCAGAACCATCACAGTGTGTATACGCTACTGTATGTCACCAGGGCAAGAGAGGACTCCTGCTCGGCAAATTGCTCTCTGGCGATTAATTTATTGTCTTCAAACTAATTTTGGCTTGTTCACTGATCATGTCGGCAATACACTGTTACAACTTACTGTCAGCGTCTACCAATTCAGCACTCAGAAAAAACAAAATGTGTGCAGGACTAGGAAAAGGGGTCACTAGGGATTTTTTTTCATTCTGAGATTAACGGGGTATCTCAGTGATATCCCAGTGATGGTGACATCCAAGCACTACTGTACTGTCAACTTACCTCACTTTGCTGTACATAATTTCGACCAATTTTTTCTCAAAATGAAAAACTTGGATCACTCAGATTTTTTTGGAAGATCTCAATTTTTTAAAATGACCCAAGTGACCCCTTTTCCTAGTCCTGCACACAAATGTTAAAAATGTACCACCACATGAAGTTGCGCAAAAGGTGGAATAATATTTCATTATGTACAGCCTTGCTTGACTCATAACACTGTAAAACCCCAAAAAAGCAATGACCAAACGGCGGATATTGCCGGGGTGAAGGCCTCACGTGTTCTCTTAGTCTAACTTTAATTAGAGCATTCTTCTGGCTGGTGTGAATCACAATATAATGGATATTTTTTCACCGTCCGAGGATGGGGCATGAAAGCGCAATGGTTACGATTTATCTGACTCCATATAACAGTTAGAATACAAAATTTAGCTATAATCCTCGTTAAAAATCTGACTCCAAATTAGAATTAGAATTGATAATTTTGAAACCGCATGCGTGAATCTCAGGGCAGTTACGCACCCAAACTCTGTCTGCGAAAACCATTGTCACTAAGCAGAACACCCCCTAGGGTTAAAATAGGCGTCTCTGCCTGGTCTAATTCGACGATAAATCCATTGGATAGAGGAGACTGTCATGGTAGCAACATCAGGCAAATGGCTCTGAGTATGAACGTACCATGAACCTAGGTTTATGTATATCAAAGGGCCCCTTAGAAAGATTAACCAATAGCTAAATCTTAAGAGCCGGTAATTTCATAACCCCTTAATAGGTAGAACCCAATCTCAATCTAACTTAGAAGTATCGCTACCTACACATGTCTTGGTAGGAGTCTCCCCTTAAGTCCCAATCGCAACAAGGCCAGAAAGAATATACAATGAGAACACGCAAGCTGGAAAAGGAATAACAATAATTTAATTCACCAGGTAGGCACAACTTGAATCAGACAAATCAATGAAAAGCCAATTACCGTTACATATAATTTAGAAGGATTTGGAGTATTTTCATACCTGGAAAAGATGACTGACCACACGGAGCTAAAATCGCTCCACGTGGTCGGGGAGAACTCACATGTTCCCCCGCTCCGGAACAAGGCAGCACGTGACCTCTCCCCACTTACCTATTCGCACGTCAGAAGTTGACCAAGAAAGGCCAGGACAGGAAGAAGAGCGAAGAAAGAAGAGAAGAGCCGAGAGAAGAAAGAAGGGCCAAGCAAGAAGAGAAGAGCAGAGAAGAGAAGAAAGAAGAGCCCCGCCCCCTCAGGATCTCGTACCTTTAAAGACTCCAAACCACACCTCCGAGAAAGGTAGAGGGAAGGTTGGCCGAATCAGAGTTTTACTGGCCTAGGTGATAAGATAATTTGCACAGGGAGACTAGGGTAGTTGCTTGAATGAATCTTACAAACGAACCATAATTCCAAGGGAAATGAAACATGTTCCATTCAACTCCTTGGACTCCCCCGAGAATAAAGAGACCAAACATGATAGGAATGTGTGCTAAAATGATGCAGTTGTCATGGAAAAGCCTTAAAATGGAAAATTATAGCCCAATAGTGTGATAAATATATGAGAGGTTCCTTTTAGGATATTGAACATAAATATATCATGAATTTGATAGAAGTTTAAGTTGTTTTAAGCCAATTGAAGTAGCTGCGCTTTAACTTCAATGAAACCAGTGAGTTTGAGTTCCAGAGATGCTGGGCCTGCTAGACTTGATGGCTCTCACCCCCCGCCGTGGGGAACAAAGGATGCCACTCTCACCGGCAGGCTGCAAGATTGTAAAAGTTAACTGCTCGCTCTTAGGATTTTTGACCCATGTTTTGAGCAAAATCAAATATTCAGGTTCTACAACACCAAAAAAAAAAACTGGAAATATTTTTTATATTCATTAAAAATGTCAGCTTACCACCTGAGAATGAAATGGGTTCAAGCAAAACATTAAATTTTTCACTGTAGAATCAGGCAATGTGCCGACATGCAGAAAACTCTTCTAATCTCACTCTGACAATAACAACAGTGTTTCTTTTCAACTCACGTGTGCTCTTTGGGTGCAGATTCCACAATTTTTGGGTAAAAACATCACACCACAGAAGGTGAATAGCCTTCATAAATAAATATAATTTTCAGTAAATGCATATATAGCAGGGGCAGCAGCTATCTGTGAAATTTATTTTTATTGTAAATACATTTTAGGGTGCATTGGCAGTTTATATCAATGATTTGGCGGAGTCCGGAGACATTCACAGGACTGAATAACAGAACAGACGCCACTCATTTTCCAATGCATCAGGGCTCTGTTCATGGCAGGATCGTGTCTGAGTGCCTGAGTCCATCAGAGTTTGGTAGCTCTTGGTAAAACATTACTGCCACCATCTGGATTATTGGTGGTATTCTCCCTGGTATTCATATCCCTGTTGATAAATAAATACATCATGTCAGTATTTCCTTGTAAAAGTAGATGATAAAGTGCAGCCACAATTATTATTTTGTCATCTAATACATATTCAACAATATGATACTGCAAACATCTTCAGTGGCTGTGAATTGAAATACGAAAACTGAGAAATGTTTGGTCCAATCAACAATGCGTAAACCTTTGTTTTGGAAATGGTTGAATAAAATAGTCCTGACGTAAACCAGATATAAACGTTTGTCTTCACTCAGGTCTGTAAAATGAGCAATCGTGACAGTATGAATGTTTTAATGTCTTTTATATGATAAATAGCTTTGCTCTGTATCAACCTGATAGTTACTCAAGTCTTTTGTACAGAATGTACAGTAAGCAAAAGCTGCTTAAGATTCACTGGCTATATTGTCGGCTATTCAGTTATTACTGAAAATTAGCGTGACATCTGATAGCTGTTTGCGCAGTTACTTTACGTGTTCTTACAATTATGTTAGAGATCGACCCAATCAAAGTTTTTTTTTTTTTTTAAATGAATGTTAACATATTTAGATTATTTGAACGCCAAATCACAACGCTGCCCATCACTGAGGTGTAAATTATGACGCAACTTTGAGCAGGCGCGCCCCCGTCTGACTATTGCCGGACATGCAAGTTTTTTTTTCATTGAAACACCTGAAGGACATGATCTGTCAAAGGTCCAGATTTTCCCGCACCGAATGGTCCGACTTGGTCGGACAAGATAAGTTTACTGAAACAGCCCCCTGGATCTCCTATATGTACTTTTCATAGTAAATCTACCAGATAACACTGGCATAGACATATATTTGAAAGTCACATTTTCTACAGGAAGCATCTGATATTTGCTCCATATTCAATACAGAGCTAAAAGAAAATGTTCACACTGGAGAGTTTATTTAACACTGTAAGAGAGCCACTTAGACCACTGACAGGAGGTGGAACCATTAAAGGTGTGAGTTGAAAATCTTACCAGTTCTTCTCCAGATCATCAGTGGTGTCAGGCAGCTCTCTGTTCTTGGTCTCCGGCAGTAGGAAACAGAAAGCACCAGATGCTAAGCATAAAATACTGTAGACCAGTGTGGGAATGGCGCTATGGTACACTGCCAACATGTTCAGCACTGGGGACAGCATTCCTGCAACTCTCGATATCATGGCACCCAAACCATTGGCAGTTTGCCTGAAAAAACATGGAACAGCACATTTTAACGAGCAGACAGTCAAGATAAAACAAGGAGAACTGCTGACAAGTGATGGTAAAACAGGAGTATCATTAGTTATGAATGATTGCTTGTGAATTTTATGAGTTATTTATGTTTAAGCAAAAAGCATGTATTCAGAGAATAAGTGGCATGGAACAATCATAAGGAAAACCAGATACTTGGATTTAATTCAACTCTTGCCAAGTACCAACAGATATCTATGATATCAAAATGGAAATCTATCAAAGCAATGCAAAAAAAAAATATATATATATTAAAAAATATACAATGGGGGAAATAAGTATTTGACCCCTCACTGATTTTGCAGGTTTTCCCTCTTAAAAAGAATGCAACGATCTATAATTTTAATTGTTTATACATTCTAACCGTGAGAGACAGAATCACAAAGAAAATTCCAGAAAATCACATCATATGAATTTATAAAAATTGATAACCATCTGATGAGGAAAAAAAAGTATTTGACCCCCTACCAAACAGCAAGTATTCTGGGTCCCACAAGCCAGTTAGTCTTTCTTTAAGACTCACCCCCAATCCCAAATAATTATGAACATCAAATACACCTGCCTCACCTCATTACCTGCATAAAAGACACCTGTCCACTCCCAAACAACCAGATTCAAACATCTCCACCATGGGCAAATCCAAAGAGCTGTCTAAGGACATCAGGGACAAGATTGTTGACCTACACAAGGCTGGGATGGGCTACAAGAGAATCGGAAAGCAACTTTGAGAGCAAAGATCAACTGTCGGTGCAGTTATCAGGAAATGGAAGAAGTACCACACTGCCGCCAACAACCCAAAGAACACCATCCCCACCGTCAACCCTAGTGGTGCTTTGAAGCTAAGGGACGGCACAACTCCATTGCATTGAGGGGAGGATGGACGGGGCCATATACCGTGGAATTCTGGACCAACAGCTCCTTCCCTCAGTGAGAGAGCTGAACATGGGTCGAGGATGGGTGTTTCAGCACGACAACTACCCTAAGCACACCGCCAAAGCAACAAAAGAGTGGCTGAAGAAGAAGTACATCAAGGGTCTGGAGTGGCTTAGCCAGTCTCCAGACCTGAATCCAATTGAAATTCTTTGGAGGAGCTTAAAATTCGGGTTGCAAGGCGACAGCCTCTGGACCTGAATGATTTGGAGGCTGTCTGCAGGGAGGAGTGGGCCAACATCCCTGCCAAAATGTGCACAAACCTTGTCAACAACTATAAAAATTGTTTGACATCTGTGCTGGCCAATAATGGCTTTTCTACAAAATATGAACATGCTGTTTGTCCAGGGGGTCAAATACTTATTTTTGACCAAAAATATGCAAATAAATTCCTAAAATGCATACAATGTCTTATTCCACTTTTTTGGTGATATTCTGTCGCTCACTGTTAAAATAAACCTATCATTAAAATTATAGACCGTTGCACTTTTTGTTAGTGGGCAAACCTGCAAAATCAGCAAGGGGTCAAATACTTATTTCCCCCACTGTATATATATATATATCTATATACACATATACGCACAGAGCAGTAGCCAAGAATGTACCTGATAGAAGTGGGAAACAACTCCTGAAAAAAGACAGCAAATACTGTGCCTCCCAAGTTAAAGAGCAGCCTGCCAGTAGCAGCGAGCACTGTGAGGGGAATTGACCGGTCTGCAATTGAATCACATAAAGGTCTTTTTCATTGTGAAGTTCCTGAATGTCATATAATCGGGTGCGGCTGAATAAAAGAGAAATTAGAAGCAATTTGAAAAGCCTTAAATATTATAAGCATAAATTGTGTAAGAATCCTTGAGTGGTCAATTATAATAATTCTCATCTTATACCAGTGTAAACTCATCATAAACATCAAATAATGGAAGTATCTGGGAGGTAGAGGACATTATCATAGGGGGAATGATTAAAATCATACAAAGACCATATACACACACACACACACACACACAAACACACTCAAATATACATAGATACATACATTTAAGTCCTAAGTTTACATACACCTTAGCTGGGTATGTTTTTGGGTTGTGAGAGGAACCCGGAGTACCCAGAGCACTTATCAGGCCAGATGACCTTCCATCGCACCAAAGCCCAGTTCTGATATTTGAGTGCCCACTGTATGCAATTATGATGTTAAACAGGTTAAATTGGGAACTCTGACCAGCCACTGGGAACAAAGCCCCATTCACAGCAGGGTGTGATGTATTCTATGCTCTGACACAATCCTTCCAAAAACATGATTAAGTTTTCTTGTGCCTCAGGAGCAGCTCAATGAGTTTAGACCAGGTGGAATCTGTTGCCCACTGATTAATAAGCCTTACAAGGTAAATGGACGTAATTTGCTTCATCTGTGGGTGGTCATATTGTTTAGGCTCACTGGCATATGCTTTTGAATTCTTGGCGTTCAGAATCAGACCTTAGTTTTTGAGGCGCGCGAACATAATGTGCCCAATAAAAAGCGAGGGAAGGAGCTGCAGACCACGCGCCCAACATACCTGAAAGCAAGCGCCTCAAAACCCGCGTGAACACCTCCCGTTAACTGCACCACACGCATGCGCATGGGGCAATTTGTTCTAATGAAACAGTCCAAATACTTCAACCAGCCTGTACCCACGTCAAAATCATATCAGTGTCGATTGGGCTGGTTAACTGCGATCACTGGATGAGCACTGAGACACTGACGTCTCAGAATGTGTCTTACATCTGACGATATTAATTAGGCAAAATGCGGCGTTGTCCTGTCCGACGGAGAATAGACAGGGACGTTCCTTCAAACTGAAAGCAGTAGATTATCGGACATGGGTTAGCTTCATAACTTGGTTAATAATACATCTATGCAGTTTGTGGCGGGCGGTGGAAAACATTCCTTGAAACGGATGAGATTTAGTGACCCGATTTCAATCACTGTCCTTGGTCAACATGTTAGTTTCCCTTATAATGAAATGTTTAGGCGAGTGAATTATAAACTCGATGACATGTTTAATTCACATGCCTTAATAGGCAACTCTTCACGAAAAAACTACTGTGGATTTTCCGCGTTAAATTTTGTCACATCCTAAGCAAGCCGTCAAATCTGTGCGTAGTGATTGTTTAATTGAAAAAGATTGAAAAGTGGTCTTTTATGAATTCAATTAATGTTTGATTTCTCGTCTTAACAAAGACAATTAGCTGCCCCCAAGGGGGAGAGTTTATGTGTCCATTGGAAATTAACTGAAAACAGATCAAGACTAATAAGTAGTTGAAAGACATGATTATCGCCCTCCTTGTTCTCTGTCCACCGCACGCCACTGCATCTACGACCACATTTATGTAACCAATTTTAGATCACCGGCGTGGTGCGTATTTCTATACGTATTTGCAGCACGCCACGATTTGATAAGAGCCCTCAGCAGAAGAGGGGAGTGGGGGGCAAAGACACGTCCCTTTTAGTCCTGGCTAAATCTCAATCATTTTTATTTATTGAAGTCTTTTCCAATTAATTCAATTCAATTCAATTTATTTTGTATAGCGCTTTTCACAGAGACTGTCACAAAGACGCTTTACAGTGAGAGTTTAAAGAAATAAAAAGGCAGTGCCCAGCCTATTCCCCACTACAGCAAATGAGGCAAAAAACTCCCAGTAGGGAGAAAAATCCTCCAACAGTGGTGAGAAAAAACTCCCCGGTGGGAAGAAATCTCAGGAGGAACCCGGCCATAGTGGGGGAGCCCATCCTCCGCGGGCTAGCTAATTAAGAACAAAAAGTAAAATGGAGTGAAACGACAGAAGAGTTCCATTTAAGTCCATCTAAAGGGGCAACGGTAGCTTCAGAAAGTGGCAAGTCGAGGATGGTGCAGGACTGGACCAGGGCCAAACCGGATCGGATCAGGACAGCAGGACAGCAGCAGCCAGCGCTCCTGGTGAGGGACAGGGCTCATACGGTCCAGGACTCAGGGAAGTGGAAGGAAGATCCTCGGAAAGAGACACAGAAGAAAGGGGTGTGAGGCACTGGATAACTACTGCATGATAATAAAAGTACCGTCCTCTGTCATGTGCCAAGTGAGCCTGGTCAGGAAACAGTCAACACCCCTCCATCCACTTCCTGCAGCACAGAGGCCCAACACTTATTCCAGGCTGTTAGATCACTTTTCATTTTCTAAATAATAGTACCATATGGACCTCCCCGGTGACTAAGGCTATAGCAAGCCCCACTGGTGCCGTGTAAGTGCAATCTCAGTGCCACCGGTTCCACATGGATTTAAGCAATTTTAAAGACCAAAAGCTAGTAACCTTCATCCATTTAATGCAGCGCAGAGGCCCTGAATTCCATCCGACCAAGGCTGCGTAATTTTTCAATCAAATACCACCAACACCATGTGGACCTACCCGGTGACTAAGGCCGTAGCAAGCCCACCGGTGCCGTGTAAGTGCTATCTCAGTGCCGCCGGTTCCACATGGATTTGCGTAACACTACACCAGTACCATATGGACCTCCCCGGTGACTAAGGCTGTAACAAGCCCCACTGGCACCGTTAATGCATGCTCAGTGCCACCGGTTCCACATGGATTTACTTAACTCAGGCTTCCAATAGCTTATGAACCCATCAACTAGGTTTTAGTCAGTCCCATCCGAGCCAAGTAATGTTTTATACATAATGATCTAATCATGATCTAATCATAGGCTTGACTAAAAAGGTAAGTTTTTAGCCTACTCTTGAACACAGAGACTGTGTCTGAGGCCCGAATGTCCGTTGGGAGATTGTTCCACAAGATTGGGGCTTTGTAGGAGAATGCTCTCCCTCCAGATGTAACTCTAGATATAGTTGGAATTTTCAAATATCCAGCACCTTGTGAACGAAGTAATCTTGGAGGGGAGTAAGGAATGAGAAGTGCACTAAGATATTCTGGGGCCAAATCATTTAAGGCTTTGTAGGTAAGCAGTAGAATTTTATATTCAATTCTAAATTTGACAGGCAGCCAGTGAAGATTTTTAAGTACTGGGCTAATGTGGTCATATTTCTTCGTCCTGGTCAGAACCCTAGCAGCAGCATTCTGCACTAATTGAAGGCGATTCAGGATAGAACTGGTGCAGCCTGACAGTAAAACGTTACAGTAATCCAGCCGAGAGGACACAAATGCATGAACCATTTTTTCGGCGTCCTGAAGAGACAGCATTTTTCTCAGCTTAGATATATTTCTAAGATGAAAGAAAGCCACTTTTATGATGTTGTTAATGTGACAGTGCAGAGAGAGTTCTGAATCAAGGGTGACACCAAGGTTTTTAACAACAGCTTTTGCAGAAACCCGGAGACTGTTGACATTGAGAGAAAACTTGAGGAATGTGTCTCTGAGTGATTTGGGACCAATTACCAATATTTCAGTTTTATCTGGATTTAAAGAGAGAAAATTCTGTGTCATCCATGCTTTAACAGCTTTAAGACACATCTCTAATCTAGTTAGTGGATCGATTTCACCTGGTTTAAAAGATATATAAAGCTGCGTGTCATCTGCATAACAATGGTACTTCACATCATAACTACTTATGATGCTTCCAAGGGGAAGCATGTATAAGGAAAACAGCAAAGGGCCCAGAACAGATCCTTGAGGTATTCCAAAATTCACCTTGGAATACTCAGAGGAATTACCATTTACTCTGACAAACTGACATCTATCAGAAAGATAGGACTTAAACCATGAAAGGGCGAGTCCAGAAATACCAACCAGATTTTCTAGCCTGTGAAGAAGAATATGGTGGTCTATCGTGTCAAAGGCAGCACTCAGATCTAGTAGGACAAGGACAGAGATGCGGCCACAGTCCATGGAGAGAAGTAGATCATTCATTACTACAGTGAGGGCTGTTTCAGTGCTATGATGTTTTCTAAAGCCAGATTGAAACCTATCATTTACTTTATTCGTTTGCAAGAAGCAAGTGAGCTGTTGGGCAACACATTTCTCAAGGATCTTGGATAGAAATGGAAGGTTTGAGATCGGCCTATAATTGGCCAAAACTGTTGGATCTAAATTTGGTTTTTTGAGTAGAGGCTTAATTTCAGCAATCTTAAATGAAGTCGGAATCAAACCTGAAATCAGGGAAGAATTGATTATGTGCAGAATTTGACTGCCAAGAATGGGCAGGAGTTCCTTCAGTAACTTACTTGGGATGGGATCTAAGAGACAAGTTGTTGATTTGGAAGTAGCGACCAGTTTGGCAAGTTCGCTCGGGGATATGGGAGAGAATGAATTAAATTGGTTTATATGCATAGCATGAGGTTTTAAGTTAAGGCCTTCACCAACTGCCAGGGAAGCACTAATATTTTCTCTAATTTCAATTATTTTGCCACTAAAGAATTTTAGAAAATCATCACTGCTGCAGGATGGTGGAATTTGAGGGGAACTTGCAGCATGGTTGTTTGTTAATTTGGCCACTATTTTGAACAAGAATCGAGGGTCATTTTTATTTTCCTGTATAAGAGTTGCAAAATATGACGACCTAGCAACAGACAAAGCCTGCTTATACACAACAAGGCTCTCTTTCCAAGCACAATGGAATACCTGGAGTTTAGTGCAGCGCCATTTGCGTTCTAGTTGACGGGATTTTTGCTTTAGAGTCCGCGTCCGGTCAGTGTACCATGGGGCTGGTCTCTTATTCTGAGTAGCCTTTTTAAATTTCAATGGGGCAACTACATCAAGTGTACTACGGAGGGCATTAGCAAACTTACCTGCCATTTCATCAATACAGAGGGGGCTGGCTGGATAATCAAGATAAGTTGGTAGTACTTCAATGAATTGTGAAGATGTTGTGGCAGTAAAAGTACGACTTACGTACATCCTATTTTCTAATAATACAGGGTGGGCCAATTGTAGACTGGATGTTAAAAGAAAATGGTCCGATAAGCTGGGATTGTGTGAATGGATGTCAACTTTGGCAATCTCAACACCAAAGCTTAAGATCAGGTCTAAAGTATGACCATGAATATGTGTTGGGCCAATGACACTCTGAGTGAAGCCAACCGATTCCACAAGATTAGTAAAGATGGATGTTGAAGAATTATCTACCCTCTCGAAATGCAGGTTAAAATCACCCAAAATAACAATTCTATCATAGCTTAAAACTAATTCAGAAAGGAACTGCGAGAAATCATGCATGAAGGCAGAATATTGACCGGGTGGCCTATAGACTATCACCAGAGCAATAGACCAAGAAGGGATGGAGTTCATACTTGCATCAATTATCGTAATTGACAACTGAAGACACGGTTTCTCACCGTATGCGATCTAAATGCGATGAAATCATGGGCTAAATTCAGTGCAGAAAAATTATTTAATGATTAATTGGCCTGTGCTTCGCGTGATTGAAATGGTCTGTGTTCCAGTGAAACGCGGACTTTCACTCTCGGTATTTCGTGGGTTGATTAAGAAAAAAAAAAAAAAAAAAAAACAGTGGCACTCGGCAGTTCCATAACTGGTCCCATTAAAATGTAAAACCATTAGAGACGTACTGGTCCCACTAGAATGCAATACCATTAGAGTCCTACTGGTCCCATTAGAATGTAATACCATTAGAGACCTACTGGTCCCATGAGAATGTAATACCATTAGAGACGTACTGGTCCCATTAGAATGTAATGCCATTAGAATGCTACTGGTTCCATGAGAAAGTAGAACCATTAGAAATCTACTGGTTCCATTTGGAGCTAAAACCATTAGAAAACTGGTCCCATTACGATCTAAAATGATTAGAAAAACATACTGAGAAACCTACTGCTGCAACAGAAATTATAGCAGAGTCCTAACGCTGGGCACCAGAGACATGTCTATACATATGTGCAATTGTGTATGTATTCAGATATTTTCCCCTCCGAATTGGGAACAGAACATATGGGGCATGACAACTCACGGCAGTTTGCGATTTTAATAAAATTTTTTCAGAACATGAACCATCAAACCATCAGGTTGTGTTCTTTTCCCTCGTTTTGGATGGATGAGTCATGAACAATGATTTAATCACAAAAGGCCAAATATGATTTAATCACAAATTTAACCGCAAACGGTCAAAGGTGATCTTGGAATGTATTAAATTAAATCACTGAACACTGCAATCTACAAACTGTATAGCCTACACAAGGACCCACAAGAAATTACACAGATTTGATCGCCAAAGAAGGCTATAACATCTGTCTTCCTCCATCACATTAGGAACCATTTGAGACCACTACACCTTGTAGTGACCACTAGACCACTGTATAGTGACTATTAGACTGGTATAGAAACGCCTGTGGGAACCATTAAGACTTCTCTAGGAACCATTAGCAGGGACCAGTTAAAGTCCTGTGGATTTGTGAAGGAGATAATAGAATCCCATTAGAAAAACAAACCAAACCATTAGGAAAACATAAGCAGCCATTAGAAACCATCACAAAACCACCAGGAACCATTAGAAACCAATAGAATAGGCCTAATTGTTGCTTAATGTTTTCCCTGACTTTCTACAGCAGGGGAGCCATTGCAGCAGCATGTATTTTTAATAACGGGAAATTGCATTACAACTGTATGCCAGACTTTTTTCAGCAGGGTTAGAATACACGGAAACAGCTCATATCCGCATTTTTATTGCACATAGAGCTGTCATTTTACATTCACTTTTATCGCGCAGCTGAATCAAAACCCTATCTAACTGTAAGTACTCAACTCTTTCCCCAATCTGCTCTAGTTCTCCCTTGCAAAGATCGCCCCCGCAAATTGATACTACAGCAAGAGTATGGCACGCCCTGAGGGCTCGGGCGGGCGCGGGCTGAGCACGGGGCGCCGGGGATTTGCCCCGGCAATGACCGGGAAGCCGGCCCGGATCCCAGGAAAAGTGCGGGGTGGAAGGAGGAGCTGACGGCCAAAATTTATCGGACGGGGCGGATTCGAGCATGGCCTAAAGATCTCAGCCTCCGCGCCAGCCAAAAACTCGGCCCTGAGAGTTAAGTCTGGTGGCGGGCCGAGCTGCAGTTCCCTTGGGAACGACCGGGGACCAGGCCCAGCTCCCGGGAGTGGCGTGGAGCCGAAGGGGAAGGTGGCGGCCAAAAGTAATAAAATGGGTGCGGGTTTTGGGCCCGGCACAATTAATTCAGCCTCCACCTCGGCCCAGCTGAGCCGTCCAGCAGGGGGGCCCAGAAAGGGCTCTTCCCGCCCTTCCCCCTTACAAACCCCATCATGATAGCATGCTGCAGGGCCGAGTTATTTGCCAAAAAGCCTCCAGCCCCCCGGCGAGTTTTGGCCCTGCCCCACGGCCCAGTGACCCCTGGGGCATGCCATTCTCTTCAAGGTGACTCCCTCCAAAAGGCCCCCTTGGGCCGAGCTCAGGGGCAGCGGGGAAAGGGGTGAACCAGAGTCACCCTTTTCAGCTGGGCGGTCCTAATGTTCTGGGCCAAGCAATCTGACTTTAAGAAGGAATGCAGTGAAAAATGACAAAGTCCCGCTCTTCAAGGAATTTAGCAAAGTCGAGTTTAACTTGCATTGCGTGCAAAATATTGGAATCTATCATAAAAGATGAGCTGGACTTATTTCTCAAATGTACCAGTATCTAGAGGGATAGCCAACATGGTTTCCGTCAGGGAAGTTCATGCCTGACAAACCCTCTGGAATCTTTTGAAGAGGCCACCAAGACTTATGACCAGAGCAGGGCTTATGACATCATATACTTGAATTTCCAGAAAGCATTTGATACAGTACCGCATAAGAGACTAATTTTTAAAACGAGCTCCATTGGAGTTACAGGAGGTATTCTTGATTGGATTTAAAACTGGTTACAGGACGGAACACAAAGAGTGGTGGTCTATGGTATCTCATCTGAGCTAGGTATGGTGGGGAGTGGCGTCCCCCAGGGATCGGTGTTGGGACCCCTGCTGTTCCTCATCTACATTAATGACCTTTATAGGAATATTGAGAGCAGAAAAGTTAAATTTGCAGATGATACTAAATTGGGGGGGTTTGGCAAATAGTTTAGAGTCCACTAAAGTGATTCAGGATGATTTGGATAGAATCCAGAGTTGGGCAGAAATGTGGGAAATGAAATTGAATGTAGCGAAATGTAAAGTTGTACATGTAGGTAATAAAAACATTAGACGGGATCACTTCATGGGAGGTTTAAACCTGGAATGTGCTCCACACGAGAAAGATCTGGGAGTGATTGGTGACCAAACCCTCACAGGCTCTAGCCATTGTGCCCTGGCAGTTAAAACAGCCAATCGGATGCTGGGATACATTGCCAAAAATATTGTGAACAAATCTAAGGAGGTGATGCTTCTTTTGTACAACACATTCATCAGACCACATCTGCAGTATAGTGTACAGTTCTAGGGACCATACTTTAAGAAAGATATAGATGCTCTAGAGGAAGTTCAGAGCAGAGCCACTAAGCTAATTCCAGGTATAAAAGATGAAAGCTATGAGAAGAGGCAGAAGTTCCTTAATCTTTTTAGTCTTAAGAAAAGGAGACAAAGGGGTGATCTGCTTGAGGTCTTTAAATATGTTAAAGGGATTAACAAAGTGAATTAAGTTGGATTACTTCGACGAAGTGTTGTTAGTAGGACTCGGGGTCACAAATGGAAGTTGACCAAAGGTAAATTTAGCACTGATATTTGGAAATATATCTTCACCCAAAGAGTAATTTCAATGTGGAATAGCTTGCCTGACCATATTGTTGAGGCAGAGACCTTGGGGGTTTTCAAGAGCAGGCTTGACTTAAAGCTAAATACCAATGAGTCACTGAGTATCTGAAGTATAAAGTATAAAGTATCTGATAGTATAAAGGAACTGGGGAGGGTAGTTGGGCTGAACGACATGTTCTCGCCATTTATGTCATGTCATGTCATGTTATTGTTTGGGCAGTAAGTATATGAA
This sequence comes from Gymnothorax reevesii, assembly GCA_029721435.1. NCBI lineage: Eukaryota > Metazoa > Chordata > Actinopteri > Anguilliformes > Muraenidae > Gymnothorax > Gymnothorax reevesii. The sequence goes on from CM056588.1 coordinate 7,915,549, forward strand.
AACTGCAGCTTCCTACAGAAAGATGGTGGAGCAAACACAGGCTTACATTCCTCATGTTAAAATCTGGTTATTTCAAACCATATCTTTATAAGATATATCTGAGGACATACCTTGTTCGAAAGCCAACGTGAGCAGACAAACAAATCCACCCAGCAGAAGAACAACTGCACCTGTTGTCCTTCTCCCCAAGGCTGCCATTAACCAGGCGCAAAATATTTGGGCTGGTATTTCACTCAGTCCAAAGATAAGCTGTGTCAGGAAGATGTTCATTCCAAATTGTCCAACATTCAGCGTTATGCTGTAGAAGGCCAAGTTTAAGGAAAACCTGCGGATTCAGAAAGATAAACAATTACCTCGAAATTAAAATCCTGCAAACTGCACATAGGTCCTGTGTCGTCGCAATTTAAATTTTACATGCATCACACAATGTTTCTGATACAATAGCTCATAAAACATGCGGGCAGGCACATAATATTGTCTGGTTTACAGTTGTAATGCAATTTCCCGTTATTAAAAGTACATGCCGCTGCAATGGCTTCCCTGCTGAAAAAAGTCAGAGAAACCATTTGGCAACCATTAGGCATATTCTATTGGTTCCTAATGGTTCCTGGTGCTTTTGTAATGGTTTCTAATGGCTACTTATGTTTTCCAAATGGTTCGGTTTGTTTTTCTTATGGGATTCTATTATCTCCCACACAAATCTACAGGACTTTAACTGGTCCCTGTTAAGGTTTCTACAGGAGTCTTAATGGTTCCCATAGAAGTCTTAATGGTTCCTACAGGCGCTTCTATACCAGTCTAATGGTCATTATACAGTGGTCTAGTGGTCACTACAGGATGTAGTCGTCTCTAATGATTCCAAATGTGATGGAGGAACACAGATGTTATCGCCTTCTTTGGTGATCACATCTGTGTGATTTCTAGAGGGTCCTTGTGAAGGCTTTCCAATGTGTTTGTAGATTGCGGTGTTCAGTGATTTCATTTAATTCATTCCAAGATCACATTTGGCTTTTGTGGTTAAATTTGTGATTAAATCATTGTTCATGACTCATCCATCTAAAATGAGGGAAAAGAACACAACCTGATGGTTTGATGGTTTATGTTCTGAAAAAAATTTATTAAAATTACAAACTGCAATGAGTTGACATGCCCCATATGTTCTGTTCCCAATTCGGAGGAGAAAATATCTGAATACATACACAATTACACATATGTATAGACATGTCTCTGGTGCCCAGCGTTAGGACTCTGCTATAATTTCTGTTGCAGCAGTAGGTTTCTCAGTATGTTTTTCTAATAGTTTTAGATCCTAATGGGACCAGTTTTCTAATGGTTTTAGCTCCAAATGGAACCAGTAGATTTCTAATGGTTCTACTTTCTAATGGAACCAGTAGCTTTCTAATGGCATTACATTCTAATGGGACCAGTAGGTCTCTAATGGTATTAAATTCTAATGGGACCAGTAGGTTTCTAATGGTTTTACATCTTAATGGGACCAGTAGGTTCCTAATGGTTTCTTACAATGGTTCCTAATGGGGTTCCAATTCCCATTAGACCATTAGAAAACTAAAGCTTCCTAATGGTTTTTTCTAATGGTATTCTACTGGATTTTTTCAGCAGGGTTATATGGTGAAAGCAACATGCAGGGGCATTTTCACACATCATCACGGTCTAACCTGCTACAGTGTCATATTTAGCTTGGTTCCTGTTGACAAGAGAACAAAGCAGACCATCATCTACTGTGCAGTGAAAAAGTATTTTTCCCCTTCCTGATTTCTTACTTTTTTGCATATTTTTCAAACATACATGTTTCAGATCATCAAACAAATATTAATATAAGAAATAGATAACCAGAGTAAATACAAAATGCAGTTTTTTAAATGATGATTTCATTTATTAAGTGAAAAAAGCATGAACGAAGAAACTGAAAGAGCAGTGTGCTGTCAGCATGTTGGTAAGAAAAAGGAAGAGAAAATTAATACAAACCCAAAACCAGTGAAGTTGGCACGTTATGTAAATCGTGGATAAAAACAGAATACAATGATTTGCAAATCCTTTTCAACTAATATTCAATTGAATACACTGCAAAGGCAAGATGTTTAATGTTCAAACTGAGAAACTTTATTTTTTTTTTGCAAATAATCATCAACTTAGAATTTAAAGGCAGCAACACATTGCAAAAAAAGTTGGCACAGGGGCCTTTATACCACTGTGTTACATCGCCTTTCCTTTTAATGACACACAGTAAACGTTTGGGAACTGAGGAGACCAATTTTTGAAGCTTTTCAGGTGGAACTCATTCCCATTCTTGCTTGATGTACAGCTTAAGTTATTCAACAGTCCGGGGTCTCCGTTGTCGTATTTTACACTCCATAATGCGCCACACATTTTCAATGGGAGACAGGTCTGAACTACAGGCAGGCCAGTCTAGTACCCGCACTCTTTTACTACGGAGCTATGCTGTTGTAACACATGCAGAATGTGGCTTGGCTTTGTCTTGCTGAAATAAGCAGGGGCGTCCATGAAAAAGATGTTGCTTGGATGGCAACATATGTTGCTCCAAAACCTGTATGTACCTTTCAGCATTAATGGTGCCTTCACATATGTGTAAGTTGCCCATGCCTTGGCCACTAATACACCCCCATACCATCATAGATGCTGGCTTTTGACCTTTGCGCCTATAACAGTCCGAATGGTTCTTTTCCTCTTTGGTCCAGAGGACACAACGTCCACAGTTTTCAAAAACAATTTGAAATGTGGACTCATCAGGCCACAGAACACTTTTCCACTTTGCATCAGTCCATCTTAGATGAGCTTGGGCCCAGCGAAGCTGGCGGCATTTCTGGGTGCTGTTGATAAATGGCTTTCGCTTTGCATTGTAGAGTTTTAACTTGCACTTGCAGATGTAGCGACGAACTGTAGTTACTGACAGTGGTTTTCTGAAGTGTTCCTGAGCCCATGTGGTGATGTTCTTTACACACTGATGTCGGTTTTTGATGCAGTACCGCCTGAGGGATCGAAGGTCACGGGCATTCAATGTTGGTTTTCAGCCTTGTCGCTTCCGTGCAGTGATTTCTCCAGATTCTCTAAACCTTTTGACGATATTACGGACCGTAGATGATGAAATCCCTGAATTTCTTGCAAAAGCTCATTGAGGAATGTTGTTTTTAAACTGTTTGACAATCAGCTCACGCATTTGTTCACTAAGTGTTGACCCTCGCCCCATCCTTGTTTTTGAATGACTGAGCATTTCAGGGAAGCTGCTTTTATACCCAATCATGGCACCCACCTGTTCCCAAGTAGCCCGTTCACCTGTGGGATGTTCCAAATAAGTGTTTGATGAGCATTCCTCAACTCTCTGTCTTTTTTGCCACTTGTGCCAGCTTTTTTGAAACATGTTGCAGGCATCAAATTCCAAATGAGCTAATATTTGCAAAAAATTACAAAGTTTACCTGTTCGAACATTAAGTAACCTGTCTTTGCAGTGTATTCAATTGAATATAGGTTGAAAAGAATTTACAAATCATTGTATTCTGTTTTTATTTACGGTTTACAAAACGTGCCAACTTCACTGGTTTTGGGTTTTGTACTTATTCAAGCATAAACCTTACCGTCCAAATGCTAATGTCAAGAAGTATTTTCTGAGCTGGGGTGAAGTGAACAGATCTTTCACGCTGCCTCTCTCTCCTTTTTTACGGTTTACAACCTGCAAAAGAAACATCACACAACGTGTTCACAACAATGACAGACAGTCGGGCTCAGAGTTATTTGCATCCTTGATAAAATATGTGGAAAAAGCCGCTTATGATGTAAAACACAATTCATTTTATGAAAATCATGAGTGTCAACATCACTGAGCCTAAGGACCAGACTGGGCCCTTCCAGCGCTGTGAGATGTTCAAATCAGTGGATTGGGACATTAGATCCATCTGGGGGAATGGGCTTTGATTAGACTACTCTCTGCTGTGAAGGCTGGGTGAATAACACCTCGGTATTCAAGTCTAAGTCAGTATACAGTTTTGGAGCAACACATGCTGTCATCTGGACACCGTCAGTTCTGGAAACAACCCTGAAGTTTCCAGCAATACAATGCCAAAACACATTCATGCGTGGATCACAAGCACATGGCAGCATTAGCAGAGTGTTGGAGCTCGGCTGGCACTGATTGAGAATGTTTGGCACATTTTGGTGAGATTTATGTATCAAAGGCCCCATACAATTTGGCACCTAAGACCTGCATAAAGGAGGCAAATTATGCTGGCAGGACTTCAGCTACCAGGGTCTTCAGTGCTCAGTTACTTAATGAGAGCTATAAAAAGACACAATCAACTCTGGCAACTTTTTTTTTTTTTGTTTGGAATCTGTTGAAGTCATAAAATTTCCGTATTTTAAAGGGGACATATACAGTATATTTCAAAAAACTTTTTGTAGTTTTTAATCCTCAAAACAAGTAAGCACGGCAAAACATCCCTACAACAACTTTGAGATAAAGATAGCAGCAGTGCATTTAAGTGAATTTTGCTGAAATAAACCATTTTTACTTATAATGCTGTGCTACAGATAAAATAAAAGCTCACACTGGCTATTATGTGCTGATCTGATAGAACAGTCAGTGTTTTAGTCAATCAACCCTCAATCCCTCAAATAAGGAAAATCTACCTATATTTTACGCGGACAGCCATTGGTCTTGGACTTCCAAAAGACTACAGTTGCCAAGAGATTCATTTTTACGAGGATGTATTGTTTCAATGGCTTCTGACGATGGGGAACTTTGTTAATGAAGGGAAGGAGTTTTGGCAGCCACATTATAAATGCAATACATTCTGACACCAGTGCTGGGAATCGGGAGGGTTTATATTGGAGTGATAATTCAGCCACAGATGAGGACAAATACATGAAATAAAGAAGTCTACAACTATTGTAAATCCAAATGCAATTGTGACTTGGACCGCCAATAACACATTAGACAGTGATGGCCTTGTTCTGGCTGACTAATTAACCCTATAATGCCCAGACAGATCATAAGAAAGTTATTATAAGAAGGTTTTTTGTTCAGGTTTTGGTTATGATTATTTTATTATTACTTAGGTTTTGTGACAGCAAAATATACATTGCTGAACAAAGCCTCCTCAAATTCCAGGAGTATCATATGTGATGCAGCCAAAAATCAGCACCTCTCCAGAACTCTCTCAAGAGTTCAAATTATTTATATGCTTCTACTATCAGTAGCTATCCCTTAACATGTATTAGAATACTTTGTGTAATGTTTACCTTGGAATTGCGAACTTCACTGCCAAAGTCCAAGGCAATTCATGAATTCCCATTCACATGGGAGCTACTACCTTGAAGTGAGTGACTAGGGGAGAGACTCCTGTAATCTCACTTCTGCCTTCCAGGGGGCAGCACTGTGTATCAGATATGATACAGTGAGCAATTGTGGTTGTGTTGCATCTTACCAGGTGGGCATGGCCCTTCAAATTTGGCGTATCATATATGAAACAGGGGACATTATACGGTTAAGGTTACAAGCAGGGACTGTCCTGCATATTCGCAACCTAACAAGATATATCTCAGTCCCCCAAGCAGAGAGGGATATAGCACCACACTGTCCAGCGCACAGGGAGTGGACAACATATATACGCACACTGCTCAAAAAAATAAAGGGAACACTAAAATAACACATCCTAGATCTTAATGAATGAAATATTAAATACTTTGTTCTTTACATAGTTGAATGTGCGGACAACAAAATCACACAAAAAGTATCAATAGAAATCAAATTTATCAACACATGGAGGTCTGGATTTGGAGTCACTCAAAATTAAAGTGGAAACACACTACAGGCTGATCCAACTTTGATGTAATGTCCTCAAAACAAGTCAAAATGAGGCTCAGTAGTGTGTGTGGCCTCCAAGTGCCTGTACGACCTCCCAACGATGCCTGGGCATGCTCCTGATGAGGTGGCGGATGGTCTCCTGAGGGATCTCCTCCCAGACCTGGACTAAAGCATCCGCCAACTCCTGGACAGTCTGTGGTGCAACGTGGCATTGGTGGATGGAGTGAGACATGATGTCCCAGATGTGCTCAATTGGATTCAGGTCTGGAGAACGGGTGGGCCATTCCATAGCATCAATGCCTTTGTCTTGCAGGAACTGCTGACACATTCCAGCCACATGAGGTCTGCATTGTCTTGCATTAGGAGGAACCCAGGACCAACCGCACAAGCATATGGTCTCACAAGGGGTCTGAGGATCTCATCTCGGTACCTAATGGCAGTCAGGCTACCTCTGGTGAGCACATGGAGGGCTGTGCGGCCCCCCAAAGAAATGCCACGCCGCTCCATTACTGACCCATTGCCAAACCGGTCATGCTGGAGGATGTTGCAGGCAGCAGAACGTTCTCCACGGCGTCTCCTGACTGCCATGTGCTCAGTGTGAACCTGCTTTCATCTGTGAAAAGCACAGGGTGCCAGTGGCGAATTTTTCCAATCTTGGTGTTCTCTGGCAAATGCCAAACATCCTGCACGATGTTGGGCTGTAAGCACAACCCCCACCTGTGGACGTCGGGCCCTCATACCATCCTCATGGAGTCGGTTTCTGACCGTTTGAGCAGACGCATGCACATTCGTGGCCTGCTGGAGGTCATTTTGCAGGGCTCTGGCAGTGCTCCTCCTGTTCCTCCTTGCACAAAGGTGGAGGTAGCGGTCCAGCGGCTGGGTTGTTGCCCTCCTACGGCCTCCTCCACGTCTCCTGATGTACTGGCCTGTCTCCTGGTAGCGCCTCCATGCTCTGGACACCACGCTGACAGACAGCAAACCTTCTTGCCACAGCTCGCATTGATGTGCCATCCTGGATGAGCTGCACTACCTGAGTGACTTGTGTGGGTTGGAGAGTCCATCTCATGCTACCACTAGAGTGAAAGCACCGCCAGCATTCAAAAGTGATCAAAACATCAGCCAGAAAGCATATGGACTGAGAGGTGGTCTGTGGTCACCACCTGCAGAACCACTCCTTTATTGGGGGTGTCTTGCTAATTGCCTATAATTTCCACCTGTTGTCTATTCCATTTGCACAACAGCATGTGAAATTGATTGTCAATCAGTGTTGCTTCCTAAGTGGACAGTTTGATTTCACAGAAGTCTGATTGACTTTGAGTTACATTGTGTTGATTAAGTTTTCCCTTTTTTTTTTTGGAGAAGTGATATATAAATAAATGCATTTACATATTATATAAGACTTTGCAGTTTTCTGATATGTTTGAACAGGGTACATAATTATTTGGTTATTTGTGTTGAGCAGTATATGCAGAATTTTTTTTTCCCCATTAACTGTACAATAATTTTGCACCTGACTGCGCATTGTACTCAACAACTGTTCTTTCAGGACCAGGAATTCTATGACTGAATAGCCAAAATGAAAAAGCAAATAAAATCATAATCTTTGCCCATATGTGTGAACAGGGAGAAATCCTATGGTGGCTAATCACATCCTTCTATAAGGTCTATGGCTGTGAATAATCACTCAGCAATCATTTTCGTAATTTCAAATAAAGCAAAATGCTTAAAAAATTTGCACTTAAAATACCTTTTCCATGATGTAATCAGGCATTTTTCGTTTATTGACGACCGCAGCCTTGATAATGAGCTTTTCCGCTGCTTCTGTTTTCCCTCGATCAATCAGCCATCTTGCAGATTCTGGGAGTATCCTGCAGAATTATGGGAAAATTGCACTGAGCAGGGATTCGATCTCAAATACGGGTGACACATAAGAGGTAAATTAATAAATAAAATAAATGGGTACTTTAAATAATGCAGTACTAAATTTAATAAGTACTACAATTTGACTACTGATATGGTGTTTCTGATTGCCGCACATGGCCTATATATTTTGCTTGAGGGTTTATTTTTGACACAAGGGCTCAAAGCATTGGCAGTATGTTTCATTTTGGTCCAATTCGAAATATCCAAACCGAGTTCTAATCCCACCCAGTGACGACACTGAAGCGATTTTCTCCTTCAATTCAGAAAATACAGAAATTCACACAAATTCTTTCAAGCACCAGCCTTCTGCTTTCCTGACTGTACAGCTGAAGTAGAGGCCAATTACTGGAGTGTCAGAAGAGGGAAACGACAAGGACAACATTACATGTCGGGCTGTAAAGCGCCAAGTCTTCAGTCAGACAGCCTGACCAGGCTTTCGAATCGTATGATCATCTGGCTTGTAAAAGCGACTGAGCAATGCAATGCCTGCTCTGAGCAACTGAATGGAAGAAGGATTCTTTACTAATTAAGTAAAACTACATGAGAAACATACCTGGCTCCTAGAGTCCCTGGCCTGCCAAAAACCCTTTACTCATTGTGATGACGCTTCCTGAGGGTCACAGTGCTCTGTTTGGACACATTTAAACATTTCCAGCTGTTTGGATGCCAAGGCAGCGACTACTAGAAAGCCTGTTTGTACTATTTCACATTGTTATGGAGGGGCATTTTAACTTTAGCTGGTTTTAAATTGTGATTTTCTAAATGAAGGAAAAGAAAATTTGTCTAGTTTTATGTATTTAATGATTCTGTATTTACTTCTGGTTAATTTGCGGTTTATTTTGGGGAGATACAACCTAGGATGCAATAATTATCGCAATAAGAATCTCTGATGTCCTTTGTCATTGATTTGTCTTTTCTTTTTCCTTAGTTTTTAAATATTCACTAGCTTAAAGGGTTTATAATCACTTTAAAAATCTGAGTTACATCTGAGTACCTTATGACCACTCCTACCAAGAAATGAGAACACTTCTGAAAATGGAACACCTCTCTGTCAGGTATACTGCCTTGATTTTGGTATTGAATGGAGTCGCCAAAAATATGTAGTGTCCGCAAAGGTATACTGTCAAGCATATACAGCGCCCTCCATAATTATTGGCACCCCTGGTTAAGATGTGTTCTTTAGCTTCTAATAAATTCAGTATTTTTCTAAATAATATAGGACCACAATGAAAAAAAGAGAAAAATCCAACCTTTAATTCTAATGCATTTATTCAGCGGGAAAAAAATCCCACATTAAGAAATAATTATTTTACATCAAATCATGTGTGCTACAATTATTAGCACCCCTGATGTTAATACTTTGTACAACCCCCTTTTGCCAACAAAACAGCACCTGATCTTCTCCTATAATGTTTCACAAGATGGGAGAACACAAGAGGGATCTTCCACCTTTCCTCTTTGCACAATCTAAATCATCCAGCGACCTGGGTCCTCTCCTCTGCACTCTCCTCTTCAGCTCACTCCACTGGTTTTCAATGGGGTTGAGGTCTGGGGACTGAGATGGCCATGGGAGGAGCTTGATTCTGTGTCTGGTGAACCATTTCTGTGTAGATTTGGCCGCATGTTTAGGGTCATTACCTTGTTGAAAGACCCAGTGACGACCCATCTACAGCTTTCGGGCAGAGGCCACCAGATTTTAATTTGAAATGTCCTGGTATTTCAAAGCGTTCATAATGCCATGCACCCTAACAAGGTTCCTAGGGCCTCTGGAAGAGAAACAGGCCCACAGCATCACCGATCCTCCCCCACACTTCACAGTGGGCATGAGGTGCTTTTCTTATGTTACTTCACAGTGGGCATGAGGTGCTTTTCTGCATACCAGACCCACTGAGAGGGTTTGTTGCCAAAAAGCTCTATCTTGGTCTCGTCTGACCAAAGCACACGGTCCTAGTTGAAGTCCCAGTACCGCTTAGCGAACTCCAGACGTTTGCGTTTATGATTGTGAGTGAGAAAAGGTTTTTTCCACGCATGTCTCCGAAACAGCTTGTTGGCATGTAGATAGCACCTGATGGCTGTTTTGGAGGCTTGTGACCCCAAGATGCTATCATTTGTTGCAATTCTTTAACAGTGAGCTTTGGAGAACTTTTTATTTCTCCTACCATCCTCCTCATTGTGCTTGGTTGCAAAATAACCTTGCGTTCTTGTCCAGGCTTGTTTACCACAGTTCCAGTTGTTTTAAAATTCTTAATGATTCCTCTGGCAGTAGATATGGGCAGGTGCAGGCGAGTGGCTATTTTTTTGTTGCCATTGCCTGACTTTTGAAGGTCAATACACATCTGCCTTACTTGAATGGTGTGTTCCTTTGTCTTTTCCATGTTGAAGAGTGGATAAGAAAAATGGCCTCTGTGTCACGTCATATTTATACCCCAGGGAAACAGGAAGTGATGAATTACTGAGTAAATGTTCCTAGATACTCTAATCAACTTTGTAAACAACTGTAAAAATTACAGAAATACTTCAATTACATTTAATTCCAAGGAAATGTTAGGGGTGCCAATAATTGTGGAACAGATGATTTTATGAAAAATAATTATTTCTTCGTCAGAGATTTTTCTTTTCATTAAAATTCACTTGAGTTGAAAGCAACATTTTTCTACAATTTTCAGTTTGAGGGTATGCTTCTGCAATAAAAATTGAATTTATCTTAAAGCTTTTAACACATATTAACCTGTGGTGCCAATAATTATGGAGGGCGTTGTATTTCTGTAAAGACTTGGCCAAATGGGATTATCCCACCTAAGTTGAATAATGCTCCTAAGATAAGATTTACAGTATATTCAGTAAAATCAAATCAGGATATGGGGCCTTTTTTGGTGCACAAATGAATTCAAATGTTGTTTGTAGTGTCCACAACAGTGCGTATTGTCCGCAACATTTTCCCTGACATCCTTTAATACTGCATCAGCCACCCTTCAAATGAAAATATTTGTTTAATATGATTATTAGAAGTTAAAACTAGAGTAATTCCCTCATGACAGAACTAATCCACACCCACTGTAGATACAGTTCAAAAAGTACATTCTAAGGCGAGAATTTCAGCTGTTGATGTTGTTTTGAACAGTGGTTATAAAAAGCAATATTTTAGGTATGTGTCACTAATGTCTGGAAGAAATGGCATGTTTTTATTATGTTATTTTTATATTATGATAAGACGTGTGTATTTAGCACATTTTGTTGATTGAAACTTTGTTCTTTTTCAAGACATCTAAGTCATTACTCTTATTGCTGTAGTGTCCTCAACATCACAAAATGGATCTCAGGTCTGCATACATTTGAGGCCATAGAATTCTTAGTATTTGTGACAAGTCCATGAAATTTGAAGCAGTTGTTGGTAAAATACCATAGTTACCGAAAATAATGCAAAATGAAAAAAAAAATCAGTTTTTACCCCCCAGTGCCCCTAAAGGTGCAACCAGAAGTTGATTCATATCAGTATACTGTGATCCACCTGAACGTAGCAAAAAATCAACTATACACAGGATAAGCTCTTGAATAAACAAGCAACATGTACCATATGTAGAGGGTAACAACAGCCCAAGGGGATGCAATGACCAACTGGACAGTCCTCCAGTCACGGATGAAATATGCGATGCCAGCAAGGACAGCCTCCCCAACGGCACCGAAAATCTGGCAAAGAGCAGAGGGGTACGTTCTCTGTGCCACTCCAATCCACTCTGTTGCTGCACGGGAGAGAGTCACATTAGCAGCTTTCCAGCAGAACACGGTGAGTCCCATTAATAGAGATCAGCATTGCTGTATTGGCTCACAGCACGCAGGACAGTAAAACTGTTGTACTGGCACACAGCCCACAGTGCAGTAATATTGCTGTATTGAAACACACCCCACAGTACAGAAATATTGCTGTATTGGCCCACAGCACAAACAGTGCAGTAATATTTCTACATTGGCCCATAGCATATTGTACTATAAAATAGTTGTATTGGCCCACAGCAAATACAGGACCGTCATACTGCTGTATTGGCCCATAGAACACACTACAGTAAAATAGCTGTTTTCGGGCCAAAGCACACAGTATAGTATTATTGCTGTATTGGCCCACAGCAAACACAGTACAGTAATAATGCTGCATTGGCCCACACCAAACACAGTACAGAAACACTGCTGTATTGGCCCACAGTACAGTAATAATGCTGTATTGGCCCACAGCACACGGTACGGTGATATTGCTTTTTTGGCCCACAGCACACATAGTTCAGTAACATTGATGAAGTGGCCCACAGCACACGCAGTACAGAAACACTGCTGTATTTGCCCACAATACAGTAATGATGCTGTATTGGTCCTCAGCACACACAGCACAGTAATATTGCTGTACAAGCCGATACCCATGCTACACACAGCTGATTGAATTAGTCGGTTTTACTTGCAAAAACGGCTTCAAAATGCAGTTTTCACTTCAGAACTAAGTTTGAAACCTGGGGCATTGTCTTTGTCACACAGTAAAACTAGTGTAAGCTGAAAACAGATTCATTATTCATGGTGGTTTCAGAGGAATTATTTATATAATAATTAAATAATCATTTTCTATTTCAGAAATTACGCAGATCACCAGCTCAGTAATAATATACAGATTAGCCCACAATATGCACAGTAACATACTGTATACTGTATTACTGAATATCCCTGCTTATTTCAGCAAGACAACACCAAGCCACATTCTGCAAGTGTTACAACAGCATGGCTTCGTAGTTAAAGAGTGCAGGGAATAGACTGGCCTGCCTGCAGTCCAGACCTGTCTCCCATTGCAAATGTGCGGTGCATTATGAAGTGCAAAATACGACAAAGGAGACCCTGGACTGTTGAGCAACTGAAGTCGTACATCAAGCAAGAATGGGAAAGAATTTCACCAACAAAGCAGGGACGGATCTAGAGGGGAGCAACTGCCTCCCACTGTCGAGCCTTGCGCCCCTAACTTTCATCATCATCATTTAGTTCCATCTCCTCGCCGGAGGTTGGATGTCATTTCCCTCCAGTAGAATTTGTTTTGCACGTCTAGTCTGCATTGAGGGTAGGATTGATTGTTCCATGATGTTATGTTATCAATCCACTGTCTTCGTGGTCTTCCTCTTCCCCTCTTGCCATTGATCTTCCCTTCCAGGAGCTGTTTTTGAAAGGGGTTGTGTCTCATAATATGGCCGAAGAAACAATTTTGTTGTTTCATTATGTTGATAACCAAAGTTCTTTCAATTTTAGCCATTTTCAAGATTTCCTCATTTGTTTTTCTCTCCTTCCATGAAACTTTCAGCATCCTCCGGATGCACCACATCTCGAAAGCTTCTAATTTGCCGGTGATGTTCTTATTGAGAGTCCACGTTTCACATCCATAGAGTAGCGTTGACGTTATATAGCATTTTAAGATTCGGAGTCTCTTTTTGAGTGTTATCTTCCTCGATGTCAGGATTTTTTGCATGTTGTTAAAGGCTATTTTGGCTATTCCGATTCTTCTCTTGATTTCTTTCTCGCACTTGCCATCGATAGTTATTAATTGACCCAGGTAGGTAAATTCTGTCACTTGTTCTATATCATCATGATCTATTTTAATGTGTAGTGTTGGGAGTTGGTGCTGCTTCTTAGATATGTGCATGGTTTTTGTTTTCTTTGTATTCATTTTCATGCCGAATTCTTTCCCTGTATGGTTGACTATGTTTAAGATGTTTTGTAGATCTTCTTCATTCTCTGCTATCAGGGCGGTGTCATCAGCATATCGCAGATTGTTGATGTTGCGGCCACCAATAGAAATTCCTTTGAGGTCATCTGCACTCCGGAATATTTGCTCAGTGTACAGATTGAACAATGTTGGTGACAATATGCAGCCTTGTCGGACACCCCGTCGTATATAGATTGGATCAGAAAGCCCATCCGCAGCTCTTACAAAGGCTCTTTGTGTCCAGTAGAGACTGGCTATTAGTTTGATATCATTGGCATCTATAGGTAGCTGGTTCAGTGTTTGTATGAGCTTTTCATGATTAACACGATCAAAGGCTTTTTCATAGTCTATGAAACAGATAAACAATTCCTTATCTAGGTCTAGGTATCTCTCTATGATTGTTCTGAGATTGAAGATGCCTTCTCTAGTTCCTTTGCCCATCATAAATCCACTCTGTGTGTCTGATATTTCCCTCTCTATTACTGGTCGTATTCTTTTGATGATCATTTGTAGAAGTAACTTCAGGATGTGGCTCATAAGACTTAATGTTCTGTATTCATTACACTTTGTTGTCCGAGGTTTTTTCGGTAGTCTTTCAAATATGGATTCATTTAAATTTTCTGGGATATCACAATTTTTATAAACATCATTGAGAAATTCCAGGAGGCGAAGTACTGCCTCTTCACTGAGAGCCTTTATCATTTCTGTTGTTATTCCGTCATTGCCGGGTGCTTTTCCATTCTTTAGTTGTTTCATGGCATTGATCAGTTCACTTTTTATTAGGCAGAAGTAGTCTCCATCCTCAATATCAGGTTTTTTTCCTCTGATGTCATCATACAATTTTTGGATATATTCTACCCAACGTTTCACAATCTCCTCATCCTCAAAGAGAATTTCACCATTTTTGTCTTCTATACAATTACTGTTGTTTTTGGATTTCCTTTTTCCTGTCATGCATTTGATTTTCCGATGCATTTCTTTACTGCGATGTTCCTTCTCCAGTTCTTCTATCTCTTCACAGTGACTGTCCCACCATTGTTCTTTGGCTTTTATGCAAGCTTTGCTGATTTCCGAGTCCAATTGATGATATTTTTGTACATTTTTATTTTTATATCTTGATCGTTCTTCCATTTTTTCCATGATTTCCTTGGTCATCCATGGTTTTCTGGATACCTTGTCTTTCTTTGGAAGGATGTGTGTTGCTGCCTCTCTCATACTTGTTCTTATCAGGTCCCATTTTCTTTCAACGTCTGGTTCCTCATTTTGTGGGGGATTTTCCAATACTAGTTTGTTATATATGTTATCCACCTCTACAGCATATAATGTTTTGTACACCTCCTCTTTCAATTTATCATTGTCAAGTTGTTCCTCATGTTTTTGTTTCTTGATTTGTTTCAGTTTAATTTTGGTCTTCATTATCACTGGGTTATGATCAGAGCCGATGTCTGCTCCTGGGTATGCCCGTGCATCTTTGACCATGTTTTTAAATCTCTCGTTGACTATGCAGTAATCTATTTGGTTTCGGTAGATGTCGCCAGGGCTTTTCCATGTATAGATTTGTCGGTTATGATGCTGGAACATGGTGTTTGTTATGACCATTTTGTGTTGTTCTGCAAATTCAATAAGCCTTTCTCCCCGGTCATTCCTCTCTCCAAGTCCAAATCTTCCAGCCACTCCTGGTCGACCTTCTTTCCCCACCTTTGCATTGAAGTCACCCTGGATGATGGTTACTTCATCTGTCTTGGAATATTTCATGCACTTTTCTATATCCCCATAGAATTTCTCAACTTCCTCATCTGAATGTTCTGATGTTGGGGCATACACCTGTATTACTTTAATGTTCTTAAAACTATACTTGGTAAACAAATCACCACTATGTCTAAAAGCCCCTCAAAGCATTGAAACAGAAGATGAATTCACCAAAATAAAATTTTTATTTAATTTTCGGCTCCTCAAATAGCTGCGGTCCTGCAGCATGGAGTCTGCGTGACGAGCCTCCGGCTCCCCTCTGGCGTGCGTCATTTGTCATGGACATATGTTGGAGTCTGCGTGCAGCGCAGCAGGGTGGAGCCACTAGCCGCCCAACTTACTCCAGGTAAATTCAGTTTCCCCTGGTGACGCATTAACACACGAAGTTTAAGTGAAGTTAAATTTGCAATAGATGGAATGTACGCTAAGGCGGCGTTATACTTTGCGCATCCGCGAACGCATTTTAGCGCACTCGGATGTGGACGCGTCCTCTGCCAAATATAGTTCAACGCATTGAGCGCTCCTGTATGCGGAAAAAAAAGCAACGAAAAGCTATGGAATTATATTTGTGCCACAATCCTGAGCGAGCAATTGGACATTTTGAGCGCGGAAAAATATATTTCGCAAGCACAAAAATCTTGTTTAGAGAAAAAAGAAATTTTGTGAGCAAACAAAACCTTCTGATTGGGCGAACAAAACTATTCTGTGCTCAACAAATATTTTTGCATGTTTGCTATGATCAATATAAACGTGCAATATTAACCCCCTTCCCTCAGTTTCACTCTATACCCTCTCGAAAACTCATGTTCTGCGCGCTGGCAGACCGCAGCATGCTCGCTCAAAGCATGTCTCTCCCTCTCTCTCAGTCTGACCTCTCTGTGTGCGCTCAACTTCACCTGCGCGCTCGCTCGAGCTGTGCAGTGTTACAAATGTGCCACAATTCTGATTGGCTGCCTCGGTCTCCAATTAGATGCATTATGCCCAACCACCAAAGAATAGGGGAAAAGGTAATGACGAAATTCGTCTGCGACTGGATAATAGTGCTGCCCTTGTTTGGGACGGGTTAAGGTTAATGTTATATCTCTATGTATCTTGAGACATCGACTGTTGTGTGACTCGTGTCCCTCTTTAGCAACACTGGCTGCTGCTAACTATAGCATTGCACAATGTCTTCTGAACATCAAAACCAAAATGCCACACCGCAGCCACGAGCACCACGTTTTATGGACCTTTATGAAATTTTGTTGGTTAGTCTGTACACATTCGGCTTGCGAACCAAGTTAGCTATCTAGTTAGGTTGCTAGCGTCAGGTCAGCCAACTAATGTCCGGAGAAAAGCAGAAGCTTACAGACATTAAACGTTACTTCCATGATAGCTGGCGAACTTGACAATCTTAAAAAAAGAATAGTTTTGGCACCTTTATCCCAGCTGATTTATTTCAACACCCCTGAAGAAGGAACTTTGCCGATATGTCTGTCGCCATAAACTGAAATAGGCTACACTTATAAACTGCATATCAAGTCTGATCATCTAATGTTACACATCCACAAGTGAAGTACACGATCATCCTTGATTAATTTAGTGAAAGCAAAGACACGTGTTTTATGCAGTGATTGACATCTCATTCTAATGCTTAAACACTATTAGCAATCAGTTTTACTTGAAATAGCAGAGCAAGTGCAGGTGTGATTAACGATATTAATTAGGGGTAATATTGCATTTTGGTGTAGCTAACAAAACCAGGGTGCTGCTGCCGTTCCCGGTGTTGGTGTTGCTGTGCTGGCTTAATACTGCAGCATGGATGTATATACATAACGAAAGATAATGTGGTGTCAAATTACAGCAGTTGTGGTTGTTTAGTGATATTTGGGGTACTGCTTTAGACAAATAACCTGAAAGCATAATCTAAACCTATGTGGAATACATTTGGAAAAACCTGGAAGTTTATTCTCAAATGAACCAACCGGAAAAATAACCTCTAACGCGGCGAGTGCTTCGAACCACGGGAACGCCGGTGCCAGCGTCGGCTCAGCTCACCAGTATCATCTGGCACTAATGTTCGTGAAATATGCAGAAACAGATCACGGTAATAACACACGATGCGCGGCTGAAGAGGCCCATCAGTCCGGAGCCAGGGAGCCGGCGCCCGGTGGTGCAATGCCGGCCTTCATAGCTGCCAGCGGGGACACGCGCATCAAAGCCCCGCGTTGCGCCACCGAACGCACGCTTTCACGAATATTAGCGCCAGGTGATACTGGTGAGCTGAGCTGACGCTGGCACCAACGGTCCCGTAGTTCGAAGCACTCTCCACGGTAGAGGTCATTATTTCGGTTGGTTCATTTGTGAATGAACGTCAAGGCAAACTTTTATGTCGATAGACTTATCTGTAAAGTGCCTTCTTCAGGCGTTATATGTTGAAATGAATCAGCCGGAGAATGGTGCCAAAGCTATTTTTTAAGACTGTCGAGTTTGCCAGCTATCATGGAAATAACATTAACGTCAGTAATCTTCTGCTTTTCTCCGGACATTAGTTGGCTGACCTGACGCTAGCAACCTAACTAGATAGCTAACTTGGTTCGCAAGCCGAAGGTGTACAGACTAACCAACAAAATTTCATAAAGGTCCATAAAACATGGTGCTCGTGGCTGCGGTGTGGCATTTTGGTTTTGATTTTCAGAAGACATTGTGCAATGCTATAGTTAGCAGCAGCCAGTGTTGCTAAAGAGGTATATGAGTCAAGAGTCACACAACAGTGGATGTCTCAAGATATTAGAGATTTAACATTAAACTTAACCTGTCCTAAACAAGGGCAGTACTGTTATCCAGTCACAGACGAATTTCGTCATTACCTTTCGCCCTTTTCTTTGGTGGTTGGGCATAATGCATCTAATTGGAGACCGAAGCAGCCAATCAGAATCGTGGCACATTTGTAACACTCTGCACAGCTCGAGCGAGCGCGCAGATGAAGTTGAGCGCACACAGAGAGGTCAGACAGAGAGAGGGAGAGACATGCCTTGAGCGAGCATGCTGCGGTCTGCCAGCGTGCAGAACATGAGTTTTCGAGAGGGTATAGAGTGAAACTGAGGGAAGGGGGTTAATATTGCACGTTTATATTGATCATAGCAAACATGCAAAAATATTTGTTGAGCACAGAATAGTTTTGTTCGCCCAATCAGAAGGTTTTGTTTGCTCACAAAATTTCTTTTTTCTCTAAACAAGATTTTTGTGCTTGCGAAATATATTTTTCTGCGCTCAAAATGTCCAATTGCTCGCTCAGGATTGTGGCACAAATATAATTCCATAAAAAGCATCCGTGTTTGTTTGCTAGAGCACGCGCAGTCGATGTTTTGATCACGAGTTCCTGTGCGCGCGGTCAGAAAATTTTGGAGGGTATGCGGTCGACCGCGGAGGGCTACGTGCACACTGTTTGATGACGGAAATTGTGTGCGCCGATTTTGGCTCGCGCTCCTAACATTTTGAACTCCAGCTCATCCTGGAGCGCAGCGCTACCAAGCAAGCCCTGAACGAGGCTGTGTAATAAAACCAGGTCCTTACTGTCAAGGCAGTGGCTACGGGCACGGACCCGTGTGCGGAATTTTCTAAATTTTTTCACATTGAAGTTCTGGACACGAACAGATACTCACTTGCATACAGCCAATCAGCGATCTTGTTCCGCATCCCTGAAGGAGTGTCTTGAGCCATGTTTTATCTTTACGAGCCTTACACCGACACACGGTCTCAGAGCCACAGAATACTGAAATTACATCGTAGATGCCTGCCTTGCTCTCTGCAAAACAGCTGGCCAAATCATTCGCCTAGCCTGCCATTTAGATAAATTAATTTTTATGAATGCATTTTTCAAATATCCGAAGTTGGTAAAATGAGCTGGTTTAATGTGGTCTAGCACTCGCCCTATACAGTAGAAATAACCAAGATTGCGTCACCTTATTCTCGAAAATATGAATGCTCTGTAGGCCTACAGATTTATTTTAATATAGCCTCCCTACTGAACATTATATATCGGCAGGTTTGGCAAGTAGCGTGAATGAATTGTATTCGCACTTTTCTGTCGGCTGCTAATATGGGTTTTCGCGATATAGGTGCTTTCTTTCAGCATCATAGAAACAAAATCTTAAGTTGGCGGCTATACTCAGGCAGAGGGGCGTGATACAGCCGAATAATTTTATACTTAGAAAGAGGTTTTGAATAAATCTTCGTGTCCTTGAAAATGCGGTGGCCGTTTCCAAACCTGCCAATCATTTTTAATGTTTCCAGCTGGGATTGATAAAAATCATCTGTTCAGAGCATTCATATTTTCTAGAATGAACTGACGCGATCTCGCTTATTTTTACATTATTAGTGCAAGGCCAGTGAAGAGAGAAAAAAAAATGTAACTGTCTCGAGCAAGGACTGTATAAAAGATGGACGACGCGTCTCCATTCACTCCAAGGATGTTTTCTCCTTATAGGTCCATGATTCACTCCCATTCAACAAAAATGGAGCCAAAATATCCTCGATATGGCCGCTGCCATGTTACACATCTGGAGCCTGAGTCGGCGCAGTAGTGATCGGGGGGTAGAGCCGCGCTTTCGAATCCCACCCACACACCATCCGACCAGCCCCCTGAACTTTTCACCTGGTCTGGCAGCTGCGCTATTAACGTAAGTGCCCGTAATGGCCAGCCCAGCTCTCACACGGAGACGGTGCAGGAAAGTGAAAGGACCCAACGACTGCCGGCAGCATAAATATTCGCGGGCTCGTTCAAAAAGTTAATGGCCTCATTGGCAAAACATTCCCCACCTCACAGTCATCTGTTACGAATTTAGTTGAAGTACCTAAATGGCTATCTATGATATCTTAGAACTGAATCTTGTTTGACTAGCTAGGTATGCAGCTAATTACATTAAGTAATGTAAGCCAATGTTCTCCATCGTCACTTACCCAACGTTGCGAGTGGCGAGCATATTAACGCCGACTTTCGTTGTATTTTCTAATTGACGTTCCACCGGGAAAGTTCCATCTCGTATGCGCATGTACTAGCTGAGTAATGGGTCGAACTTTTAATTAACACGTTAGAACGCTAAATCGAGTTTTGAATTAAAATACACTGTCCTTCTAACCAAAGTTAGCTTGCTGTGTTTAAGTAGTCGCATATCTTACCGCTAGCTAATGGTGTATTTCTTAAAAATGTTTGCAGTTGAAGATAACCATCCTGACCAGGCTTGGAGGACCGGCAATTCATTCTCTGTGAAAGTTAACTTAGCAATGTAACCCCCCTCCACGTTCTTTTTTGTGGACTCGATGTATTTGAATGCATAGTAATTGTTCAATTTTTGTTATCCTAATTTTTAGACGACGAAATGGAGTCAGCATCCTCCACAGTGGCCAAGAGTATGTATAAATCTCATGGGAATATGTAAAAAAACCGACGCTTGCGGTTATTAACGCAAGACTTTTCACGGGAGAATGCCTTAAAAACTGATTTATAACATTAAATCACATCCATTTCATGCATAAAAAGCACAATACCACCAGATAAAATATGGAGAAATAGAATAGAAATCTTAAATGTGCTAAATTCCATGAAAAGCCAGCAGAAGTGTATCATTTAAAGGTGACATTTGCACTTAACAACCAACAGGGCCAAAAGTTTATATCATAGGGGACAACTACATCTGCCGTGGGGAAAACCGCGCATGGAGACCATTGAGACCAACCTTGGTTTGGATGCCCAAGTCCAGTGGTTTGGCTAGGGTGGCGTAGTTTTGGGAAACCTCCTCCCCTTTATCCACCAGTACCTGAGAGGAAGAGCTGTGCAGGAGGTCCTGCTGGTCCACTGTGGGGGAATGACTTCGGAAAAATCAAGTGTGTGAAGCTTGTCGCAGGGATCAAGCAGGACTTGGAAGATGTTCATAGGCAGTTCCCTTGGATGAAGATTATCTTCTTTGCCATCACCCAGCGATGCCGGTGGAGGTCCTCCCATCCAAAGAGGATTGAAAAAGCCCGGCGATATATCAACTGTGTGATGGCTACCTTTGTTTCGCATATTGGTGGAGAGATTTTGTATCATCATCAGATAAAGCAGAGATCCTGGCCAATTTTTGCATGACAGAGTTCATTTCACCCCGATGGGAAATGATATTTTTAAATAACATTGCCCTGCATCTGAAAGACCAAATCCAGAAGGGTGATGCTGGATTTGGATTTTCAACATCAGTTATGGGCACAAAAAGTCATAGTTTGTTTGCTATATGTGATGTTTGATGTACTTTTTATTCATTTATTTTATACTAGCCATCATACCTATTGTTTTCCCAGCTCTTCCTCTCAATCCACCTTCCTTTCTCCAAACCATTTGCTTTCCCCAGCCTTTCCACCTGATGGGGCCTCCTTCATGTTTCCCCACGGCGAATGTAGCCAGTAGGTTGTTGATGGACCACAGACAACTACATGCAGTGTGGTTTTTGTTTAAATACATTTTTTTTATTTAACACTCATTTGCATGCCTGATTTACTGCAGCAGAGGACATGTATGTGAAAGAATTCCAGAGTGAAGTCTTTGCTCAATGTAAATGTAAACACCTTTATTGTACATAACAAGTTTAATTTACCACCATAACAGGAAATGTGCATTCAATTACATAACATTTCCCATGTGCTCCCAGTCCAAGGACAGATGACTCGAGTCTTTGCTGGAATACTGACGGCTCAGTAGTCAAGATGAACAGCTTCTGAATGCATTATTTAAAAAAAAGACAGTTTATGCCAATTTTTGAAGACAATGGCATATAAGGAAGGTGACACAGACGGAACAAGCATACATAAGAGAAGCCAGTTAGAAGTCCATTATTACTCAGTCAACATGGACTTACCTACTTCCTTGTAAATTATGGTCAAACAGAACCATTGCAGGTTTCTGTGACAATGCATATGAGCAGTTTTGACAAGCATTTTATCAGGTTTTCATTTACAAATTACTTCAGAAGTATCTTCCAGCAATACAACAAAATAATTGCTTGTGGCATGCTACAAGTCTTCACTGGGTAATGCTGAGGTCTGAATTTGAGGGCAGCTTCTGTAATCACCTGATTAAAAAAAAAAAAAACATTGAATTATTTGTGAAGCTTTTGTCTGAAACCTAAAGTGCAGTCTGCCCTACCATGACAGCAGTAAAGTAGAATTCCAACCCATACATCTGGCAATTTTTCTTATGGCAGGTTTTACATACATAAAAAAATAGAATGGAGTGATATGCAACTTTAAATACTTAGAAACTAAATTCTTCCTGCTACCAATTTACATTCCTTTTTATGTGGGGTAACATGGTACAGCAAGTCTGATACAGAAATACTCCACCAGTCAAAAAACAGCTGCACACTCAAATATTTAGATGAAACCACGGTAGCTTGAATTACAGCACAAATTCTTTGTGTTATTCTCTTGACAACTGTATGCAAGGTCAGAACATTTACTTTCAATCGGAATTGCATTAACTATGGCTGAGATCTCGTATTGACAACCAGATAGTTGAATGAATTTGAGAAATACATGCACCTATTCGGACTTGAAACGTGTCTCAAACATAGTTTGTATATGAAGAGACATCACATTTCAAAATAACTCACTCTGTTTTTCGAGAAATTATAAAGCTGATCATGGAAAATATTATCTTGTCATTGTGGAACGCCCAAACTCAGCTCTGACTGTCGAAATTAAGATACTGAAAGCACTACTTTAACAAATGTGTTTCATTGGCTGAATTAATTGATCATAAATTGCCGTGTGCAAGGTCAGTTAACGTTAACTGAAGTCAGCTAGCTCGCTAGTTAACGTGACTCCATAGCAAACGCAGCAATAATTAATGTATAATTTAATAGCGCAACATCCATTACGCGACAACAGTTTCTAAATGTTATTATTCCCAGTTTACACCACTCCCTCATTTACAGTTTTTGCCCCTTCTCTTTCCAGGCCAAACTCGAAATGTCAGCTTTTCTCGATACTTCGTCCGATCAATCTTTTAAGAGTTATCCCGTTCACTAGCCAATTCCACTGAAGTAGATGCATTGATTCCATCCGTAATTTAATCCGAAACCTGCCGAATTCACATTGAAAGTATGAATGAATTGAATCCGCTTTCGGCATGTCTCATTTTTGTCATACTGTCGTTGGTAAAATAATCTGTACCATTGATCCAATTAGTTTTCCTTGCAGTTTTAGCCGCTGTCCGTAGGATTACAAAATAAGGTTGGACTTAAGTTGTATTGACGTTACCCACTGAAAAACGAGAAGTTGGCTTGCTGATGCTTACGAAAACACTCGAACCTAGGGCTCGTCTGTTGAAAGGTAGATTAGCTCGCTACAGCCTTTACCCTTTATTAGCCTGAGCGACATCAAGCAGAATTCCTACCGGGCCGAGACACTCGCAGGAAGCTAAAGTCTCTGTTCGTTCTGCAATTCCGAGATACCGACGGCAGAACTGGAAGCTAAAGGCTGAACCTACTGCGGCACTGGCTCAAAATTTCAAGTTCAAGTACAGAAGAACGACATTATATGACACAGAGCCGTTGACTTCATTCAAAAGCTTACCTTAATAGGTATTCTCTAAAATTAAAAATGTATATTTTGCCAGTTACGAATGGCTACCGATAACCATTTTCTCCATATTCATCGTAAACGTCTGCTACTCTGCTTGCTGTCTTAACGTAGCCAAGGCAGCTAGCTTACTTGGTAATAACTTCACTGACCGTACAACTTCAACAAACAAAAAATAAAATTAACTTACCAAAAAAACTGCAAAGATCCTTTCCATCGGTCCGGACGGTTAACTTGTTAGTGAAATTCACAGCAGAGCAACTCATTTCGTCCTTTTTGGTTGCAGTCTGCCCTGCTTGAAGCACAATCGCTGTTAGCTGTGAAGAATGTCAGATAACGTCAAGCCTCCTGTCGACGTTCCCGCTCCAGCTCTACGCGAAATTACTATTCACAAAACGAAGTACGCAGGGGGCAGGCGCTATCGGGACTTAGTCCACGCGCACTGCGGTTGTCAATCACTGTGTTTATTATGACTACACGCCCCTTTCGCATAATATCAAATAAAAGGTTTACAGAAAACTGATCAGAAAAATTGACGCTAGAATATATATCAGTATGGTAAGAACTTCCTAAAAATAAAGAAACCATCTTCAGAAATAAATTATTTTTCATGTACACAATTTTTCCTGTCTCGCATTTCTCCCCTTCACTAACATGGAGGGGGCGGGCCTATAATTTATACTGCGGCCTGCCAGTAGTTGGCGATCGAGACGCTTTTGCTTCACTTTTCAGGAGACGTTCGGCCGTCCATCTTTTATACAGTCCTTGGTCTCGAGACACTCCTTCAGCGGTCCCGCACAAGGCTGCTGATTGGCTGTACGCAAATCAGTTTCTTTTGGGGTCCGGAACTCCGGTGGGAATAAAAATTTCGCGACCCGTGTCTCTAGCCTGTATGCTAAAGGTAAGGCAGCGGTATTATTCGCCTCTCATTCTATCACAGGTAAAAGTACAGGCTGGTCCGTACTGACGACCGTTAGCCCTTGTTATAAACTATGTAGCCTGACAATCATCATACGATCGTCTTTGAAATCTAGCTGTTCTCAGTATTGAGAAAACAGCGTGCAAAAGAACTAGGTTTGGATATGTTTGTGAGACGCTTTGCTGCCCAGCACAACAATCGTTGTCTGGAGGTCTTAAAAGAGATGGCCAATATCAGTCCTGGACTGTGACTTATGTACTTTTGCTGTATTTATTTTGAGGTACTTTTATTTCATTAAGCCTAAATATTCACTCTACTACATCTTGGAAGGCATAATAATACAGTGCGTCCAGAAATAAGGGAAACTGGGAATAAAATGAGAAGTATTCTGTTGAAACTTAGTATCTATAAAACTTATTAGGGCTATTAATTACACAACTGTGTACGTTTTCGCATCATACAAAGAAATCAAAATTAGTCAGGCATCGCTGTCAGAACTCATTGCTCTGTTGTCAGCTGCATGATTTGAGCACATCTGTCATGCAGCTAGCAGGGCTTTACATTTGAAGCAGTACACATTACACAACCTAAAGCACTATTGGCCCCGAAAAGGAAAAGTTGACTTGAAACTGATCATTCAGGTTTATCCGTGTTTAGGCTGCTCATCATTTTATATAATCTGGTGCAAAGTGGTTACTGAATGACTCCAAAGGTGTCACTGTTGTTCAGTTGAGTGTGGCACAAGCTCCACTTGCTTGACATCATTAGATAGATGACTTAGTTACGGAGAGATAACATTCTTTGATTAAAAATGTTAAGTAATTGTTATAGAATTAACCATTTATTCTTGGTTTCCTTGTTTTGGGACACACTGTACAATAAATACATTGAAGAATATTTTTCTGAAATTGTTCCCCAATTTTTAGATGCAGTTTTCTGGCAGATTGGTGAACCTCTGCCTATCTTTACTCACAACATCTGTTATATTGTCTATGTTCTATTGTGAAAATAATATGGGTATATGAGATTTACAAATCATTGTATTGTTTTTATGCACATTTTACACAATGTCCCAACTTCATTGGAATTTGGGATTTCCAAATACTGCACTGAGGACGTCCCATGCCACCCCTCCTAGACCTCTTGCCACCCCATGTAAAATTTTCTAGATTTTTGTAGCCACTGCTACAAAACCTCAACAATTAGTGTTCTCAGTTCCCAAACACTTATTGAGTGTTGTTAAAAGGAAAGGTGATGTAACACAGTGGTTAACATGCCCCTCTCCCAGCTTTTTTGGAACGTGTTACAGGCATCAGATTCAAAATGAGCAATTATTTTCAAAAAAGCAATGAAATTTATTTGGTTGAACATTAAACATCTTGCCTTTGTAGTGTACTCAGCTTAATATAGGTCAAAAAGGATTTGGAAATCATTGTATTCTGTTTTCATTCACGTTATACACAGTGTCCCAACTTCATTGGCATTGAGGTTGTGTTATTGTATTATTGTGTTGGCCCACAGCACATGCAGTACAGTATTATCGCTGTAATGGCCCTCAGCACACAGTACAGAATTATGGCTGTATTGGCCAGCAGCACATACAGTACAGTAATATTGCTGTATTGGCACGCAGCGAACAAAGTGCAGCAGTATCGCTGTATTGGCACAATACAGTAACTGGCCAGAACCCAAAAATTTGATGCTAACAGCTGCTTTTTTCCTGCATTGATTAACAGTTGATCCCCACTATATAAAACATACTCACTGTACATAGCCTAGTAAAATACAATTGTTTATAAATATTTGCATAAGTATTTTACTCAAATTATGTTATAATTAATACCGGGCTAACAGCACCTCATGAGACCAGACAGAACAAACAGAGATGCACAGGCAGCTGAAGGGCTTTGTCAGCAGAACAGAGTGAACAGCAAACAGCCCTCATGTTATGACACCAGTACAACTGACCTGGACTAGCACACTGCATCAGAAATAAAGAATGAGACTTAGACTTAGATGTAGGAGCATTTTCCAGGTGGAAAAATGACCACGAACATTCATGAAATTTACATAGTAATACTGAGTTGAAAACAACATTCAATGATGATATAAATTTGCTCTTGACATATTAAAATTTTACAGTTCTTTTATTACATCGCAGCTTTTTTCATCAAGGGTGCCGATAATTTTTTTCAGCAGCCTATACCAAATGAAATGTTTTCAACAATTTAAAAAAATGCATACTTTATGTTATGCATGCCTTTTTGACCAAAATTATAATATTTAAAACATGTATTCTGAACTATTTGAGTAGTTTATAATCATCCTCATCCACAATATCATCCTCATTTTGCAATAAGAACAATGAACATGAATACATTACCAAGAATTATGATGTTCACCCGATAACCACCATAAGCAGTTCCAACAATAAACTGGGCCACAAGGTAAACACTGAAATTTGGAGCAAGCCCCGAGGTCAGAGCAGAAATGACCATGAGAACCACAGGTATCTGCACTGCTCGCTTTCTTCCAAACCTGCATTCAAATCACATCCACATACATCACATACAAAATAAAACCCCTCAAAATTCTCACAGCTGGTTTGAGGAAAAATACTCAGACATGAATGTGCAACATGAAATTGTGCGATCTTTTACATATTCTTCAAAGGACAAACCAAGGGCAAGGAGTTTCCTATTATAAAGATATAACAATGTAAGAAATAACCATAAAATAAATATAATTACTCTTTTTTTCCCTATCAGATTTTATGAGAAAATTACAATGCACCATACTGACCAGGGGCCTCATTTATAAACGGTGCGTAGACACAAAAAAGATAGGCACGTCACTTTCTTTGCAGATTTATGATTTATAGAAACACACTTGACATTAAAAAAGGGGAATTATTAAGATTATGCAAAATGTCAATTAATTCCAAGTCCAACTCGATTGAATAAATGAAAATTCCATGCAGTTTATTTTACCCATGGGTTTTTAAATTGGTTATTTTCCACAAAATGTCATTTTTATTTTTTTGTGCGTACGCATTATTTAGGTTTGAAATCCTCGCAAATTTTTATAAATAAGGCCCCAGAAAACTACAGGTAGAGAAAATCTGTTAGGAACTTTTCTGCAAGGCTTCAGTGTGTACCTCTGCTAATCTATTATGTTATTATGTTATGTTACCATGTTACGATCTTACCATTTTTTATGTGTACTTACGATTCACCAAGGGGACCAAAAATGAAGGAACCAAGAAGGATACCAGCCATAAAAACGGTCTGTGCCAAGCCCACAAAGTTTGCTTTATCGCAGACTAGATCAAACTGTAAGAGACATGGAAACTGCATGATTTTTCGGCATTCATCATCCATATATGCACTCAGGTAACAGACTCATTCACACTTACTTCAGAGACTATACTGGACTTGTATACTGAGGTGTCATACTCCCAACCTTCCATGCAGTGAATAGACTGGTTGATCCCATTCTCCCTGATGGATTCAATGTCCTGATCTACTGGTGTGAACATCTCACAGCTCTGGAAGGACCCAGCTTGGTCCTTTGGCAGAGTGAGGTTGAGCTGCTCCTTGGTGGTCAGATTTGGGCTGATTTCCAGGATCCAGTCCGTATTGCAGTGGTAAAAAGAGTCAGCATGCGTGAACATCACGCTGTACAGATGCATAGGCAGGACAATGGCTGGGATAAAGAGTCCCACCAGCAGACGTTTCTGGAACGGGCCGAAGTCGCCGATAGCCCTCAGGATCTCGCCGAAGTCTGCCATCGCAGAAAACCTCCGCGGTGTGACTGTAGCACAGAGAGCAAACAGCAGGGAAATACAATCGAAGTTAAAGTTTAACCGCTCTAACAATGTCTTGCTGTATTTGATTCAGCAGATGCTATCAGTACAACTCACTTTATGGAGATACAGTAAAACATGTCCTTCAGAAAGTGAGATGATATGTCACTGGAGAACCCCTCATTACTTTCCATTTAACAGTTGTTCGCCGTTTTACAGCATTTCAAATCCATGTGCTGGTAAGTTTCATACAATTTCATTAATAACCACATTTCATTTGGTTCACAACAAATGTATAAGCTTATGCGCCTTTACGACCATAGCCAGATCTAGGGGGGTACGCCCCCTCTGATTCTTGCTGCGCCCCCCCAGCTCATCCTGACGTAACATCACTAACTGCATGCTTCAGCTAAAATCTAAAGATCGTTAAACGGGACCTAATATGCTATTTTTCCAAGTTAATATTTTGGTCTTTGAATCTGTATTACTGGGATTGGGTCCTGGGCCAAAACTGGACTCTCAAAGCGGCTGAAAAAGGCAATTAAATGATCATGAAACGGTAAGCTATTAATAGGGCTCTGTGCCAAGTTATTTTTGTATTTTTGCCGCCGCTGCCAGTGTTTTGTGTATGTTACAAAATTTATTTGGGGAAAAAAAATTATATGGCACTGCTGAGATGGTTAAATAGATTAACCAGTAATGCAGCACAATGCTTTTACCCAAATTAACTTTACAGGGGAAACGGAATTAAACTTTTAGCCACTGAAATAATTTTATTACCTCAGGGATGCGTAAGAACACCGCGTTAATTATTCATTTAGATCCTCCTGACTCCTTCGGCGTGCGATTCAGCCTTACGCATTAGCGTGGTTGGAAAGAACAAGTGTAAATCAATACAACAAAATAGGGGAACCGACTCAGTGGTCTCTGAAAATGTACAAAACCTTGACAGTACCGCAATAGCAAGATATTTCTTTTAGCTTAAGTACAACAAAGGTCTGTGTCGGCTTCCGGATCCTTACAAGCTGAAAGGTTGGAGGAACAACCCTTCTTTGGGTCTGGTCGGCTGGATCATCACTTGATTTTCCTACATCGAACAGAAATTCAACATTTGTTGATCACCATTGATCAGTGAAAGTACTCCACAGTCGTACGTTTACCAGAATGATTTTAAAAAAGGGGCGGCAATATATTTTGGGGGGGGTTTAGTGGTGATAAGGGGGTTTAGAATTTTTGATTAATATTTAATATTGCGAATGCATATAGGGGAGACCGAGGTTACCTCGTCATGATTTTGTATTTGGCTTCATAACTCTTTTTGCTAAAACTTAGAGAAATATCTTTATGGTCTATGTGTTGTGCAGAATGTCGCTTACAAAAGTTGTATTGATACAATCTCAATATAACACAATATTCCATTTTTAATGTGTCACAATCGTGCCGAAGTAACCCCATACCCAGAGTTACTTCGTCAGATGAGTGGGGTAAAATTGTCATAGTTGGCAATCAGCTGAAGCTGAAAAAGACAGTCCAATGTTCTCATAACAGAAATGAGAACTTATTACATAAACTTATTACAACGAAACAACACAAGCTATGATTTATGCATAATCACCAGGGTTGAAAGACCCAGTGACGACCCATCTTCAGCTTTCGGGCAGAGGCCACCAGATTTTGATTTGAAATGTCCTGGTATTTCAAAGTGTTCATGATGCCATGCACCTTAACAAGGTTCCCAGGGCCTCTGGAAGAGAAACAGGCCCACAGCATCACCGATCCTCCCCCATACTTCACAGCGGGAATGAGGTGCTTTTCTGCATACTCATCTATTGTGATCCACCATCTGACCAAAGTACACTGTCCCAGTTAAAGTCCCAGTACTGCTTGGCGAACTCCAGATGTTTGCGTTTATGATTGTGAGTGAGAAAAGGTTTTTTGTGCATTCCTCCAAAACAGCTTGTTGGTATGTAGGTAGCGCCTCTTGTTTTGGATGTTTTGTGACCTCAAGATGCTACCATTTGTTGCAATTCTTTAACAGTGAGCTTTGGAGAACATTTTATTTCTCTTACCATCCTCCTCACTGTGCGTGGTGGCAAATGACCTTGCGTCCTCATCCAGGCTTGTTTACCACTGTTCCAGTTGTTTTAAACTTCTTAATGATTCCTCTGACAGGAGATATGGGCAGGTGCAGGCGAGTGGCTATTTTCTTGTAGCCATTGCCTGACTTGTGACGGTCGATGCACATCTGCCATACTTAAATGGTGTTTTCCTTTGTCTTTCCCATGTTGAAGAGTGGATAAGAGAAATGGCCTCTGTGTCAAGTCATATATATATACCCCAGGGAAACAGGAAGTGATGATTTAGTAATTAAATGTTCTTAGATACTCTGATCAACTTTGTAAACTACTTTAGAAATGACAGAAATACTTCAATTACATTTCATTCCTAGGAATTGTTAGGGGTGCCAATAATTGTGGAACAGGTGATTTTATGAAAAATAGTTATTTCTTAGTCCGGGAGTTTTTCCCCATTAAAATTCACTTGAGTTGAAGGTTACATTTTTCTAAAATTTTCAGTGTGAGAGTATGCTTCTGCAATAAATTTATTGAATTTATTTTAGGGGTTTAAACACATCTTAACCAGGGGTGCCAATAATTACAGAGGGCGGGGCATCTAACCTGGATCGGATATGTGCAAACGTTCCTGTTGTGTAAATGCATAAACATGCAGATCGGATATTTTGTTTAAAAAAAGGCCAAGACTAACGCGGAGTCTGCCTACGCAGTTGCGATGATGCAGGTGATAGGTGTGCAAAGCTGCTTTCATACCAAACATGAAACAAATTTTTCGCGCGACAGATTGCATCCAAAGTCAATGCAAAGACATGAATATACACGTTTTGCGTGTATTCGCGGCTTTGCATTGATTTTCAGTGTGTTGAAGATTATATTTCAATATCTCTCATCATATTCCTCAGTGAATCAGTAACCAAATTAATTTGTTTCGTGTTCAGTGTGAAAGTGGCTTAAAAGGCGTTAACGGGAGAATCAGATGTAGGTTACTCAGTGAAATGTTGCGAGCTTGCTTCATGTTATGATAATTTCTATGACTGTTAGGTCTGCATGCTTTTGTTGCGCTGCACACACACTTGCTTTTATTTTCGGTAGCCTTCTCCACTGTGCTCATGTGGATCACCCAAGACAATGGCCAGGTAGTGAGTGGTGTAAACAAACGGAATCGAAACGAAACCGATACCATTCATGCTCAAAACAAGATGTAAACACACAGTTGAACAAATCTGATATGGCCCTCAAAATCCGATCCATATCCGATCTGAGCAACAAGACCTGCAGTGTAAATCCAACCTTTTACTCCCAGACACTCATTTCTTACATTAAGGCCAGGAATAATTTGAGTACAGATGTAGTGCAGCATAAAACAGTAGTTTCTGAAGCAGGATCTATTAAGATCTCAGTGAGGCACAATATTCGCTTTGTTCAATACACTGGGCAAAGAAATGAAAACCTCGCCCTCCTGCAGTCAATCCAGTCCGTTTCTTTCCTGTAATCAAATCTGTTCAAATAAAAGCTTCAAATAAAACAAATTCCACCGTGCGAACATGTATATTTACCAAGAAATCTGGGAAAAGCTAAAGCTGGTGAAAATTCAACATGGCTGCCGTTTCCATGGCAAAGGGAAAGTGATCTATTTTCCATTCTTATCCAGAGAATGTATGTATTTTACTGGTAAATGAATTGTGTTTATTACTATGAATGCTTTAAAAAGTTGTCATTTACCCCTGATGCCCCCTTAAGGTCCTAATATCCACAGAGCTTTGAATGTCTGCATCACGTTGTCCCTCACGAATAAATCCAGTGCCCTCACAGATAATTTTATATCGTAGTCCGTACCAGCTACAGGCATGTAGCTCATTGTATGTTCTCTTATGTATGGTATTATTGCAGAAAAAAAAGCTTAAAACATTAACACGGAGAAAGACAATCATGGTGATATTAAATTCATCTTGTTCCAGTTGCAAACAGTAAAACAACACACATCTGGCCTACTTCACCCCTCTGACACATCTGACGGGGGAGATCCCAATCAGTTAGTTATCTAAGCGTAGCAAGCTTTCACACTTACCTGCTGAGGATAACTACAGTTGAACTTACCATGGGGAATCTTACAGTCTCCTCACTTGTAAAGGTATGTTCACATGGGCACAAAAGCTATTTGGTGGATTCCATTGTTACGGAGGTGAAACTCTGATTGACGCAAGTTCTGATTTCACTTCACCCCAGCTGTCACCACATTAACTAAATCAGTTGCTAGCAGTGCATTATTTTTGATCCATCTACCTCTGCCACAGATTAAAGTGAAAGTGGGGAAAATTAAGCATTATGGCGTGGAGGAGAACCACAAAGTCAGGGAAGTTGTTAAGCACCTTTCTGCCAGTGGTAACTTAAGTCAAAATCCATGGTCTCATAAAATACACTCAACTATAATTTTACCATTTCAGGTATTAACCAAATTAATTATTGCAATACCAATATGTACCACAACAAATGAATGATTCAAAAATGTGAGGGCATCCGGAGTTCTTGGATGAACTAAGTTTTACGTTACTCAACATGAGCAAGGTGAACATAAACATGTCTTGGACAACATAAAATTTATTGAACACAAGAGCACCACAAAGGGCAAGGCACAATTCATGACTGTACTGATCAACAAAACTGGGTCAGTATTGCCACTACATGCATGTCTGTGCGCCTGTCAGCAGGGGGCGAGCCTGTGTTCTCCAACTGGGCTTGCAAAGGCTATGTCACATGTTAAAGGAAAACAAAGAAATGCAGGGATGTGTTTGCTGCTGACTAGAGCTTGCATTTGAAGTAACTTGAGTAATTTGAAGTAAAAACAAGAAGCCTTATCTTCAGTTCTAATTGTCATACAGACTTCAAACCAAGTGCATATTGTTGATAAATGAAAGGTCTATCTTACTGACCTAGGTATTGCACTATTTTTGTGAATCTAGATCAAAGGTAAAGGTCAAAGTCACACAAAAGGTCAAAAACACAAAAGAAGCCATATCTTCGGTTCAAATCGTCGTAGAGACTTCAAACCAAGTGCATATTGCTCATAAACAAAAGGTCTATCTCACTTGACCTTGGAATGTAGGTCAAAGGTCAAGGTCACACAAAAGGTCAAAAACACATAAGAATCTATATCTTTGGTTCTAATCATCGTAGAGACTTCAAATCAAGTGCATATTGCTCATAATGAAAGGTCCATCTTACTTGACTTAGGAATCTAGGTAAAATGTCTAGATCAGGGTCATGCACAAGGTCAAAAACACATAAGAAGCCATATTTTTGCTTCTAATCGTCGTGGAGACTTCAAACCAAGTGCATATTGTTCATAAACGAAAGGTCTATGTTACTTGACCAAGGAAATGTACTATTTTCGCGAATCTACATCAAAGGTCAAGGACACACATAATGTCAAAAACACATAAGTGGCCATTGCTTCACTTCTAATCAGTGTACACACTTCAAACCAAGTGCATAATTTGTTGATCAACTCAAGGCCTGCGTTACCTGACCTAAGTACTGCACTATTTTGGTAAATCTAGGTCAAAGGTCAAGGTCACCAAAGCAGCGCTCTATTTTGGTTTATTTTTTGGTCTGTCTGTTTGTGTGCACTCTACAGGCCACAATTTTCACATTATCTTCACCAAACTTGATGACAACATTGCCTAGCCTTTTGCCTTTTGACCAGTCTATTTAAAGGGCCAAAGTTCAAAGGTCAAGGTCAAGCTCAACAGAAAGGTCCAAAACACATTTTGGTTCATAACTTCGCTACTATTACAGCTAGAGAATTGAAACCAACTCCATTCTGTTCATTATCCCCCGCCGTGCAATTCGTGTGAAGAGGGGAATATAGCTTTTGGCTCCGTCTGTCCGTCCGTTCATATGTATGTACATACGAACACATAAAATTGAGGCGGAGGGGGATATTGCCATGTTAGTGGCAAGCACTTGTTCTGTTTCAGAGATCTGTGCCTGATTTCAGCAACTCATCATTCCATGAATGCACTTTTTTGTAACTTAATTACTTTTCGCAATTACCAGTCTTACAGGTACCATTCTTCTCTTGGTGAGGAGAGAAGCAACAACTAAAAAACTGCCTCTCTTAAAATGTTTTTGCCAATAAATGAAAGCTGAACCAAAGATTCAGTTTTGACATAAATAAACATCAGCATATGTTTACATTTCCCAATCGTGCTTGTGTCACAATTTGTATCGAAAACATGTACAAACGGATGGTTATGGTTCTCTGAGTGAGGCGACCATCTCCCCACCCAATAACAGCTGTATGGCGACTGAGGCCGTTGCTGAAGTTTAAGATGCTCAGATATGCACGCACTCATTGGCTAACATTGATTGGAACGGGCTCCCAAGCAGTCTTGGGTTGGAGAGATTGTCTCTCCACTCAGAGAACCGTGGTTACGCCGTGATTGTCGATTTTTCATTGAAACAAGCCTCTCTCTCTACTGTGATACACATTCCATACTTTCGGGGAGATACACAGCGAGGAGTCTAAGTGGACAGAGCAGGTGTAGGTCCTTGAGTATCTCCTCAGAAACATTGGGCTCAGCTTTTGAATGAGACATCACCACCAACAGAATGCAAGTGTGTGACACAATTAAAAGTACCCACGCGCCTCAGTATACATGTACAAATGAACAGTACATCCATTGGGTTTTGATACTGCCAAATGCTAGCTGTGTATTGCTTCTCTCTGCCAGTTGATCTGTATCACTATTCTCTGCCAGACACTGTATCACTACTCTCTGCCAAACTCTGTTTATGCCTACTCTCTGCCAGCTATTGTGTATCGCTACTCTCTGCCAGACGTTGTGTATCGCTACCGTCTACCAGACGCTGTGTATCACTACTGTCTGCTAGACGCTGCACATCGCTACTCTCTGACAGTTGCTGTGGATCACTTTTCTCTGTCAGAGGCCGTGTATGACTACTCTCCGCCAAGACACTGGGTGCAGCCTAAAGCAAGCCCTTACCTGTGAGATGCTAAGGCTTTTTGTGAGGGATGAAGCCAGCTAACAATATGAAAGATTTCCCTGGTCAAACCAAGCAGGGTTCAAAGCACAGGGGAACAGTGAATGTGTTACCTGCTTCATAGTTGCACTAAGTATTGGTTCTTCAAAGGAGTTTTCAGCCACCATATTTAAGTAATAAAAATCTGGTAAAAAAAATGAATGGAAAAAATTTGTACCTCACCACAAGGACCTGGAGGTTGCTACACCTCATGTGGAGTGGGCCGTCACTCTGTCTTGTGCACCAGCTGTCTTTTAGGCTTCCGGGATAATTCCCATCAATTGAATTCAATTTATTTTGGAGCGCTTTTCACAGAGACTGTCACAAAGATGCTTTACAGTGAGAGTTTAAATAAATGAAAGGGCAGTGCCCAGCCTATTCCCCACTACAGCAAATGAGGCAAAAAAACTCCCATTAGGGAGAAAAATCCTCGAACAGTGGTGAGAAAAAACTCCCCAATGGGAAGAAATCTCAGGAGGACCCTGGCTATAGTGGGGGAGCCCATCCTGCGCGGGCTAGCTAATTAAGAACAAAAAAGTAAAATAGAATGAAACGGCAAAAGATTTCCATTTAAGTCCATCTGAACAGTGGCATCGGTAGCTTTAGGAAGAGGCAAGTCGAGGATGGTGCAGGACTAGATCAACCAGTTAAAGGGCCAAGATGGATACTGACAGACCCAGGTGGAGTGGACTAAAGCAAACAAGGAAAGGGTCCATTTCTCAAAATGCGAGTTAGTCACAGCTACACACTCAGTGCCCTGACAGGGCAGTGATGAAAATCTTCGATTACTCTCACCTTCCTTGAAGAAGTGGCAGAGGGATTGCATCTCTACTGACTGATTCAGGCTGAAGTCTAGGAATACCAAGGGCAAGGAAAGCTTTATTCAGGTGAAGGATTACTCTCGCCATATGTAGCCAAAATCAACTGTAGTTCTCATGCATTGACAGAGCCTGCAGATCTCTCCTAGCCAATGTTACTGCTATGAGAAATCAAATAATCCAGTGCTAAAGATACTTGCCACACTTTCGCCCACCGTGAGGTAAGGATAAGAAAACGTCTTTCATAGTAACCCATTTTTTTTTGATAGTTCGTTTTCTGAAAATGGACATTTGAAAGTTTGAATTAGCAGGTTTAACAGTTTAATTATACGTATATTCAAACCCTTTTTTGTCAAAATAGACATTTTGTGCTTTGAGTGCTTCTAACATCAGGATCTTCAATCAAACTATGCAGGACAACCTCCTTAAAGTCACTGAGCCCAGAGGTTCAAAGGCAGTTATCATGCCTAAAGTCTCATGTGACCAACGACAGCAAACGGAGTCTCAATGACCAAAAATTCACCATGCGTTGTCTCCTATAGACGACACATCAAGCTTTGCAATGGTGCTTAGAACGATCACCAGCTAGGATGGGGGGTCATAACCTCCAGCAAAAACCCTGGCGAATGTATCAGTGAAGTTGATTACTTTACGGCTTGCTTCAGGTAATTTTTCCATCATGAAGTGAACTACTGTTTAGAAATAACCCATTTTCTACCCTTCTCAATATTTTCTCATCAGGAGAGTGTGTCAGGCGGAATTTGAACATTATAAAGTGGCTGAAAACGGACAAAACTTCTTCCAAAATGTATGCCCTCAGACATATTAAGCATTTACTTGACACGCAGAGGTGCAGCTTAAGACTCATTTTGCTATGATGGGTCACATATTGAGATGGCTGGCTGTCTGTTGCATGAACAAGTCTTCAGATACTTTTCAGAAACTGCCATATAAGGCTGCAGCAGCTGACTGTAAACCCTTTACTGCATACAAAATTAACCATGAGAGCTGCTATCATTCTTCTAAGGGTCAAAGATAATTTGCCTGCCACAAGTAGCTCCTGTAGGCGCTGGAGCACCTGTGGGGCTGTACATATTCGTGCTTCAACCTAGTCAAACTTGCATCATAATCTGAGGAGCAGTTTATGAGAAATGGATCGCAGACTGCGTAAAGCCCAGTACAAACAGGCTGGCCCTGTCAGGGGCCAAGCCCAGAGTTTTAGTCCTTGAGGGAAGGGATGAAACAGGGCTCCCTCAACCTGATTCAGCAAAGCAGAAGCTTCCACAGCCAGGAGGGGTGTAATCTCCAAAAACCAGGTTATTTGTGCCAGTGCAGAGTCATAAGAGTCAGCCTCACCTTTTCCGCCTCGAATCTCTGCAGCACAGTTGGAAGAAGACTGAGAGGTGGAAATGCAGACAACATCCCGTGAGGCCAGTGCTGTACTGCCTGGGCCCAGTACTGGCTTTAAGCCCTTTTACCGGCGTTATAGGCCTCCTCCCAACACCCCTGATATCCGACTCCACCATTACGGGATGGTCCTTAAGGCTGGTGTGATCATGAGGATTTTATAAGATATAATTAGTAATGAACCTTTTCTGCTTAAAGTCTCGTCTCTCCGTTTGCAGGGGTCTGTTTTGAACAGCTAAATTCCTACACAGATCACACAAAGTGGAGGGATCATTCAAGAGAGCTGGTGGAAGACCATGTGCACCCCTCTCGCCTCATCCGTGTGTGTGTGTGCGCGCGCGTGCGCTTACAGGCCAACTCCACCGCTTTTGGCGATAGACTACCGCTTTCGGGGAGTTTCATTCGGGAAAAAAAAAAACCCAAAAGCGGTAGTCTACTGCCAAAGGCGGTAGAGTTGGCATGTATGGTGTGTGTGTCTTAGTTTTGCCCCTGCCGGCTGCAAACAGCAAACTGGCGGGCACTGGGACCATGTACCCAAAAGAAAGAGTAGGGACCCAAAGGCACAGGCTGAGTAAAAATATATAAAAAGACTTTTAAGGAACAAGAATAACGAAACTCAGCAATCGGGAGCAACAGCACAACACATCAAGGCTAAAAACACGATGCAGCTGCACTGCAGCTCTTAAATACTCTTCGCTTCACCTCCACTTCAACGAGCAACAGGTGAGGCTTGATGTGGTGGAGGCGAAGACAGCAGGAGGGGGAGGGACTGCAGGGCAGAATCATCACAGTGTGTATACGCTACTGTATGTCACCAGGGCAAGAGAGGACTCCTGCTTGGCAAATTGCTCTCTGGCGATTAATTTATTGTCTTCAAACTAATTTTGACTTGTTCACTGATCATGTCAGCAATACACTGTTCCAACTTACTGTCAGTGTCTACGAATTCAGCACTCAGAAAAAACAAAATGTGTGCAGGACTCGGAAAAGGAGTCACTTGGGATTTTTTTTCCCAATCTGAGATTAACGGGGTATCTCAGTGATATCCCAGTGATGGTGACATCCAAGCACTACTGTACTGTCAATTTACCACACTTTGCTGATCATAATTCCGACCAATTTTTTCTCAAAATGAAAGACTTGGATCACTCTTTGATTTTTTTGGAAGATCTCAATTTTTTAAAATGACCCAAGTGACCACTTTTCCTAGTCCTGCACACGTTAAAAATGTACCACCACATGAAGTTGTGCAAAAGGTGGAATAATATTTCATTATATATAGCCTTGCTTGACTCATATCACCAAAAAAAAAACTGTAAATATTTTTTATATTCATTAAAAATGTCAACTTACCACCTGAGAATGAAATGGGTTCAAGCAAAACATTAAATTTTTCACTGTAGAATCAGGCAATGTGCCGACATGCAGAAAACTCTTCTAATCTCGCTGACAATAACAACAGTGTTTCTTTTCAACTCACGTCTGCTCTTTGGGTGCAGATTCCACAATTTTTGGGTAAAAACATCACACCACGGAAGGTGAATAGCCTTCATAAATAAATATAATTTTCAGTAAATGCATATATAGCAGGGACAGCAGCTATCTCTGAAATTTATTTTTATTGTGAATACATTTTAGGGTGCATTGGCAGTTTATATCAATGATTTGGCGGAGTCCGGAGACATTCACAGGACAGAATAACAGAACAGACGCCACTCATTTTCCAATGCATCAGGGTTCTGTTCATGGCAGGATCTTGTCTGAGTGCCTGAGTCCATCAGAGTTTAGTAGCTCTTGGTAAAACATTACTGCCACCATCTGGATTATTGGTGGTATTCTCCTTGGTATTCATATCCCTGTTGATAAATAAATACATCATTTCAGTATTTCCTGGTAAAAGTGGATGATAAAGTGCAGCCACAGTTATTATTTTGTCATCGAATGCATATTCAATAATCTGATACTGCAAACATCGTAAGTGGTTGTGAATTTAAATACGAAAACTGAGAAATGTTTGGTCCAATCAACAATGCGTAAACCTTTGTTTTGGAAATGGTTGAATAAAATGGTCCTGACGTAAACCGGATATCAACATTTGTCTTTAACTTAACTCGGGTCTGTAAAATGAGCAATCGTGACAGTATGAATGTCTTAATGTCTTTTATATGATAAACAGCTTTGCTATGTATCAACTGGATAGCAACTCAAGCCTTTAGTACAGAATGTACAATAAGCTAAAGCTGCTTAAAATTCGCTGGCTAGATTGTAGGCTATTCAGTTAATACTGAAAATGAGCATGACATCCGATAGCTGTTTGCGCAGGAACTGTACATGTTCTTACAATAATGTTAGAGATCTACCCAATCAAAGTAGTTTTTTTTTTAAATTAATGTTAACATATTTAGTTTATTTGAACGCCAAATTACAACGCTGCCCATCACTGATGTGTAAATTATGACGCAACTTTGAGCAGGCGCGCCCCCGTCTGACTATTGCCAGACATGCAAGTTTTTTTTTCATTGAAACACCTGAAGGACATGATCTGTCAAAGGTCCAGATTTTCCCGCACCGAATGGTCCGACTTGGTCGGACAAGATAAGTTTACTGAAACAGCCCCCTGGATCACCCATAAGTACTTTTCTTAGTAAATCTACCAGATAACACTGGCATAGACATATATTTGAAAGTCACATTTTCTACAGGAAGCATCTGATATTTGCTCCATATTCAATATAGAGTTAAAAAAAAAAAGTGTCCACGGTGGAGAGTTTATTTAACACTGTAAGAGAGCCACTTAGACCACTGACAGGAGGTGGAACCATTAAAGGTGTGAGTTCAAAATCTTACCAGTTCTTCTCCAGATCATCAGTGGTGTCAGGCAGCTCTCTGTTCTTGGTCTCCGGCAGTAGGAAACAGAGAGCACCAGATGCTAAGCATAAAATACTGTAGACCAGTGTGGGAATGGCGCTATGGTACACTGCCAACATGTTCAGCACTGGGGACAGCATTCCTGCAACTCTCGATATCATGGCACCCAAACCATTGGCAGTTTGCCTGAAGAAAGATGGAACAACACGTTTTAACGAGCAGACAGTCAAGATTAAACAAGGAGAACTGCTGACAAGTGATGGTAAAACAGGAGTATCATTAGTTATGAATGCTTGCTTGTGAATTTTATAAGTTATTTATGTTTTAGCAAAAAGCATGTATTCAGAGAATAAGTGGCATAGAACAATAATACGGAAAACCAGATACTTGGATTTAATTCAATTCTTGCGGAGTACCAACAGATATTTATGAAATCAAAATGGAAATCTAGCAGAGCAATGCAAAAAATAAAATAAATTATATATATATATATATATATATATATATATATATATACATACACGCACAGAGCAGTAGCCAAGAATGTACCTGATAGAAGTGGGAAACAACTCCTGAACAAAGACAGCAAATACTGTGCCTCCCAAGTTCAAGAGCAGCCTGCCAGTAGCAGCGAGCACTGTGAGGGGAATTGAACTGTCTGCAATGGAATCACATAAAGGTCCTTTTCATTGCGAAGTTCCTGTATGTCACATAATCGGGTGTGGCAGAATAAAAGAGAAATTAGAAGCAATTTGAAAAGCCTTAAAAATTATAAGCATAAATTCTGTAAGAATCCTTGAGTGGTCAATTATAATAATTCTCATTTTATACCAGTGTAAACTCATCATAAATATCAAATAATGGAAGTATGTGGGAGGTGGAGGACATTACCATAGGGGGACTGATTAAAATCATACAAACACACATGCATGCACTCATATATATTATATATTATATATATATATATATATACACACACACACACACACACTCAAATATACGTTAAAGTCAGAAGTTTACATACACCTTAGCTGGATACGTTTTTGGGTTGTGAGAGGAACCCGGAGTACCCAGAGCACTGATCAGGCCAGTTGACCTTCCATCGCACCCAAACCCAGTTCTGACACTTGAGTGCCCACTGTATGCATTTATGATGTAAGGTGGGTTAAATTGGGAACTCTGGCCAGTGAATGGGAACAAATTCCTTTCACATCAGGGTGAGATGCATTCTACACTCTGACTCATTTCTTTCAATAGCATGATTAAATTTTCTTGTGCCACAGAAGCAGTTCAGCGAGTTCCAACCAGATAGGGTCTGTTGCCCACTCATTAATAAGCCTTACAATGTAAATGGACGTAATTTGCTTCATCTGTGGGTGGTCATATTGTTTAGGCTCACTGGCATATGCTTTTGCATTCTTGGCGTTCAGAATCAGACCTTAGTTTTTGAGGCGCGCGAACGCATTAGCGCGCCATAATGTGCCCAATAAAAAGCCGAGGGAAGGAGCTGCAGACCACGCGCCCAACATACCTGAAAGCAAGCGCCTCAAAACCCGCGTGAACACCTCCCGTTAACTGCACCACACGCATGCGCATGGGGCAATTTGTTCTAATGAAACAGTCCAAATACTTCAACCAGCCTGTACCCACGTCAAAATCATATCAGTGTCGATTGGGCTGGTTAACTGCGATCACTGGATGAGCACTGAGACACTGACGTCTCAGAATGTGTCTTACATCTGACGATATTAATTAGGCAAAATGCGGCGTTGTCCTGTCCGACGGAGAATAGACAGGGACGTTCCTTCAAACTAAAAGCAGTAGAATATCGGACATGGGTTAGCTTCATAACTTGGTTAATAATACATCTATGCAGTTTGTGGCGGGCGGTGGAAAACATCCCTTGAAACGGATGAGATTTAGTGACCCGATTTCAATCACTGTTCTTGGTCAACATGTTAGTTTCCCTTATAATGAAATGTTTAGGCGAGTGAATTATAAACTCTATGACATGTTTAATTCACATGCCTTAATAGGCAACTCTTCACGAAAAAACTACTGTGG
Organism: Gymnothorax reevesii; assembly: GCA_029721435.1. Classification (NCBI taxonomy): domain Eukaryota; kingdom Metazoa; phylum Chordata; class Actinopteri; order Anguilliformes; family Muraenidae; genus Gymnothorax; species Gymnothorax reevesii. The sequence continues at coordinate 7,958,379 of CM056588.1, forward strand.
ATTTTCCGCGTTAAATTTTGTCACATCCGAAGCAAGTCGTCAAACCTGCGCGTAATCATTGTTGAATTGAAAAAGATCGAAAAGCGGTTTTTTATCCATTCAATTCATGTTTTATTTCTCGTCTTAACAAAGATAATTAGCAGCACCCGAGGGGGAGAGTGTATGTGTCCATTACCAGGGAAATTGACTGAAAACAGCTCAAGTAGTTTAGAGACATGATTATCGCCCTCCTTGTTCTCTGTCCACCGCACGCCACTGCATCTACGACCACATTTATGTAACTAATTTTAGATCACCGGCGTGGTGCGTATTTCTATACGTATTTGCAACACGCCTCGATTTGATAAGAGCCCTCAGCAGAAGAGGGAGAGGGGGGCAAAGACACGTCCCTTTTAGTCCTGGCTAAATCTCAATCATTTTTCTTTATTGAAGTCTTTTCCAATTATCGTAATTGGCAACTGAAGACACGGTCTCTCATCGTATGCGATCTAAATGCGACGAAATCATGGGCTAAATTCAGTGCAGAAAAATTATTTACTCATTAATTGGGCAGTGCTTCGCGTGATTGAAATGGTCCGTGTTCCAATGAAACGCGGACTTTCACTCTCGGTATTTCGTGGGTTTATTAAAAAACAAACAAACAAACAAAAAAAAAAAAAAAAAAAAAAAACAGTGGCACTCGGCAGTTCCATAAGCCAAGGTTACAAAAAGCGCGCGTCTCAAGCCATTTGTGTGAGAGTCGACAGGTAGGCTATGCAATTTTGAATAACGTAGATTTAAATACAGCAAATACGCGTCCAGATGTATGATTTCCGTCTTACCTGACCGGGGAGAACAAGCAGCACCTGCTAAGTGCGGAGCGCTCTCGGAGTGAATCTTTTGTTAATCATGAAGATGACTGACAACAGGTAAGGATTGATAATTGTTTTAAACGGCTATTTTGCGCAACCCAATTCTCTTTTCCGCCACTGTACCGAATTTAACCCGCGATTTAATCACTGTTAGATCGCATGTGGAGAGAAACCGTGTCTTCATTTGTCAATTACAAAAATTGGAAAAGACGTCAAAAAAGGAAAATGATCAGGCCAGGACTAACAGGGATGTGTCTTCGCCCCCCCCTGAGTCCGGGGCGCCGGGGAGTTCCAAATGACCGGGAAGCCGGCCCGGACCCCAGGAGAAGTGCGGGGTGGAAGGAGAAGCTGACGGCCAAAATTAATCGGACGGGCGGTTTCGGGCATGGCCTAAAAATCTCAGCCTCCGCGCCGGCCAAGCACGGGGCCTTGAGAGCTTGGTCTGGTGGTGGGCCGAGCTGCAGTTCCCTTGGGAACGACCGGAGACCAGGTCCGGCTCCCGGGACTGGCGTGGAGCCGAAGGGGAAGGTGGCGGCCAAAAGTAATCAAATGGGCGCGGATTTTGGGCCCGGCACAAATAATTCAGCTTCCACCCAGGCCCAGCTGAGCCGTCCAGCAGGGAGCCCAGAAAGGGCTCTTCCCGCCCTTCCCCCTTACAAACCCCATCTTGATAGCATGCTGCAGGGCCGAGTTATTTGCCAAAAAGCCTCCAGCCCCCCCGTCGAGTTTTGGCCCTGCCCCACGGCCCAGTGACCCCCGAGGCATGCCAATCTCTTCAAGGTGACTCCCTCCAAAAGGCCCTCTTGGGCCGAGCTCAGGAGCAGCGGGGAAAGGGGTGAACCAGAGTCACCCTTTTCAGCTGGGCGGTCCTAATGTTCTGGGCCAAGCAATCTGACTTTAAGAAGGAATGCAGTGAAAAATGACAAAGTCCCGCTCTTCAAGAAATTCAGCAAAGTCCAGTTAAACTTGCATTGCGTGCAAAATATTGGAATCCATCATAAAAGATGAGCTGGACTTCTTTCTCGAACTCTTGAGGGATAGCCAACATGGTTTCTGTCAGGGAAGGTCATGCCTGACAAACCTTATTTGAAGAGGCCACCAAGATTTATGACCAGAGCAGGGCTTATGACATCATATACTTGGATTTCCAGAAAGCATTTGATACAGTGCCGCATAAGAGACTAATTTTTAAAATAAGCTCCATTGAAGTTACAGGCGGTATTCTTGATTGGATTTAAAACTGGTTACAGGACGGAACACAAAGGGTGGTGGTCTATGGTATCTCATCTGAGCTAGGTATGGTGGGGAGTGGCGTCCCCCAGGGATCAGTGTTGGGACCCCTGCTGTTCCTCATCTACATTAATGACCTTGATAGGAATATTGAGAGCAGAATAGTTAAATTTGCAGATGATACTAAATTGGGGGGTTTGGAAAATATTTTAGAGTCCACTAAAGTGATTCAGGATTATTTAGATAGAATCCAGAATTGGGCAGAAATGTGGCAAATGAAATTGAATGTAGCAAAATGTAAAGTTGTACATGAAGGTAATAAAAACATCAGATGGGATTACTTCATGGGAGGTTTAAAATTGGAATGTGATCCACGTGAGAAAGATCTGGGAGTGATTGTTGACCAAACCCTCACTGGCTCTAGCCATTGTGTCGTGGCAGTTAAAACAGCCAATCGGATGCTGGGATACATTGCCAAAAATATTGAGTACAAATCTAAGGAGGTGATGCTTCTTTTGTACAATACATTCGTCAGTCCACATCTGGAGTATTGTGTACAGTTCTTGGGACCATACTTTAAGAAAGATATAGAGGCTCTAGAGAAAGTTCAGACAAGAGCCACTAACTAATTCCAGGTATAAAAGATGAAAGCTATGAGAAGAGGCAGAAGATCCTTAATCTTTTTAGTCTTAAGAAAAGGAGACAAAGGGGTGATCTGCTTGAGGTCTTTAAATATGTTAAAGGGATTAACAAAGTGAATTATGTAGGATTCCTTCGACTAAGTGTTGTTTGTAGGACTCAGGGTCACAAATGGAAGTTGACCAAAGGTAAATTTAGCACTGATATTCGGAAATATATCTTCACCCAAAGAGTAATTTCGATGAGGAATAGTAGCCTGACCATATTGTTGAGGCAGAGACCTTGGGGATTTTCAAGAGCAGGCTTGACTTAAAGCTAGATACCACTGAGTATCTGAAGGGATATATTCGTATAAAGAAACTGGGGAGCGTAGTTGGGCTGAACGGCCTGTTCTCGCCATTCATGTCATGTCATGTTATGTTATTGTTTGGGCAGTAAATATATGAAAACTGCAGCTTCCTACAGAAAGATGGTGGAGCAAACACAGGCTTACATTCCTCACGTTACAATCTGGTTATTTCAAACCATATCTTTATAAGATATATCTGAGGACATACCTTGTTTAACAGCCAACATGAGCAGACAAACAAATCCACCGAGCAGAAGAACAACTGCACTCGTTGTCCTTCTCCCCAAGGCTCCCATTAACCAGGCGCAAAATATTTGGGCTGGTATTTCACTCAGTCCAAAGATAAGCTGTGTCAGGAAGATGTTCATTCCAAATTGTCCAACATTCAGCGTTATGCAGTAGTAGGCCAGGTTTAAGGAAAACCTGCAGATTCAGAAAGACAGAGGATTTCCTTGAAATTAAAATCCTGCAAACTGCACATAGGTCTTGTGTCGTCGCAAATAAAATTTTACATGCATCACACAATGTTTCCGATAGAATAGCTCTTGAAACATGCAGGCAGGCACATAATATTGTCTGGCTTACAGTTGTAATGAAATTTCCCGTTATTAAAAGTACATGCCACTGCAATGGCTTCCCTGCTGAAAAAAGTCAGAGAAACCATTAGGCGACCATTAGGCATATTCTATTGGTTCCTAATGGTTCCTGGTGCTTTTGTAATAGTTTCTAATGGCTATTTATGTTTTCCTAATGGTTTGGTTTGTTTTTCTTATGGGATTCTATTATTTATTATCTCCAACACAAATCTACAGGACTTTAACTGGTTCCTACAGGAGTCTAATGGTTCCCACAGGAGTCTTAATGGTTCCTACAGGCATTTCTATACCAGTCTAATGGTCACTATACAGTGGTCTAGTGGTCACTACAGGGTGTAGTGGTCTCAAATGGTTCCAAATGTGATGGAGGAACACAGATGTTATAGCCTTCTTTGGTGATCACATCTGTGTGATCTCTAGAGGGTCCTTGTGTAGGCTATACAATGTGTTTGTAGATTGCAGTGTTCAGTGATTTCATTTAATTCATTCCAAGATCACCTTTGGCCTTTTGTGGTTAAATTTGTGATTAAATCATATTTGGCCTTTTGTGATTAAATCATTGTTCATGACTCTTCCATCCAAAAGGAGGGAAAAGAACCCAACCTGATGGTTTGATGGTTCATGTTCTGAAAAAATTTTATTAAAATCACAAACTGCCATGAGTTGACATGCCCCATATGTCCTGTTCCCAGTTCGGAGGAGAAAATATCTGAATACACACACAATTACACATATGTATAGACATGTCTCTGGTGCCCAGCGTTAGGATTCTGCGATAATTTCTGTTGCAGCAGTAGGTTTCTCAGTATGTTTTTCTAATAGTTTTAGCTCCAAATGGAACCAGTAGATCTGTAATGGTATTACATTCTAATGGGACCAGTAGGTCTCTAATGGTTTTGCATTCTAGTGGGACCAGTAGGTTCCTAATGGTTTCTTACAATGGTTCCTAATGGGGTTCCAATTCCCATTAGACCATTAGAAAACTAAAGCTTCCGAATGGTTTTTTCTAATGGTATTCTACTGGATTTTTAAGCAGGGATATATGGTGAAAGTAACATGCAGGGGCATTTTCACACATCATCACGGTCTAACCCGCTACAGTGTCATATTTAGCTTGGTTCCTGTTGACAAGAGAGCAAAGCAGACCATCATCTACTGTGCAGTGAAAAAGTATTTCTCCCCTTCCTGATTTCTTACTTTTTTGCATATTTTTCAAACTTACATGTTTCAGATCATCAAACAAATATTAATATAAGAAATAGATAACGAGAGTAAATACAAAATGCAGTTTTTTAAATGAAGATTTCATTTATTAAGTGGAAAAAGCTATCCAAACCTACCTGGTCCTATGTGAAAAAGTAATTGCCCCCCCTTTCAGTCTGGAAAGGGTTGCAAAGCCATTTGGGACTCTGGCGAATCGTGGTCAGAGCCATTATCCACAAATGGAGAAAACTTGGAAGAGTGGTGAACCTTCCGAGGAGTGGCTGGCCTACCAAAATTACTCCAAGAGTGCATCAACTACTCATCCAGGAGGTCACAAAAAAACCCAAAACTACATCTGAAGAACTGCAGGCCTCACTTAAAGTCAGGGTTCATGATTCAACAATAAGACAGAGGCTGGATGAGAAATGGCATCCACGGTAGAGTTCCAAGGTGAAAACCACTGCTGACCAAAGAGAACTCGAAGGCTCATTTCAAATTTGCCAAAATACATTTTGATGATCCCCAAGACTTTTAGGAAAATATTCTGTGGACTGATGAGATGTAAGTTAAACTTAGGTGTGCGTCCCATTACATCAGGCGTAAAACTAACACAGCATTTCAAAAAAAGAACATCATACCAAAATTCAAACATGGTGGTGGTAGTGTGATGGTTTGGGGCTGCTTGGGGACCTGAACGAATTGTCATAATTGATGGATCTATGAATTCTGCTCTCTACCAGAAAATCCGGGAGTATTTCCAACCCTCTGATGGTGATCTCGAGCTCAAGAGCATTAGGGTTATGCAGCAGTACGATGATCTGAAACACACCAGCAAGTCCACCTCTGAATGGCTTAAAATAACAAAATGAAGATTTTGGAGTAGCCTTGTCCAAGTCCGGGCTTAAATCCTATTGAGATGCAGTGGCATGACCTGAAACAGGCTGTTCATGCTCAAAACCCCTCCACTGTGGCTGAATTAAAATAATTCTGCAAATAAGAGTGGGCTAAAATTCTTCCAAAGTGATGTGAAAGACTCATTGCCAGTTATTGCAAACATTTGATTACAGTTGTTGTTGCTGTGGGTGGTACAACTAGTTATTAGGATTTAGGGGGCAATTATTTTTTCACATAGGGCTAGATAGGTTAGGGTAGATTTTTACCCTTAAAAAATGAACTCATCATTTAAAAACTACATTTAATATTTATTCGGGTTGTCTTTGTCTAATATTAAAATTTGTTTGATGATCTGAAACATTTAAGTGTGACAAATATGCAAAAAAATAAGAAATCAGGAAGGGGGCATATACATTTTCACAGCACTGTAACTCCATTTAAAAATCACTGAAATGGAGCAGAGACTTCAGTACTCAGCAGCTGTGTGCATGGACAGCACTGGACGATTGCGTAAGTGAGAGCCTCTGCCTGGTATACCCGTCTATCAGAGAAAAACATCCCACTATGGAACATGATGTGCTAGATTAGACGACAGGCTGCCTGTAGACATGCCTGTTGGAGAAGGTGCATTTATTCAGTGACACATTCACCCAATGATTATGTTCAGGATATGCATCAGGTACATTTCATAAGGCAAGCTCGCTATCAATCACTCTCTACAGCTTAATCTTTGATGCAAACTGGCAGCTGTACTGCAAAAAATGACGGCTCGACGGAAACTACACTCTTATGATCCAAAATGCTTCACTAAACTAAGGAAATGAGAGTCGTCCGTGAATTGGTCCATTTTTCTCAGTTTATGGCTTCATTGTGCATAGCATAAAGCTCTGAGAGAGACAGTGATTTCAATATCTTGAACCACCTGCCCTGTTAAGTCAAACCGCTCCAGAGTTTCCTCAGAAGAATGCAGAGACCAGCATTTCGAAGTGGTCTACGTCCTCTCATTTGGCCTGGACTCGGGAGCAACTACTCTGCTAAAATATGCCTGAGCAAACCGGTTTAGGGGGTGAAACGCTCCAGCGTTCAAATGGGCCAACTATAGCTTGGCAGCTCCACTGGATGTAGAAACATTTTGCGTTTCATTCAAACCCCCAGAAGATCCTTCCCACTCAACAACAGAGTTGACTGTCCACATGAAAATTGGGTTGGTAACTGGACATGCTTTGGCCTAACATCCTGGTGTGATTTTTAAAGAGGAAGACAATTCATTCTAACTTCAGGAAGCGTGAACGAAGAAACTGAAAGAGCAGTCTGCTGTCAGCATGTTGGTCAGAAAAAGGAAGAGAAAATTAATACTTATTCAAGCATAAACCTTACCATCCAAATGCTAATGTCAAGAAGTATTTTCTGAGCTGGGGTGAAGTGAACAGATCTTTCACGCTGCCTCTCTCTCCTTTCTTACGATTTACAACCTGCAAAAGAAACATCACACAACGTGTTCATCACAACAATGACAGACAGTCAGGCTCAGAGTTATTTGCATCCTTGATAAAATATGTGGAAAAAGCCGCTTATGATGTAAAACACAATTCATTTTATGAAAGTCATGAGTGTCAACCTCACTGAGCCTAAGGACCAGACTGGGTCCTTCCAGCGCTGTGAGATGTTGAACTCAGTGGATTGGGACATTAGATCCATCTGGGGGAATGGGCTTTGAATGGGCTTTGATTAGACTACTCTCTGCTGTGAAGGCTGGGTATATAACACCTCGGTATCAAGTCTAAGTCAGTATACAGTTTTGGAGCAACATATGCTGGACCCTGAAGTTTCCAGCAATACAATGCCAAAACACATTCTTGCGTGGATCACAAGAACATGGCAGCATAAGCAGAGTGTTGGAGCTCGGCTGGCACTGATTGAGAATGTTTGGCACATTTTAATGAGATTTATGTGTCATTAACCTGTATGATACAGTTGTTAGATGCGCTCCTCACTGACTAACTCTTGCTATACTAACGCCTGTAAGTGAAAGCACTCGAAGTGCTTCGCGCGGCCTCGTTATGAGTGGGAGGCTTCTTCTTCTTTTTGGTTTTATGGCGGTTGACAGACCTGTTGGTGTATTACCGCCAACTACTGGATTCATTCAACATAAATTTCCCTACTCCTCTTATATTGAATTCCCACCAAAGCCTCGCCAAAGTGAAAGGTGCACTGTGTCTAACAATGCGTTTGCAGGAAGAAGGAAATGACGTCAACACCAAAGCTGCCTGCTGATTGGTCCAGCCAAAAAATTTCAGGCGAAGCGCCGCGAGGTAGCTTTCCTTTAACGCCCTGATGGGAGCGATCATCAAAGCCACCTAGCGGACACAAGGGCGTTAATCATTAACGTTACTGTGTCATCAAAGGCCCCAGTCAATTTCGCACCTATGACCTGCATACAGGAGGCAAATTATGCTGGCAGGACTTGAGCTACGAGTGTCTTCAGTGCTCAGATACTTAATGACAGCTATAAAAAGACACAATCAACTCTGGCAACTTTTGGAATCTGTTAAAGTCATAAAATTTCCATATTTTAAAGGGGACATATACAGTATATTACAAAAAACTTACCCGGTGTAGTTTTTAATCCTCAAAACAAGTAAGCATGGCAAAACATACCTACAACAACTTTGAGATAAAGATAGCAGCAGTGCATTTAAGTGAATTTTGCCAAAATAAGCCATTTTTACTTATGATGCTGTGCTACAGATAAAATAAATGCTCCCACTGGCTATTATGTACTGATCTGATAAAACAGCAAGTGTTTTAGCCGATCAACCCTCAATCCCTCAAATAAGGAAAATCTACTAATATTTCACACGGACAGCCATTGGTCTTGGACTTCCAAAAGACTACAGTTGCCAAGGTATTCATTTTTACGAGGATGTATTGTTTCAATGGCTTCTGACGATAGGGGAATTTGTCAATGAAGGGAAGGAGTTTTGGCAGCCACATTGTTATATATATGCAATACAATCTCACCAGTAGCGGCACTAGACCTGGGAATGGCGGGGAACAGACACGTCCCTGTACGACAATTAGTCCTGGGTAGTTCGCAATCATTTTCTTTTACTGACGCGTTTTCCAATTATCGCACTTAGCAACTTCAGACACGGTCTCTCCATATGCGATGGAACAGCGATGAAATCATGGGCTTAATTCAGCTCAGTGGCGGAACCTGAACTAAGAATTGTGACAAAACATCCGTTTAAAACAGTCATTAGTCCTGACCTGTTCTCAGTCATTTTCATTAGTAACCGAAGGTTCGCTCCGAGAGCACTCCACAGTTAACAGCTGCTTTACATGACTTTAGATAGGCTACATACATACATAGCCAAAATGAAAAAGCAAATAAAATCATAATCTTTGCCCATATGTGTGAACAGGGAGAAATCCTATGGTGGCTAATCACATCCTTCTATAAGGTCTATGGCTGTGAATAATCACTCAGCAATCATTTTCGTAATTTCAAATAAAGCCAAATGCCATAAAAAATTTGCACTTAAAATACCTTTTCCATGATGTAATCAGGCATTTTTCGTTTATTGACGCCCGCGGCCTTGATAATGAGCTTTTCCGCTGCTTCGGTTTTCCCTCGATCAATCAGCCATCTTGCAGATTCTGGAAGTATCCTGCAGAATTATGGGAAAATTGCACTGAGCAGGGATTCGAATACGGGTGACACATAAGAGGTAAATTAAGAAATAAAATAAACAGGGGTACTTTAAATAATGCAGTACTGAATTTAATAAGTACTGCAATTTGACTACTGATATGGTGTTTCTGATTGCTGCACATTGCCTATATATTTTGCTTGAGGGTTTATTTTTGACACAAGGGCTCAAAGCATTGGCAGTATGTTTCATTTTGGTCCAATTCGAAATATCCAAACCGAGTTCTAATCCCACCCAGTGACGACACTGAAGCGATTTTCTCCTTCAATTCAGAAGATACAGAAATTCACACAAATTCTTTCAAGCACCAGCCTTCTGCTTTCCTGACTGTACAGCTGAAGTAGAGGCCAATTACTGGAGTGTCAGAAGAGGGAAACGACAAGGACAACATTACATGTCGGGCTGTAAAGCGCCAAGTTTCAACCAAACAGCATGACCAGGCTTTCAAATCATATGATCATCTGACTTGTAAAAGCGACTGAGCAATGCAATGCCTGCTCTGAGCAACTGAATGGAAGAAGGATTCTTTACTATTTAAGTAAAACTACTTGAGGAGCACACCTGGCTCCTAGAGTCCCTGGCCTGCCAAAAACCCTTTACTTATTGTGATGACGCTTCCAGAGGGTCACAGTGCTCTGTTTGGACACATTTAAAATGCAGTAGCTGTCAAACCACAATGTAAAAACCCATGCAAACATATATAACAAGTGCCTTTTTCATGCTCAGGCAAAGAATCAAGTGAGCATAAACACTGCAGGTCCTTGTGACAGATGAAATACTGTCCCAGTGTGAGTACTTCTGATCAGAGTTTGCTGTTGCGTCCACTTCAATGACTTTCAGTTTGCAGTCATGTGAATCAAGATCAGGTTTAAATATCCCCTGGTCTGTGTTATAGTATGTGCTACTCAATAATACGAATACAACACTGTCCATTATTATACTTTTTAGGAACATACACATACAATGATCACTTGCACTGGAGCTGATGAAATTTCCAGCTGTTTGGATGCCAAGGCAGCGACTACTAGAAAGCCAGTTTGTACTAGAGTACAAATGAAAACGCACCACTTGAAAAAAGTCAATATTTAAGTTCAAATGAACTTCAATATAATTTTTATACAACAACAACACTACAGTGACATCAGCCGACATGCCAAGTGCAAGAAATGCGAGAATTTCAAGTTAACTGTAACGCAATTTTTTGCAAAAACGCAACATCTTGCACGCACACCACGGGAAAAATGACTTTCACTCTGAATTTGTGCACACATTGCCTTTAAAAGCATGTGAATCCGAATAAAATTTCACTTCTTCACTGACACTTGTCAAACGTCGACACTATGCCGCGACTTACAGCCCCTGAACGGGAACGTGCCATAGGCATGCTTCAAATTAACGCCAGAACCAGGGAAATTGCCAGACGACTACACTGCGCACACACAACGATCGCAAGACTCCATCAAAGGTTTCTGCAAACGGGGAGCACTCGGGACCGTCCTCGACCAGGTCAACAACGTGTGACAACTGCACGTCAGGACCGTCAGATCGTACGGGATCATGTCCGAGACCGAACACTACAGCGACAAGAACGGCTGCTCAAGTCCAAGGACGATGTGGATTCATTCACCCCAACACCGTACGGAACCGTCTGCGAGCTGCAGGCCTGCGTACACGACGTCCTTATTTCGGCCCCATATTGACGGATCGTCACCGAAACCAGCGTCTACAGGGGGCAAACAGGCACCAGAATTGGCAACTACAACAATGGCACGGTGTCATCTTTTCTGACGAGTCACGATTTCACTTAAGGAATGCAGATGGCCGTATATGTGTTTGGCGGAGACGTGATGAACGTTATAACGCCGATTGTGTCATTCAAACGGACTGTTGGGGTGGTGGCAGCGTTATGGTGTGGGGTGGAATAAGCTACCTTCACAGAACCCCTCACCATATCTGCAGAGGAAGGGTGAACGGCGTCTACTACCGGGACCAGGTGCTGCAGAACCATGTTGTGCCGTTCTTCAACCAACACCACGATGTCCACAAGTTCCAACAGGACAACGCTAGGGCACACACTGCAAGGGTGTCCATGCAGTACCTTGCACAGCAGAACATCCCTGTGCTTCAGTGGCCAGCTCTGTAACCCGACCTCTCCCCTATCGAGCACTTATGGGATGAAATTTGACGACATCATTCACGTCGACGCCAGATGGACAACATTCGAGAACTTGAGGTTGCCCTTGTTCAGGAGTGGAATGCTATCCCTCAGAACACTATCCAGAGACTGATCAACTCCATGCGACGACGCTGCACCGCATGTGTCAATGCAAATGGCGGTCACACCCGTTATTGTCTTTCCTGTTTGACCCTACACCAGTTAAACCTCTCTCGTACATTAACATTATCGTGAATGAAATTGAATGATGTTTACATGTCTTCTTAAATCATTCACTATCTCATATGCATCAAACGTATATACTTCACATCTCAATCCATGGAACTATTCCAGATTTCGTGAGTGGTGCGTTTTCCTTTGTACTCAGTATATTTCACATTGTTATGGAGGGGCATTTTAACTTTAGCTGGTTTTAAATTGTGATTTTCTAAATGAAGGAAAAAAAATTTGACTAGTTTTATGCATTTAATAATTCTGTATTTACTTCTGGTTAATTTGCGGTTTATTTTGGGGAGATAAAACCTGAGATGCAATAATTATCGCAATAAGAATCTCTGATGTCCTTTGTCATTGATTTTTCTTTTCTTTTTCCTTAGTTTTTAAATATTCACTAGCTTAAAGGGTTTATAATCACTTTAAAAATCTTAAAGTTACATCTGAGTACCTTATGACCACTCCTACCAAGAAAATCAGGTATACTGCCTTGATTTTGGTATTGAATGGAGTCGCCAAAAATATGTAGTTTCCGCAAAGGTATACTGTCAAGCATATACAGCGCCCTCAAAAATTATTGGCACCCCTGGTTAACATGTGTTCTTTACCTTCTAATAAATTCAGTTTTTTTTCTAAATAATATAGGACCACAATGAAAAAAGAGGAAAATCCAACCTTTAGTTCAAACGCATTTATTCAGCGGGAAAAAAATCCCACACTAAGAAAAAATTCTTTTACATCAAATCAAGCGTGCCACAATTATTAGCACCCCTGATGTTAATACTTTGTACAACCCCCTTTTGCCAACAAAAAAGCACCTAATCTTCTCCTATAATGTTTCACAAGATGGGAGAATACAGAAAGAGGGATCTTCCACCATTCCTCTTTGCCCAATCGAAATCATCCAGCAACCTGGGTCCTCTCCTCTGCACTCTCCTCTTCAGCTCACTCCACAGGTTTTCAATGGGGTTGAGGTCTGGGGACTGAGATGGCCATGGGAGGAGCTTGATTCTGTGTCTGGTGAACCATTTCTGTGCAGATTTGGCCACATGTTTAGGGTCATTACCCTGTTGAAAGACCCAGTGACAACCCATCTTCAGCTTTCGGGCAGAGGCCGCCAGATTTTGATTTAAAATGTCCTGGTATTTCAAAGCGTTCATAATGCCATGCACCCTAACAAGGTTCCCTGGGTCTCTGGAAGAGAAACGGCCCACAGCATCACCGATCCTCCCCCATACTTCACAGAGGGCTTGAGGTGCTTTTCTGCATACTCATCTTTTGTGTTCTGCCAGACCCAGTCGAAGTGTTTGTTGCCAAACAGCTCTATTTTGGTCTCTTCTGACCAAAGCACATGGTCCCAGTTGAAGTCCTACCGCTTAGCAAACTCCAGACGTTTGAGTTTATGATTGTGAGTGAGAAAAGGTTTTTTCCATGCATGTCTCCGAAACAGCTTGTTGGCATGTAGATAGCGCCTGATGGTTGTTTTGGAGACTTTATGACCCCAAGATGCTACCATTTGTTGCAATTCTTTAACAGTGAGCTTTGGAGAACTTTTTATTTCTCTTACCATCCTCCTCACTGTGCGTGGTTGCAAAATAACCTTGCGTCCTCGTCCAGGCTTGTTTACCACTGTTCCAGTTGTTTTAAACTTCTTAATGATTCCTCTGGCAGTAGATATGGGCAGGTGCAGGCAAGTGGCTATTTTTTTGTTGCCATTGCCTGACGTTTGAAGGTCGACACACATCTGCCTTACTTGAATGGTGTGTTCCTTTGTCTTTTCCATGTTGAAGAGTGGATAAGAGAAATGGCCTCTGTGTCACGTCATATTTATACCCCAGGAAAACAGGAAGTGATGAATTACTAAGTAACTGTTCCTAGATACTCTGATCAACTTTGTAAACTTCTCTAGAAATTACAGAAATACTTCAATTGTTAGGGGTGCCAATAATAGTGGAACAGGTGATTTTATGAAAAATACTTATTTCTTAGTCAGAGGTTTTACTTTTCCTAAAAATTCACTTGAGTTGAAGGTTACATTTTTCAACAATTTTCAGTGTGAGAGTATGCTTCTGCAATAGAAATGGAATTTATTTTAAAGCTTTTAACACATCTTAACCAGTGGTGCCAATAATTATGGAGGGCGCTGTATTTCTGTAAAGACTTGGCCAAATGGGATTATCCCACCTAAGTTGAATAATGCTCCTAAGATAAGATTTACAGTATATTCAGTAAAATCAATTCAGCATATGGGGCCTTTTTTGGTGCACAAATAAATTCAAATGTTGTTTGTAGTGTACACAACAGTGCGTATTGTCCGCAACATTTTCCCTGACATGCTTTAATACAGCATCAGCCACCCTTCAAATGAAAATATTTGTTAAATATGATTATTAGAAGTTAAAACTAATCCACACCCACTGTAGATACACACAGGGTGTTCAAAAAGTACATTCTAAGGCGAGAATTTCAGCTGTTGATGTTGTTTTGAACAGTGGTTATAAAAAGCAATATTTTAGGTGTGTGTCACTAATGTATGGAAGAAATGACATGTTTTTATTATGTTATTTTTATATTATGGTAAGACGTGTGTATTTAGCACGTTTTGTTGATTGAAACTTGTTCTTTTTCAAGACATCTAAGTCGTTACTCTTATTGCTGTAGTGTCCTCAACATCACAAAATGGATCTTGGGTCTGCATACATTTGAGGCCATATAATTCTTAGTGTTTGCGACAAGTCCATAAAATTTGAAGCAGTTATTGGTAAAACACCATAGTTACTGAAAATAATGCAAAATGAAAAAAAATCATCAGTTTTTACCCCCCAGTGCCCCTAAAGGTGCAACCAGAAGTTGATTAATATCAGTATACTGTGATCCACCTGAACGTAGCAAAAAATCAACTATACACAGGATAAGCTCTTGAATAAACAAGCAACATGTACCATATGTAGAGGGTAACAACAGCCCAAGGGGATGCAATGACCAACTGGACAGTCCTCCAGTCACGGATGAAATATGCAATGCCAGCAAGGACAGCCTGCCCAACGCCACCGAAAATCTGGCAAAGAGCAGAGGGGTACGTTCTCTGTGCCACTCCAATCCACTCTGTTGCTGCACGGGAGAGAGACTTCACTCACAAACAAACTTTTCACTGCATCCTCACCAAAGCGCATCAATATCATACCTAAAATCACATTAGCAGCTTTCCAGCAGAACACGGTGAGTCCCATTATTAGAGATTAGCATTGCTGTATTGGCCCACAGCACGCAGGACAGTAAAACTGCTGTACTGGCACACAGCCCACAGTGCAGTAATATTGCTGTATTGAAACACAGCCCACAGTACAGAAATATTGCTGTATTGGCCCACAGCACACACAGTACAGTAATATTTCTGCATTGGCCCATAGCATATTGTACTATTAAATAGTTGTATTGGCCCACAGCAGTCATACAGCTGTATTGGCCCATAGCACACACTACAGTAAAATAGCTGTTTTCGGGCCAAAGCACACAGTATAGTATTATTGCTGTACTGGTCCTCAGTACACACAGCACAGTAATATTGCTGTGCAAGCCGATACCCATGCTACACACAGCTGATTGAATTAGTCGGTTTTACTTGCAAAAACGGCTTCAAAATGCAGTTTTCACTTCAGAAGTTCGAAACCTGGGGCATCATCTTTGTCACACAGTAAAACTAGTGTATGCGGAAAACAGACTCATTATTCATGGTGGTTTCAGAGGAATTATTCATATAATAATTACAAAACCTAAAACCAGTGAAGTTTGCACGTTGTGTAAATCGTTAATAAAAACAGAATACAATGATTTGCAAATCCTTTTCAACCTTTTTTCAATTAAATACACTGCAAAGACAAGTTACTTAATGTTCGAACAGGTAAACTTTGTAATTTTTTGCAAATATTAGCTCATTTGTAATTTGATGCCTGCAGCATGTTTCAAAAAAGCGGGCACAAGTGGCAAAAAAGACTGAGAGAGTTGAGGGATGCTCATCAAACACTTATTTGGAACATCCCACAGGTGAACGGGCTAATTGGGAACAGGTGGGTGCCATGATTGGGTATAAAAGTAGCTTCCCTGAAATGCTCAGTCATTCACAAACAAAGATGGGGCGAGGGTCACCACTTAGTGAACAAATGCGTGAGCTGATTGTCGAACAGTTTAAAAACAACATTCCTCAACGAGCTATCACAAGAAATTTAGGGATTTCATCATCTACGGTCCGTAATATCGTCAAAAGGTTCAGAGAATCTGGAGAAATCACTGCACATAAGCGACAATGCCGAAAACCAACATTGAATGCCCGTGACCTTCGATCCCTCAGGCCGTACTGCATCAAAAACCGACATCCAGTGTGTAAAGGACATCACCACATGGGCTCAGGAACACTTCCGAAAACCACTGTCAGTAACTACAGTTCGTCGCTACATCTGCAAGTGCAAGTTAAAACTCTACAATGCAAAGCGAAAGCCATTTATCAACAGCACCCAGAAACGCCGCCGGCTTCGCTGGGCCCAAGCTCATCTAAGATGGACTGATGCAAAGTGGAAAAGTGTTCTGTGGTCTGACCATATATATATATATATATATATAGAACACTAGATTGCTGATAGGGTACACTCAAGTGAAGCATCTGTTCTAAGAGCCTATACACCCGGAAGTAAAATTCGCTCATAGACTTCCATTCATTTTCGCCTTCTTTAAAATTACATTACATTACATTTTAAATTACATTACACTCTGGTTTCCTCACTTCATTGTACCCTGGTTGACTATTTGAAATCACCCGAATTGTTTATATTGAATCATATTGCTAATGCCAATGTTGATAAAAAGAAGCACTAGTGAAGCCTTTCTCACCACCTTATCTTTTGGAGCTCTGTATAAAACAAAGCGACATGTCCATTGTTTTAAATATCATGCGGGCGAGAAGTATTGTCGTTGAATGTCAATTACAAGTAGCTAGCTAGCTTGTTAGCCGCCACAAAAACATGCCTCATAGGAACACTCCAACCAGTACCCCTGACTAAGGAACTGGCTTTAGAACTGGAGTTGGTCCCCGGGCGCTGCTCTGTGGCTGCCCACTGCTCCTAACTATAGGATGGGTCAAATGCAGAGGACAAATTACCCCACGGGGTTCAATTAAGTATATCTTATGTAAAGTGAATATAGGCAACGGGATGGCAGTATTTACCTTTTTTTTTGTTAAGCTCAGACTGGAGCTAGGTTTGGGCATGTTTCGGGCATGTCTGAAACAAGTCCCAGAGAAAAGAAAAAAAAAGTCTAAAAGGTGGGAGGGGTCTGCAAAAGAGTATATAAAGGGGAGAATTGAGACAGTAAAGTGGTAGGAGAAACTGCAAGGAGAAGGATACATGTGACCAGAACAGTCATTCTGTTGAGACCAGTGAAGCTTTTAGTGAATTTTTGCCTGTGTTTGAGCATTTTCCTCACCCAGGATATCACCAAGGGACCCAACCAAAAAGGGACTGTAAATATTTCTGTCTTTTGTTGTAAATCAATCTTGGTCATTAGTCGTTAGTTAGTTGTTATTGTCTTTGTTTGTTCATTAAATGAATTTAAGTTTTTCAAATTGTGTCTGTCATCCCTTGCTGTTGCTGTTGCTGTTGTGTTGTAAATGTAATAACAAATTGGGGCCATAACAAATTGGGGGCTCGTCCGGGATAGACCATTGTGTTAGTAATTTATTGAAAACCTAACATTTCAAATTCTAAAATTGTTTTTTTTTTAATTGAATACATATATATTGACAGATCAACAGCAATGGATGATTTCTTGGCATCACCAACCGTTGAGGTTTGTCTGTTAAAAAGACAGAACCGCTAGAAATTTGCAGACATTTAGAGCTGACAGAGGTAAAACCAGCCATGCAAAAAGCAAGACTGGCTTGAGAGATAGTTGAATATTACATTGATGAAAATGTGTTCGCACCAGGAGATCTGGAACAGTTTCCAGTAGAAAATCCAAATATAGAAATGGAACTTAAATTAAAAATGCTAGAGATTGAAAGGGAGGAAAAAGAAAAACAAAGAGAATTTGAGAGGGAGGAAAAAGAAAAACAAAGAGAATTTGAGTTAGAAAAATTAGCAAAAGAGAAGAAAAGAAAGGGATGAAAAGGAAAAACAAAGAGAATTTGAGAGAGAGAAAGAGGAAAGAGCAGAAAGAGAGAGACAGAGACAGAGAGATTTTGAATTAGAGAAATTTGATAGAGAAGAAAGACTCCAAATGGAGCAACTAAAAATTAAAACTGAAACTAAAAATAAATTTTGTGCTAGCCAGGAGGTAAAACTGGTGCCTCCATTTTTGGAGAAGGATGTTGACAACTATTTCCAGTGTTTTGAAAAGGTAGCAAAGAGTTGCCAGTGGCCAAAGGAACACTGGCCTCTGATGTTGCAAACTGTCCTCAAGGGTAAAGCTCAACAAGCCTATTCAGCTTTGTCTGCAGATGATTCCTCTGATTATGAGGTTGTCAAAAAGGTTATTTTGAGAGCTTATGAGTTGGTTCCAGAGGCTTACCGACAGAAATTCAGAGGTCTGAAGAAATCTGAAAATCAGACTTATGTGGAATTTGCTAATGAGAAAAAGGTTTGCTTGAGCGCTGGTGTACTTCTTTGGAGGTCAAGGATGATTTCAACTCGCTAAAAGAGATGGTGTTAGTTGAAGAATTCAAGAACTGTGATAAGGATGATATTAAGACCAACCTTAATGAGAAGCAAGCACTGAATTTGCAGTCAGCTGCCAAATTTGCAGATGAATATGTTCTCACACACAAGTCCAAATTTCAGTCTAGCAGTAACAATAGATGGTCCCAATTTTAGAAAAAGGGTTACGGTGATATCCAAGATTCCTCACCCAAAGACAAAGACAAATCTGGTGATGGTGCTCAGAAATCCAGTAACAGGTCTGATCAAGGTGTGAAGGCTGACAGTGACAAAGGTGGTCTAGTTTGCAGTTATTGAAATTAAGAAGTTAAGAAATCTGGTCATGTTACAACTAACTGTTGGTTCCTTAAAGCTAAGAAAGAAAAAGAGAAGGACACCAAACCAAATGCCTTTGTGAAAGCAAGGTTAGAAACCCCTGTAGTAGATGACCGATCTGCTAAATTGCCTGCTTCTGGTGGGGCTAAAAAGCCTGATACTGCTGACTTTGTGAGGTAGGAATTTCTTCCATTTGTGTCAGAGGGATTTGTGGCTCTGAATGAGCATACTACTCTTGTCCCCATATATATCCTAAGGGATACCAGAGCTTCTCAGTCACTTTTGTTGATGGGCTCCTTGGTGTTACGTGATGAGACCGCTTCAGGGGATTTCATACTTGTACAAGGTATTGAAGGGAGGACTGTATCCTTACCCCTGCGCTCTATATTCTTGAAGTCAGATTTAGTTACAGGACAGGTAAAGGTGGGACTTATGTCAAGTCTACCTTTAAAGGGTGTTTCTCTGTTGCTAGGCAATGACCTGGCTGGGGCAAAGTAGTTCCCCCTGTACATCTTATTTCACAGCCGAGCACTGAAGATGGGGATGAGGACCCATCTCTGTATCCTTCTTGCGCAGTGACTCGTGCTATGGCCAAGAAGGCTAAAGAAGAAGATGTTGTGGTGCCGTCCAGCAAATTGAATAGTCAGGACTCAGGTGGTTCGCCTCATGACTCTGATTGGCCTACTATCAGGCCTACCAAAGAAAACGTAGCCTCAGCACACAAAAACTTTGAAATACCTACATTAATCGCAGAAATAGCAACTGAAAAATAATACCCCTCTACCGAAACTGCAAAAACCGCAACATAAACTGTTGACTCGTAGCATAAGACTATGAAACTGCAACATCTTCTTTCGCATCCGTCTTTGCCATTTACTGCGCTTGCGCGTACCGGCCCAGGCTGCTTTCAGAGATAGCGGAATCAGGCGTGTCTCCTTCGGTTGGTAAGTAAAACTTCCAAATATGACGTTATTGTTAATGCAGATGTTTAACAATGAATTGTAAGACGTAGCTGTTACATCCACATTCTCGTAAATTCGCTTATTTTAGCATGTCACCCTGCCGAAAATGAACGATGCACTGTCGATTTCGCTAAAGTCTTAGAGTTGCCAACTTGACGACTTTCTCAAGACGTATACATACGTCTTGAGTGGACAAACAATCCGGATTTGGAAAGTCGCCAGATAAAGCGAGAAAGTCGTCAAGTTGGCAACTCTAAGACTTTAGCGAAATCGACAGTGCATCGTTCATTTTCGGCAGGGTGACATGCTAAAATAAGCGAATTTACGAGAATGTGGATGTAACAGCTACGTCTTACAATTCATTGTTAAACATCTGCATTAACAATAACGTCATATTTGGAAGTTTTACTTACCAACCGAAGGAGACACGTCTGATTCCGCTATCTCTGAAAGCAGCCTGGGCCGGTACGTGCAAGCGCAGTAAATGGCAAAGACGGATGCGAATGAAGATGTTGCAGTTTCATAGTCTTATGCTACGAGTCAACAGTTTATGTTGCGGTTTTTGCAGTTTCGGTAGCGGGGTATTATTTTTCTGTTGCTATTTCCGCGATTAATGTAGGCATTTCAAAGTTTTTGTGTGCTGAGGCTACGTTTTCTTTGGTAGGCCTGACTATGGTTTCTCCGTTTGAGAACTTATCAGACACTTTTATCAGTTCATTGTTCAGCCAGCCAGATGGTTTTGGTGATTCTGATGTGTCTGGAGACTTGTCTCTGTCCAGAAAGCGGTTGATTGAGGAGTAAACTAATGATCCTGAAATTTGTGCACTAAGGAGGAGAGCCCTTCCTGATAAAGAAATAGATGCAGTTCCAGTTGGGTATTATCTCAAGGATGGTGTGTTGATGCGGAAGTGGCGCCCTCCTGTTATCCCTGCCAATGCAGATTGGGCAGTAGTCAGGCAAATTGTTGTTCCGAAGGTCTACAGGAATGAGATCTTAACAATGGCTCATAGTTTACCTTTAGGAGGTCATCTTGGTGTTAACAAGACTGTTGATAAGATCATGAAACACTTCTTTTGGCCTGGGCTTCGGAAAGACGTTTCCAACTTTTGCAAAACCTGTCACACTTGTCAGGTAGTTGGAAAACACCAGTTAGACCCACCTGTAGCTCCATTGCAGCCTATCCCAGAATTTGGGGAGCCATTCTCTAAGGTCATTGTTGATTGTGTTGGTCCATTACCCAAGACTAGATCTGGAAATCAGTACTTGTTGACAATTATGTGTGCATCTACCAGATTCCCCGCAGCCATACCTCAACGTAACATCAAGGCAACTGCAATCTCGAAGGCTTTGATATAGTTCTTCTCATTGTTTGGCCTTCCCAGGGAAATTCAGTCAGACTAAGGAAGCAATTTCACAAAAGGATTGTTTCAGCAGGTTGTGTATGAACTAGGTGCAAAGCAGATTCTTTCTAATGCCTATCATCCAGAAAGTCAGGGTGCCTTAGAGTGGTTTCATTCCACTCTCAAGACAGTGATGAGGACTGTTATGACCATGAGAAAGACTGGGATTAAGGTGTTCATTTGCTGTTGTTTGCAGCTAGAGAAGCAGTGCAGGAGTCTACTGGATTCGCAAAGTCAGTTGCGCTGGAAACAGTAGCGCTGGATTTGACGGCTTGGAGAACAGATATATTAAATTAGCCGCCAATGTTCTTTTGTATCCACTCGCTGAATTATTTAATCTCTCTCTCTCTACCTTACATCTGGAAATTGGCAAGAATCACTCCACTTCATAAAGCAAATGATGTCCTCGATTGTAATAATTATAGACCTATATCCATTATCTGTTCAATTGCAAAAATCCTGGAAAAACTGGTCTATTCTCAACTGTCAGCATACATAAAGATTAATAATATTTTATCGCCCTCTCAGTCTGGATTCAGATCCAACCACTCAACAACTACTGCCTTGTTGAAGATAACAAATGACATTTTTACTGCTGCAGAGAATGGTGAAATCACTGGTGCAATTTTTGTTGATTTAACCAAAGCTTTTGATTTTGTTGATCGGTATCTATTATTGGATAAGCTTTATACCATTGGACTGTCTAAAAATGCAATTTTATGGTTTTGTTCTTTTTTACATAATAGAAAACAGTGTGTAGTTATAGACGGAAAATGTTCAGACTTGTTGGTGCAGGAAAGAGGAGTGCCCCAAGGATCAACCTTGGGACCTCTTCTTTTCTCTATATTTGTTAATGATTTGCCATCCATATTTACATATTCCTCTGTGCAATTATATGCAGACGACACCGTCATTTACACTTCAAAATCTGATTTATCTGAAGTCCAAACCGCCATCCAGTTGGATTTCAATATTCTTGAAGAATGGCTCTTTCAAAATAAATTACTTCTAAATAAAAACAAATCAGTTGTAATGATCTTTGGCACAAACTCTAAACTGAAATCCATTTCAGATTCATGTAAAATATCTTGTAATGATGGTACAATTCTGCAGAATGTCGCTGAAATTAAATACCTTGGTGTCTGGTTAGACCCAACGTTGTCTTTTAAAGCACACGTTGACTATATGGTAAGGAAGGTGAAGTGTCGCATTAATATGTTGTACAGATCCAGAAATTGTTTTACATATAGTGTCAGAAATAACTTGCTATGCAACTTATTTTTCCAATTTTGGACTATTGTGATGTTGTGGATATCTCTGCTTCTAAATCTGTGCTAGCTCCCCTGACCATAGTTTATAATAAAATTTGCAGATTTATACTACAATGTCCTTATTTTACACATCACTGTCTCATGTACCAATCTCTTCAGTTTCCTTCTCTACACGCACAACGTCAGTTACATTGGTCTCAATTCATTTTCAAATGTATTCACTTTAACCCCTTTGTGCTGAAGCCAAATTTGGCTATTTATGGGTTACCCACTTTAATGCTGTATAATTCAAGATTTAAGCTTCACAAAGAGGAAAAATGTGGCTCAATTCAGGAAAGACACTTACAGCATTTAGAATTACATTGTATTTCAGTTTATTTTCATGATTTTGGTAGAGAAAATGAGCAGCAAACATAAAAAATCTTCATGAGAATTCACCATTGAAATTGCAAAAAAAATAATTCTGACGATTGAAAAACTGCTGGGGCTTAAAACTATACATTTATGGTATCATAAACTCCTTGAGCACAAGTAGAATTCATCTTCAAAATTACATTCTAGATTACCTACATGCTATTAGCCAAATTATACAGCTACCCAAGTGTCTCCCCAAAGTCTCAAAATGATTTGCTGTCAAATCATTCAAAAAATCATGTATTTAACACAATTAAAGCTCTAAGGCATGAAATTTAATATGAACGAATGATTTTCTGGTTGAGTTTAGTATGAATTTATCAATATCAGTGCAGTTGAATATCAATGGTCACCAGTAACCTCTCCAAATATGAACGTGCCTTTTCTCCATGATAAAGTTTAGAGTTTTGGCCATTTTTCTTCAAAGCCAGCACAAACACGCATTAAATAAACTGCTAATTAAACGGTCAGAACATTCACCCTGTAATGAAAGCTACCAGTCCCCTCTTCAAAGCTCACGAACCCATTTCAACACTTATAAGGAGCAAGTACACCTCACTAACACAGTAATATCTGAATTCTGAAATATACCTTATTTTAACTGAACAGACACTCCACTTTCAGGGAATATCAAATCCATTGCGTCTCCCGATTCAAAAGAAACGTGCAATGAACGTACCGGGGGTCCACACCAAAATGCACGGGCAGTTCGCGTTTTAAACAGGAAAAAAACCTCGACATTCGACTTAGTTGAGTACATATACATTCCGAAACAGAAAAAAAAAACAAACAAAAATAGCAGCCTGACCTTTTTCGTGAATCCCTCCTCCAGAGACATTGACTGTATAAAATAGAGAGCGATGTATCCAGTAACAAGAACCCTCCGGTCCTGTTTCATTCGAAATAATTCCAATAGAGCATATCGTTCTCATTTAAATTCTGTAATGTAACTGAACACTTCAAGGCCAGTTTTGCGAACCGACTTTCTATAAATCCCGTCTATTTTAGCCGCGTAATGTGCATAACGTAGACAGGATACAACAGCGCATGCTGATACGCATTGGTTTGTATGCTCTGTGTTTGTCCAATCAATGTGTTTCACTTACTCTAAAATGTTTAAACACTCGGGAATTGGATAAGAAACGAGCCATTCAATACATTGTTATCAGGGAAACTTCAGGAGGCCATGAAGTGTAACTCTACGATTACGCAGAAGAGCTTGAGTGTATGGTTGAGTGATTGGCTATCAACGCCAGTACTCGGGTGGATATAAGGAAGCGCTGGATTTGGCAATGAAGGAATCTACGCGTAAATCCACGGTAGGGAACTACAATTTTTTTTGTATGGGACAACTGTAATAGGCAATAGAATGTGAGAGAATTAATACCATTTCGATTTTTTTGCCTCAGAAAACTGATTTTTATGAACTACTAATTGGAATACTGTTAGCTCACTGTGGCTAAACTGGTTGCTACAAAGGATAACGATTTTTTCTGTGTCAAGATATCGTTTTTTCAAACTGCTGAATCGACACTATGGGCAAGGATACTGACCAGTTTGCACATCAGGCTTAGCTGAGGAGTTTAATTCATGCAGCTCTCCAAAAACAGGGAGTGGAGTGAACTTCACCGTATTCAAAACCGCGTTCGAGGTCTGCTTGCTTGTGAACATTCAATAACTGATCCGGGGGTGCTATCTAGTGATCGAGTACAGTAACAGCGTACTTCCAATTTGCAGGTCTATAGACGCGGGCATCTACATCTGCAGAAAGGGGTTAATTACCCTCCTTATCTTAAACAGTATTTTGTCCAACTTACCTCTAATTATCAAACCAGACGCTCTATTCACCCCTACTTTTCTGTTCCACGTACCAGAAACACAACCGGTAGAAAAGCATTTATGTTCAAAGCACCAAACGACTGGAATCACCTACCCATATGTATCAGATCTTCTGCATCTCTCGGTTGCTTTAATTATGCCCTATCCTCACATCTTGAAATTAATTGTTCATGCTTTCATTGAATTTGTCACCATATGTTGCTGAATATTTGTTCAAACCCAGTTGCTACCTGTCTGATTGATTTTGTTTGTCTAGATTTTGTTTCTGCTCCTTTTGTTTGTTTGTTTGTTTGTTTTCTTGTGTGTGTACGTATGTATTTTGTTGAATTGTATTGTACTGTTCTGTAACTTTTGATTGTACTGTTATGAGTTGTGTCTTATGTTGATGTGAGGTGTGCAGGACCCCCTCGAAAACGAGTTGTGACAACTCAAGGGGTTTATCCTGCTGATAATAAAAAACAACTTTACCACAAGGTCAATGCAGTAACTAGAACTGATGTGTTTCCAATACCTACGATTGATGATTGTATTGATAGAGTAGGGCAAGCAAAGTTTCTGACCAAGATTGATTTACTGAAGGGTTATTGGTGTGTGCCTTTAACTGAGAGGGCCAAGAGCATCTCTGCTTTTACCACACCATCTGGGTTGTACCAGTATGAAGTCATACCCTTTGGAATGAAAAATGCCCCAGCCACATTCCAAAGGATGATACAGTCTACAATTGCCGGATTGCCACACACGGGTGCATACATCGATGACCTGATCACATGGAGTGACTCCTGGGAAGAACATTTAAAAGATGTAGAGACGTTGTTCCAGCGCCTGACCCAGGCTAACCTGACTGTTAACCTGAGCAAGAGTGACTTTGGTTGTGCTACTGTCATCTATCTTGGCTACGTCATAGGCCAGGGTAAGGTGGCACCCATAAATGCTAAAGTCCAAGCCATCATGGACTTTCCAGTTCCTGACAACAAAAAAGCTTTGCGCCGCTTCCTTGGAATGATCGGGTACTACCGCAAGTTCTGCAAGAACTTTGCTGAGATTGCTCTCAGTCTCACTAACCAACTGAAGAAAGGCGTAAAGTTCACTTGGGATGAGGCATGCCAGAGAGCCTTCGATCGCCTGAAGTCTCTGCTGTGTCACTTCCCCTTGCTCAAATCACCTGACTTCAACAAACCGTTCTCCATCGCGGTCGATGCAAGCGACCAAGCTTGTGGATCTGTGCTCCTACAGAGAAGTGACTCTGATGACATTGAGCATCCCGTGGCATACTTCTCCAGGAAGTTTAATCGCCACCAAAGGAACTATTCCACAATAGAGAAGGAGCTGTTGGCTCTGGTTCTTTCTTTACAACACTTTGAGGTTTATGTTTGTACAGGGCAAAAGCCAATGGTTGTGTACACAGACCACAATCCGTTAATGTTTTTGAGTAAGATGAAAAACAAGAATCGGAGATTGTTGAATTGGAGTTTGATTCTACAGGAGTTTGAATTAAGCATGTAAAGGGTACAGACAATGTAATTGCTGATTGCTTATCCCGTGTTTGAGGATGTGTATATATATGTGTTTATGAGCATATTGTATTATATGTATATATGTATACACAAGTGTCTACTAAACCATTATTTTTGTATTGAAAAGAAAAATTTGGCATGAGTCAAAATATTTCCCTTTTGGAATGGAGGTGTAATGTGAATACATGCCACTAGATGGCAGTATTTACCTTTTTTTTGTTCAGCTCAGACTGGAGTTATGTTTGGACATGTTCTGGGCATGTCTGGGGCAAGTCCCAGAAAATTAAAAAAAAAGAGGTCTAACTGTGGGTGGGGTCTGCAAAAGAGTATATAAGGAGGGAGAATTGAGACAGTGGAGTAGTAGGAGAAATTGCAAGAAGAAGGATACATGTCACCAGACCTGTCATTCTGTTCAAGACCTGTGAAGTTTCTTTTGTGGATTTTTGCCTGTGTTAGAGCATTTTTCTCACCCAGGACATCACCAAGCCAACCCACCAAAGGGACTGTAAATATTTCTGTTTTTTTGTATTAATTCAATCTTGGTCAGTAGTTTAGTTAAAGTCCTTGTTTTGTTCATTAAATGTGTTTAAGTTTTTAAAACTGTGTCTGTCATCCCTTGCTGTTGCTGTTGTGTTGTAAATATAATAACAAATTTGGGCCATAACAATATCATAAAATCTTCAAAATTCACAAGTAAATACCTCATAATGGTTGGAGACTTCAACACAGTACAGAATAATTTAATAGATCGTAAGGGAAATAATTCAACTAATAATCACCCACATGCTTCAGCAGAAGTCACATCAATAATGAATACAATGGATCTGGTTGATGTTTGGAGATTAAGGAATCCAGAATTACGTAAATACACCTGGAGAAGACAGAACCAGGCAAGCCGTATAGACTATTTTCTTATTTCCTTTTCTTTGTTACCTTTGTTAAATAGACAAATTTAAATCTGATCACCAACTTGTATTGCTACATTTGGTTTTACTTGAATATCCACAAGGACGGGGCAATTGGAAATTAAATCAAAAGTTACTGGAGGACCAGACATTTGTAGAGCGTACAAAAGAATTTATTACAGATTTTTTTACACACAACATAGGATCAGCAGACCCACATATTGTGTGGGATACTTTTAAATGTGTTTTTAGAGGCCACGCAATTCAGTTTGCTTCACGAAGACAAAAACTTTTAAGATTAAAAGAACAAAATCTTAAAAAAGAAATTGAGATTCTCACATCAATACTTGATAGTGCACAAGCAACTTGCGATGTAACTGACAAATTGGACCGAAAGCAAAAAGAATTGGAACAATTAATTTGTGACAGGTCAACTATAATGCACTACAATAATAAAGCAAAATGGATGGAGAAGGGAGAGAAATGCAATAAACTATTTTTAAGCCTCCAACATAGAAATACAGCAAAGAAAAATATACAGAAATTAAAAAGGATTGATGGGACGATTCTCATTTCTCCTACAGATATTCTGAATGAGGAAGAGAGATATTTTGCAGAGATATTCTCCCCCCAGTTATCAGCTGTTTCACTATGTAATACTGATAGTAATTCATTTTTCCCTCACAATCAAGTTAAATTATCAGAGGAACAGAAAGCAACATGCAAGGGGCTAATTACAGAAACTGAGCTTTACAATTCAATCATGTCCTTTCAGCGGGGGAAAACGCCAGGGTCAGATGGTATCCCATTAGAAGTCTATCAAATGTTTTATGAACAAATTAAAAACCCCCTGCTCACATGTTTTCATTTTTCATATGATCAAGGTATTCTTACCGGGACTCAGCGAGAAAGTGTCATTTCTCTGCTCTTAAAACAAGAAGCTAGCGGCCACTATAAAGATCCGGTCCACTTAAAAAACTGGAGGCCACTCACTCTTCAGTGCTATGATGCGAAAATATTAGGAAAATGTATAGCATTGCGTATAAAGAATGTCCTGCATGATATTATGCATCATGACCAGTCTGGTTTTATACAAGATAGAATTATTTCAAATAATATAAGACAATTACTTGAAATTATAGAATATTATGATAAAACAAAGAAGCCAGGTTTGATTTTTATAGCAGACCTTGAGAAAGCCTTTGATAAAATCAGATGGGATTTCATCTACCAATGTTTAGAATTTTTTAACTTTGGTAAATCTTTAATACAGTGGGTTAAAGTAATATATAATAACTCCGTCTCCAAAATGATAAATAGTGGTTATCTCTCAAACCCCATTGTACTCTCTCGGGGAGTAAAACAGGGCTGCCCATTATCACCATATCTGTTTATTATGGCAATAGAAGTACTTGCTATAAAAATATAAGCAAATAGTAATATCAAAGGCCTAGAAATGCAAGATCTAAATACAAAAATTTCAATGTATGTATCAAGAATTTTGTCATGTATTACAGTAGAATTGAGTGTGCGATGGCCTATGAGACGGGTCTTGTAATTTATGCCAAAAGATGGGATAAAATTCGGGAGGATGAAGGTTGGGAATAACAAAGAGATGGAATGGATGAGCTAATAGTTACAAATGCCAAAGATATAAAACTCTGTGAATGTAATCCTTATTGTATTGTATTTAATTTTTTTTGGTTTTTTTTTTTTTTTTTTTGTGGGTGTGTGTTTTGTAGGGTGATGGTAGAAGGATTCATACTTAATTATATAACTGATTGAATGAATTATGTTGTCCTCCAAAGTGGGGGGGTGGTGGCGGGATAAAAAAAATAAAAAAAAAAAGCACTAATGGCCCCGACAATGAAAAGTTGAGTTGAAACTGATCATTCAGGTTCATCCTTGCTTTGGCAGGTCATCATTTTATGTAATCTGGTGCAAAGAGGTTACTGAATGACTCCAAAAGTGTCACTGTTGTTCAGTTAAGTGTGGCACAAGCTCCACTTGCTTGACATAGATAGAAGACATAGTTATGTAAAAAAGTAATTTTTAATCAAAGAATGTCAAGTAATTGTTATAGAATTAACCATTTATTCTTGGTTTTCTTTTTTTGGGACACACTGTACAATAAATACATTGAAGAATATTTTTCTGAAATTGTTCCCCAATTTTTCGATGCAGTTTTCTGGCAGATTGGTGAACCTCTGCCTATCTTTACTTACAACATCTGATATATTGTCTATGCTCTATTGTGAATAGAATATGGGTTTATGAGATTTGCAAATCATTGTATTGTTTTTATGCACGTTTTACACAATGTCCCAACTTCATTGGAATTTGGGATTTCCAAATACTGCACTGAGGACGTCCCATGCCACCCCTCCTACACCTCTTGCCACCCTTTTGCCACCCCATGTAAAATTTTCTAGATCCGCCACTGCTACAAAACCTCAACAATTAGTGTCCTCAGTTCCCAAACACTTATTGAGTGTTGTTAAAAGGAAAGGTAATGTAACACAGTGGTTAACATGCCCCTCTCCCAGCTTTTTTGGAACGTGTTACAGGCATCAGATTCAAAATGAGCAATTATTTTCAAAAAAGCAATGAAATGTATTAGTTCGAACATTAAACATCTTGTCTTTGTCGTGTACTCAGTTTAATATAGGTCAAAAAGGATTTGGAAATCATTGTATTCTGTTTTCATTCACGTTATACACAACGTCCCAACTTCATTGGCATTGAGGTTGTGTTATTGTGTTATTGTATTATTGTGTTGGCCCACAGCACATACAGTACAGTATTATCGCTGTAATGGCCCTCAGCACACAGTACAGAATTATTGCTGTATTGGCCAGCAGCACATACAGTACAGTAATATTGCTGTATTGGCACGCAGCGAACAAAGTGCAGCAGTATCGCTGTATTGGCACAGTACAGTAACTGGCCAGAACCCAAAAATTTGATGCTAACAGCTGCTTTTTTCCTGCATTGATTAACAGTTGATCCCCACTATATAAAACATACTCACTGTACATAGCCTAGTAAAATACAATTGTTTATAAATATCTGCATAAGTATTTTACTCAAATTATGTTATAATTAATACCAAGCTAACAGCACCTCATGAGACCAGACAGAACAGATAGAGATGCACAGGCAGCTGAAGGGCTTTGTCAGCAGAACAGAGTGAACAGCAAACAGCCCTCATGTTATGACACCAGTACAACTGACCTGGACTAGCACACTGCATCAAAAATATAGAATGAGACTTAGACTTAGATGTAGGAGCATTTTCCAGGTGGAAAAATGACCACGAACATTCATGAAAATCTACATAGTAATACTGAGTTGAAAACAACACTCAATGATGATCTAAATTTGCTCATGACATATGAAAAATTTAAAGCTCTTTTAATACATGGCAGCTTTTTTCATCAAGGGTGCCAATAATTTTTTTCAGCAGCCTATACCAAATGAAATGTTTTCAACAATGTAAAAAAATGCATACTTTATGTGATGCATGCCATTTTTTGACAAAAATTATAATATTTAAAACATGTATTCTGAATTATTTGAGTGGTCTATAATCATCCTCATTCACTTCCTATTCAACAATTTATTCCACAGTGTCAATGTCAGCATCTATCTTCCTGTGCGTGCTTGAGTTCCACATTTCTGTCATGATTTGTCCATCTTTGAATAAATTACATTATATTTTGCCCGTCTAGACTTTCTGCAATTAGAACAATGAACATGAATACATTACCCAGAATAATGATGTTCACCCGATAACCACCATAAGCAGTTCCAACAATAAACTGGGCCACAAGGTAAACGCTGAAATTTGGAGCAAGCCCCGAGGTCAGAGCAGAAATGACCATGAGAACCACAGGTATCTGCACTGCTCGCTTTCTTCCAAACCTGCATTCAAATCACATCCACATGCATTACATACAAAATAAAATCCCTCAGTTGCAGTTAACGGCAAATTCTCACAGCTGGTTTGAGGAGAAATACTCCATTCTCTTTTTGGGCAGACATGAATGTGCAACATGAAATTGTGCGATCTTTTACATATTCTCCAAAGAACGAACCAAGGGCAAGGAGTTTCCTATTATAAAGATATAATAATGTAAGAAATAACCATAAAATAACTTTTTTTCCCCAACAGATTTTATGAGAACATTACAATGCACCATACTGACCAGGGGCCTCATTTATAAATGGTGCGTAGGCACAAAAAAAGAGACGTTTGTGACTTTCTTTGCAGATTTCTGATTTTCGAAACAAACTTGACATTAAAAAAAGGGAATTATTAAGATTATGCAGAATGTCAATAAATTCCAAGTCTTTCCCAATTAAATAAATGAAAATTCCATGCAGTTTATTTTACTCATGGGTTTATAAATTGGTTATTTTCTACAAAATGTCATTTTTATTTTGTTGTGCCTACGTATTATTTAGGTATGAAATCCTCGAAAATTTTTATAAATAAGGCCACAGAGCACTACAGGAAGAGAAAATCTGTTAGGAACTTTTCTGCGAGGCTTCAGTGTGAACCTCTGCTAATCTATTATGTTATTATGTTATGTTACCATGTTACGATCTTACCATTTTTTATGTGTACTTACGACTCAGCAAGGGGTCCAAAAATAAAGGAACCAAGAAGGATACCAGCCATAAAAACAGTCTGTGCCAAGCCCACAAAGTTTGCTTTATCGCAGACTAGATCAAACTGAAAGAGACATGGAAACTGCATGATTTTTCGGCATTCATCATCCATATATGCACTCAGGTAACAGACTCATTCACACTTACTTCAGAGACTATACTGGACTTGTATACCGAGGTGTCATACACCCAACCTTCCGTGCAGTGAGTAGTCTGGTTGATCCCATTCTCCCTGATGGATTCAATGTCCTGATCTACTGGTGTGAACATCTCACAGCTCTGAAAGGACCCAGCTTGGTCCTTTGGCAGAGTGAGGTTGAGCTGCTCCTTGTTGGTCAGATTTGGGCTGATTTCCAGGATCCAGTCCGTATTGCAGTGGTAAAAAGAGTCAGCATGCGTGAACATCACGCTGTACAGATGCATAGGCAGGACAATGGCTGGGATAAAGAGTCCCACCAGCAGACGTTTCTGGAACGGGCCAAAGTCGCCGATAGCCCTCAGGATCTCGCCAAAGTCTGCCATTGCAGAAAACCTCTGCGGTGTGACTGTAGCACAGAGAGCAAACAGCAGGGAAATACAATCGGAGTTAAAGTTTAACCGCTCTAACAATGTCTTGCTGCATGTGACTCAGCTGATGCTATCAGTATAACTCCCTTTATGGAAATACAGTAAAACATGTCCTTCAGAAAATGAGATGATATGTCACTGGAGAACCCCTCATCACTTTCCATTTAACAGTCGTTCGCCGTTTTACAGCATTTCAAATCCATGTGCTGGTAAGGTTCATACAATTTCAATAAATCTGGTTCACAACAAATGAAAAAGCACATGCGCCTTTATGACCATAGCCAGATCTAGGGGGGGTGCAGGGTCGGGTTACGCCCCCCCCAGATTCTTGCTGCGCCCCTCCAGCTCATCCTGACGTAACATCACTAACTGCATGCTTCAGCTAAAATCTAAACAGCGTTAAACGGGACCTAATTTGCTATTTTTCCAAGTTTATATTTTGGTCTTTGACTGCCCTAGAGAAATCCTGATCGCGCAAAGTAAAAAAAGGGTACTTATTTTGCTCATATTGCCACCCTCAAAAAACCCCATGTGTAGTTTTTTGTAGTCTCTGCCTGAAACGCCTCATTGGGGTGGCTCTTCCGCTATGGCCCCCACTCCCCGTGTGCCCATTTTCTTCTGATTGACCAGCTCTGTGGAGGGCAGGGAGTTGGGCCGGAAGAGGTTGCAGAACCCAGTTTTCTGAGTCTGCCATGGAGTCCGCTTCCCGAGAAAGAAACGAGAGACACGGCCGCCATCTGATAACGAAGCAGCGGGAATATTCCGCAATCTAACGTTATACTTGAATATAGATCTAATGAAATGAACTAGTTCTAATAAACGCAGCGGCGAAAGTGGAGGAAGCAGTGCGAAAATCTGGCAGCGCAAGCTGAACTTTGTTTTCGGCTACAGTTTGCTACCGGTGAGTACAGCGGTTCTTCTACTAGCTAGGATGCAGGGAAAGCTAGAATCCACAACATACAGACACATTTGTAGAACGGGTCGACATACCCAAGTGTAGATCGAAGACCGTAGAAATCCAGTGGGTCTGAGTTGAGAGGGAAACATGGACAGTGAAGAGCAGCTAAAAGTGGACCAACAGCTCATGGACGGCTTCGGTGTGTAATAGGACCTGCTGGTTCGTGTGCATAGTGTGTTGTTAGTGTGGAGAAACGAACAGCTTCCGCGCTGGTATATGACAGAGGGGCGTAAGCTCCCAGCTAAACGGCCTTTTCGGAAATTGCCCGTGGTAATGCTTTACTTATTGCATGGAATGACCGGTGTAATGGAAAAAAACAGCCACTAGATGGCAGTATTGACATTTTTTGTTAAGCCCAGTCTGGAGCTAGGTTTTGGGCATGTCCTAGGCATGTCTGAGAGGGGAAGTCCCAGAGAATTGAAAAAAGTCTGGAAGGTGGGAGGGGGCTGGAAAAGAGTATATAAGGAGAAAAATTGAGAGAGTAAAGTAGTAGGAGAAATTGTGGAAGGATACATTTGACCAGACCTGTCACTCTTTTCAAGACCTGTGAAGCTTTTTGTGGATTTTTGCCTGTGTTGGAGAATTTTCCTCACCCAGATCATCGCAAAGCAACCCCTCCAACGGGACTGTAAATATCTCAGTTTTGTTTATATCAATCTTGGTCAGTTTTTGTTTGTTCAATTATATCTGTTAAAGTTTTGTCAGTCATACCTTGCTGTCTGATAGGTCATAACAAATTGGGGCCATAACACCAGCTTTTCCTCACGGAAAATGAGCAAGTTATAGAGAGTGTGCGAGAGCTAGATAGAGATCCAGTTATGTAATGAACATAATACAGGTTTTACAGACAGTAAGTTCCCTCTGCGTGAACTGTTGCTTATGTGGAGCTACTGAATCAATCACCTCTACAGGAAAGAATTTAATATTTAATCGATGGCAATAAATCGTTTGTTACACTCTATAGCCTGTGCGCTTCCCTATTGCTTTCACCGGTAGCATCAGAGAGCTTGCCCAGATATTGGAGATGTATCAGGCAGGCCCCGTCATGGATAAGTGAAGCGATCGTTTCCCAAGCACCCAAAAACGCACCCAAGCTTTGCAAAATCTTCGGGTGGTCTAACTGCTGCCCAACTCGGCAGACACATATCGCACCTCTCTGTTTAGCTTCAACTGTAGTGGCTACAACCAGGCAACAATATGATGAAACTGTCACATTGATGCTTACCGAAGTAACACAAGTATACCATAATACTATAAGTTAGGTTCAAATGAGGTTTATGTTCACACACCTTCTGTAGAATTTCCCCTGATATCACTCTTGCATATTTAGGACAGAAATATTTACAACAGTAACTTCGCTACGTTAGCCGCTGTGCTACAGCCACAATCAACTGGCTATCTAGTCAGGTTGGCTTATGCACTAAAGGCAACTTACAGCTTCTGTGTCTCTGAGTCACAGACAGTGGCGACCGATACAGGCTTTATCTTCAGATATTTTACAAAGCCTGCGTTTGAGGCCAGTTGTTTGTGCTAACTATCATTAGCGGTCCTGCTAGCCACCCGTAACACGGTAGCTTCACTTACATTATTTGCTGTCAAATGGTTACTTACAGCTTATGGCTCCGAGTGCTTGATCGATGCAACTGATTCAGGTTTGAGAAGCAGCTGAAATGCTTATACTGTGTTGAAATGTCCTTTATTGATTAAGCTGTCTTTGGTGAAATGCTGAGCATAAGCAGCTAACGTTCCCTTTGGCCATGGCTGTTTGCTGCCAGCAAACCAAAAAAGCTACCCACTAATTTCTGGTGGCATCGTCTTTAGGAAGAGAAATATTTGTTTTTCTTCACGTCCAAAAGTAAACGAACAAGTAGCTTTGGGAGAGATACTGTTAAAATTGCACCTCAAATGATCTGCAGTTCTTCTTTTGTATTTCCAAAAGTGTCAACGCTACTAAGGCAAAGTATGATCTGCCGTTGTTCGTGCCTGCTAGAATAGATTCCGGTGTGGACAGGTCCAGCGCTGTGGTGGGCTCTGGCTAGGTCTGTGCTAATTGGACGGCACAACCTGACGTCAGGTTTTACCCAGATTTCGTGAAGATCTCAGGAGGAGCTGTTCAGAGAGGAAATCACACTCACGAAATCACGTTCTTGGATTACAGAAAAATCCCTTTATCTTATGTTTATGCTTCTAGTTTTTGCTCGTCTGAATGCATGGTGGAAGTAAGCCGTGTCTCTTACGCCTAAATACTTTGAATGTTCTCCCTCTGCAGCTGCAGGGAAGGAAATGCTGCGGGTCCACTGTGCATTTACAGAGGGCTCGGCTTCTAGCAATAGTAATTTCAAATAACAGTAAAATGGTCCAATCATATATCCCTTATAAATGGGAGGGCTTTGTTATCGCTAATATTATGACAGGTTTTGTCCTCTGTTCCTCAGGGTAATCACAAGCTAGCGCAATTTAAAAAAAAAAAAAAATGGCGGTAAACAACCTAGTGAGTTAACCTGAGTTGTTAGTTCGTGATAGATGTGAATATCGTTTCGAGTTTATGAAGGACATTTCTAGACTAATATTCAATGAGAAGTTTGAGTTGATCAAAATGGGAAAACCTACACCAGACCTTAATTTGATGCAAAAAACCAAGGATTTTGTGAGGCATTTCGATACCCATGGATGAAGGAGGAAAATCTGTATTGCTGGAATTGGGTCCTGGGCCAAAACTGGACTCTCTGAGCGGCTGAAGAAGGCAATTAAATGATCATGAAACGATAAGCTATTTATAGGGCTCTGTGCTAAGTAATTTTTGTATTTTTGCCATCGCTGCCAGTGTTTTGTGTATGTTACAAAATTAATTTGGGGAAAATAAATTATACGGCACTGCTGAGATGGTTAAATAGATTAACCAGTAATGCAGCACAATGCTTTTGCCCAAATTAACGTTACAGGGGAAACGGAATGAAACTTTTAGCCACTGAAATAATTTTGTTAGGGATGGGTAAGGACTCAGCGTTAATTATTCATTTAGATACTCCTGACTCCTTCGGCGTGCGATTCAGTCTTACGCATTAGCGTTGTTGGCAAGAACAAGTGTAAATCGATACAACGAAACAGGAGAACTGACTCGGCAGTCTCTGAAAATGTACAAAACCTTGACAGTACCGCGATGGCAAGATATTTCTTTTCGCTTAAGTGCAACAAAGGTCTGTGTCTGCTTCCGGATCCTTACGAGCTGAAAGGTTGGATGAACGACCCTTCTTTGGGTCTGGATCGGCTGGATCATCACTTGATTTTCCTACATCGAACAGAAATTCAACATCTGTTGATCATCATTGATCAGTGAAAGTACTCCACAGTCGTACGTTTACCAGAATGATTTTAAAAAAGGGGCGCCAATATATTTTGGGGGGGGTTTTATTCGTGATAAGGGGGTTTAGAATTTTTGATTAATATTTAATATCGCGACTGCATATAGGGGAGACCGAGGTTACCTCGTCATGATTTTGTATTTGGCTTCATAACTTTTTTGCTAAAACTTAGAGAAATGCCTTTATGGTCTATGTGTAGTGCAGAATGTCGCTTACAAAAGTTGTATTGATACAATCTCAATATAACGCATATTTTGGTCACAATATTCCATTTTCAATATGTCACAAACATGCCGAAGTAACCACAGACCCAGGGTTACTTCGTCAGATGGGAGAAGCTGAAAAAGACAGTCCAATATTCTCATAACAGAAATGGTGAGAACTCCTATTACAAAAAACCAACACAGGCAATGATCTATGCATAATCACCATCAGTAGCAGTTATGACATACACTGCCCTCCATAATTATTGGCACCCCAGGTTAAGATGTGTTCTTTAGCTTCTTATAAATTCAGTTTTTTTTCTAAATAATATAGGACCACAATGAAAAAAGATGAAAATCCAACCTTTAATTCAAATGCATTTATTCAGTGGGTAAAAAAATCCCACATTTAGAAAAAATTATTTTGCATCAAATTATGTGTGGCACAATTATTTGTACCCCTGATGTTAATACTTTGTACAACCCCCTTTTGCCAAAAAAACAGCACCTAATCTTCTCCTACAATGTTTCACAAAATGGGAGAATGCAGAAAGAGGGATCTTCGACCATTCCTCTTTGCACAATCTCTCTAAATCATCCAGCGACCTGGGTCCTCTCCTCTGCTCTCACCTCTTCAGCTCACTCCACAGGTTTTCAATGGGGTTGAGGTCTGGCAACTGAGATGGCCATGGGAGGAGCTTGATTCTGTGTCTGGTGAGCCATTTCTGTGTAGATTTGGCCACATGTTTAGGGTCATTATCTTGCTGAAAGACCCAGTGACAACCCATCTTCAGCTTTCTGGCAGAGGCCAAAAAATTTTGATTTAAAATGTTCTGGCATATCAAAGTGTTCATGATGCCATGCACCCTAACAAGGTTCCCAGGGCCTCTGGAAGAGAAACA
Organism: Gymnothorax reevesii; assembly: GCA_029721435.1. Classification (NCBI taxonomy): domain Eukaryota; kingdom Metazoa; phylum Chordata; class Actinopteri; order Anguilliformes; family Muraenidae; genus Gymnothorax; species Gymnothorax reevesii. Next base: position 7,996,233 of record CM056588.1, read on the forward strand.
GGCTCACAGCATCACCGATCCTCCCCCATACTTCACAGTGGGCTTGAGGTGCTTTTCTGCATACTCATCTATTGTGATCCGCCAGACCCACATAGAGTGTTTGTTGCAAAAAAGCTCTATCTTGGTCTCATCTGACCAAAGCACACGGTCCCAGTTGAAGTCCCAGTTAGCGAACTTCAGATGTTTGCATTTATGGTTGTGAGCGAGAAAAGGTTTTTTTCGTGCATGCCTCCCAAACAGTTTGTTGGCATGTAAATAGCGCCTGATGGTTGTTTTGAAGACTTTGTGAACCCAAAGATGCTACCATTTGTTGCAATTCTTTAACAGTGAGCTTTGGAGAACTTTTTGTTTCTCTTACCATCCTCCTCACTGTGCGTGGTGGCAAATAACCTTGCGTCCTTGTCCAGGCTTGTTTACCAGTTGTTTTAAACTTCTTAATGATTCCTCTGACAGTAGATACGGGCAGGTGCAGGCGAGTGGCTATTTTCTTGTAGCCATTTCCTGATTTGTGAAGGTCGACACACATCTGCCGTACTTAAATGGTGCTTTCCTTTGTCTTTCCCATGTTGAAGAGTGGATAAGAGAAATGGCCTCTGTGTCACGTCATATTTATACCCCAGGGAAACAGGAAGTGATGAATTACTAATTAAATGTTCCTCGATACTCTGATCAACTTTGTAAACTACTGTAGAAATGAAAGGAATACTTTAATTACATTAAATTTCTAGGAATTGATAGGGGTGCCAATAATTGTGGAACAGGTGATTTTATGAAAAATAGTTATTTCTTAGTCAGGGATTTTTTTCCCCCGTTAAAATTCACTTGAGTTGAAGGTTACATTTTTCTACAATTTTCAGTGTGAGAGTATGCTTCTGCAATAAAAATTGAATTTAATTTAAGGCTTTTAACACATCTTAACCAGGGGTGCCAATAATTATAGAGGCACTGTATCTAACCTGTATTGGATATGTGCAAATGTGCCCGTTGTGTAAATGCATAAACATGCAGATCGATATTTTGTTTAAAAAAAGGCCAAGACTAAGGCGGAGTCTGCCTACGCAGTTTCGATGATGCAGGTGATAGGTGTGCAAAGCTGCTTTCACACCAAACATGAAAAAAATTTTTCACGCGACAGATTGCATCCAAAGTCAATGCAAAGACACGAATATACACGTTTTGCGTGTATTCGCGGCTTTGCATTGATTTTCAATGTGTTGAAGATTATATTTCAATATCTCTCATCATATTCCTCAATGAATCAGTGACCAAATTAATTTGTTTCGCGTTCAGTGTGAAAGTGGCTTAAAAGGCGTTAACGGGAGAATCAGATGTAGGTTACTCAGTGAAATGTTGTGAGCTTGCGTCATGTTTTGATAATTTCTATGACTGTTAGGCCTGCATGCTTTTGTTGCGCTGCACACACACTTGCTTTTATTTTCGGTAGCCTTCTCCACTGTGCTCATGTGAATCACCCAAGACAATGGCCAGGTAGTGAGTGGTGTAAACAAACGGAATCAAAACGAAATCGATATCATTCATGCTTAAAACAAGATGTAAACACACAGTTGAACAAATCTGATATGGCCCACAAAATCCGATCCATATCCGATCTGAGCAACAAGACCTGCAGTGTAAATCCAACCTTTTACTCCCAGACACTCATTTCTTACATTAAGGCCAGGAATAATTTGAGTACAGATGTAATGCAGCATAAAACAGTAGTTTCTGAAGCAGGATCTATTAAGGTCTCAGTGAGGCACAATATTCGCTTTGTTCAATACACTGGGCAAAGAAATGAAAGCCTCGCTCTCCTGCAGTCAATCCAATCCGTTTCTTTCCTGTAATCGAATCTGTTCAAAAAAAAGCTTCAAATAAAACAAATTCCACCGTGCGAACATGTATATTTACCAAGAAATCTGTGAAAAACTAAAGCTGGTGAAAATTCAACATGGCTGCCGTTTCCATAGCAATGGGAAAATTTACATAAGTGATCTATTTTCCATTCTTATCCAGAGAATGTATATATTTGACTGGTAAATGAATTGTGTCTCTTACCATGAATGCTTTAAAAAGTTGTCATTTACCCCCGATTCCCCCTTAAGGTCCTAATATCCACAGAGCTTAGAATGCCTGCATCCGTTGACCCTCACCAATAAATCCAGTGCCCTCACAAATACAGATAATTTTATATCGCAGTCCGTACCAGCTACAGGCATGTAGCTCACTGTATGTTCTCTTATGTATGGTATTATTGCACAAAAAAGCTTAAAATTTTAACACGGAGACGCGGACGCCGGGGGTACGACAATAGCTCTCCGGACATTCGTCCCGGCGAGCTCAAAACTTTAGGTTATTTACATAACCCCGGTTCTCTGAGTAATATGAGTGAGATGTCTCACTATGGGATGCACGCCTCGCTGCAGCCTCAGAAGCATTAATCTCATTACGCCAATCCTGATTGGCTGGTGAACGTGTCTGTCCGCCCAGGTGGTACACCCACCTTAAATAGCTCATGCGGACGGCACCACGTCATTCAAGATAAGCACCTCTTCTCACTCGCCCCAGCAAGAAGGGTTGTCTGGTGAGACATCTCACTCATATTACTCAGAGAACCGGGGTTATGTAAATAACCTAAAGTTCTCTTTCATAATATTTCGCTCGATGTCTCACTATGGGATATCGTAGCTCCCGTATTGCCAGACAAGCTTATCCAGCGTCCACCAACCCACAGAGAAGCAATCTGTTCCAGTCAGGACAGCAGAACCGCGCGTGCCACGCACGGGGCGGAAACGTCCAGCTTATAAAAGCGGACAAAAGTGAGAGGCGAGGACCAACTCGCCGCTGCACAGATGTCCTGAACAGAAACTCCCCTGAATAAGGCCCAGGATGCGGCCAAGCCCCGAGTCGAGTGCGCCCGCAAGCCCACAGGCGGCTGCAAACCCCGACACGTATAGGCCAAAGCAATCGCCTCCACCACCCAATGGGATAGGCGCTGCTTAGTGATAGGTTTCCCTTTATGAGGATTAGCCCAGGAGACGAACAGCTGATCGCTCCTCCTGAATCCCCTAGTCCTGTCCATGTACATGCGCACCGCACGGACTGGACATAACGCGTGCGACTGCTGCTCCTCTGTTGAGGGAGCAAAGGCCAGAAGGTCAATTGGAGAACATGAGCCCACCACCTTAGGCACAAAAGCCGGGTTGGGCCTCAAAATCAACCTTACATCTCCCGGGAAGAGCTGAGCGCATGACGGATGCACCGAAAGCGCATGGATGTCACTAACTCGCTTAGCTGAAGCCAGAGCCAGCAACAACACAGCCTTGAAAGACACGTGCTTCAAGTCTGCCCCTTCCAGTGGCTCAAAAGGAGGGCCCTTAAGCCCCTCCAGAACCACAGCCAGATCCCACGGTGGTACCAGTGGTCTGGACACGGGGAGAAGCCTGCGCGCTCCCTTCATAAAACGGCAAACCAGTGGGTGCTGACTCGCCGTTCGCTTTTCAAACCCCACGTGACAGGCGGCGATCGCCGCCAAGTACACCTTAATCGTGGAGAAGGCTTAGCCTTTGTCAATCAGGTCCTGCAAGAATGACAGTATAGCACTCACCGGACACTGAAAAGAAACGTGGCCGTTCCTGTGACACCACCCCTCAAACACCCTCCACTTACAGTCATACAAAGACCTAGTGGATGGGGCCCTAGCGTTTTGTATAGTGGAAATCACACGCTGTGACAATCCCACAGCCGAGAGACTGAGCCACTCAGGGGCCACGCCCACAACGCCAGGCGTTCCGGGTGCGGGTGGAGGATTGCCCCCCCCCCCCCCCCTGCGCAGCGGGAGCTGCCAAGGCTGAGCGCACAGTAACCGATATATTTCCGCTAGCCAATGCATCGCCGGCCAATGCGGAGCAATCAATATCAGTGCGTGACCACGTTCCCTCACTCTGGACAGAGTGGGGGATATCAAGGTCAGGGGAGGGAACGCGTAAAGAAGCTCGTGCGGCCAGACGTGCGCTAGTGCGTCTATGCCAAGGGGAGCATCCATGCCGCGCAGAGAGTAAAACAGCGCGCACTGCGCGTTTTCTCTCGCCGCGAACAGATCTACCGCGGCCCGACAGAACCGGGCCCATATCTGTTCCACAATCTCCGAGTGCAGAGTCCAGTCCCCATACACCGGCGCACCCCTGGACAAGAGGTCCGCGCCTGTGTTCAAGACCCCCGGGACGTGCGTCGCTCTCAAGGAGAGGAGACGGCCGCAGCTCCACAGGATCAGTTTGCGTGCCAGCATGTGCAACTGACGGGAGCGCAACCCCAGAAAATTTATGTGAGACTGCTGGAGGCCCACACTCTAGCGGCCCCTCACAGACCGGCCCCCGTGAATTCCGCCCCAGCCCGTCAGGCTGGCGTCTGTAGTGACCAACTTTCTGGACAGGACCGAGCTCATTGGGACCCCCTGGGTCAGAAAGGACGGGGTCCGCCAGTGACGCAGCGCCCTGGCGCATTCCAGTGTGACCAAGACTCTCCGCGTGCCGTGACACACGGGATCTAGCCCGCATGAGGCCACCCAAAGCTGGAATTCTCTCATGTGGAGGCGACCGAGACGGATCACGAGGATGGCAGACGCCATCAGACCGAGTAACCGAAGACACAATCTGAATGGTACAAACCTGCCTGGATAAAAAAGCGCGAGGCATGCCCTGAAAGCTCTCACCCGTTCCGCCGAGAGGCGAGCTGTGAAAGACACCGAATTCAGGGATAACCCCAGAAAGATAGCATCTTGCGCTGGGGACAGCATGCTTTTCTCCGCGTTTATCACAAAACCCAGATCGACTAGGTGCTGTGTGAGAATACGCGTGTGCGCCCTGGCTTCCTGCTCCGATTGCGCCAAAAGCAGCCAATCGTCCAGGTAAGTGGCCAGACGGATGCCCCGCCGTCTCAGCGGGGCTATTGCTGCCTCCGTGCACCGCACGAACACCCTCGGGCTTAATGACAGACCAAAAGGGAGCACGCGATACTCGTAGCAGATCCCCTGGAAAGCGAACCTCAGATACTTTCTGTGGGGAGGATAGATTGGGATGTGGAAGTACGCGTCTTTCAGATCGATTGAAGTGAACCAATCGTTCTGACGTACAAGACGCAACAGGGATGCGTGTGTGAGCATCCTGAACTTGTACTTCCTGAGATATTTGTTCAGAGCCCGTAAATCCAGGATAGGGCGAATACTGTTCCCCCCCCCGTTTGGGGACTAGGAAATACCTGGAGTAGAAACCGCTCTGACATTGTGCGGGAGGGACGACACAGATTGCTCCTTTGTTTAACAGTGAGAAAATTTCCTCCTGCAAAACACGAGCTCACTCTCCCCGCGCCTAGGAGTGTATAACGCCGGCGAATCGCGGGGGACAGCGGCGAATCGCAGCCTGTACCCTCTCGAAATCGTCCTTAACACCCAGGGTGGGGCTGCCAGTGCGACCCATCTCCGCCATCTGAGGGCGAGAGGTGATGTGCACTGCAGCCCTTCCACCACAAGAGGGCCCAGCCGCAGTGCGGTGGCGCTCTCCTGTGGCGGAATGACAAGGCCCCCGGGTGGCGTGCTTATTTTGACAGATTTGGCTTTCTTTATTTTCAGCTGTGCCCTCGGCACTCGGCCTGGCTGCGACAGCGGGACACAATTTATTCTCTTTGAGAAAACTTTTGTGTATGTGCGTGCTTGTGGACATGAGAGGGGGGCAACCGCTAAACCCCGCGACGTCAAATGTCCATCCCTCCCGGCTTGCACTGGCACGGTCCGAGGCAGCTGGGAGATAGGGGCGTGGGGAGCCCCTGGGTGCACGCCCGAAAGCCAAACAGGTGGAGCCGGAGAACGGGGAACTTCCAGCTGCGTCACCAGTGGAGAGAGGGGGGATCAGGCCGCTCTCTTCTTTTTCCTGGCCTGGCTGCTGGCGGTATGCGCGGGTCGCGCAGGAGCAGCCGCAGCCGGGGCCGAGGGCTTTTTGGGCCAGCCGGACCGACCTGGCGGAGCAGGCGGGGCGGGCTGAGGCCTCAGCAGTTTCGGCATTTTAAACTGCGAATCCTGTGAAGCAGCCTGTGCAAAGGTCTTACGCTGAGCAGGCGGAAGAGGAGCAGGGGGCTTTCGAGGGAGGCAGAGCTTGAGAGCTTCATCCTCCTTCTTTTTAGCTTCGCACCGCCGTTGCATAGAAGCCAACGCGGAACCGAAGATCCCCTCCGGGACAATGGGCATGTCCAGGATGTCAGCCTTCTCCCTGTCCGACAGGTTGGCGAGGTTGAGCCACCGCGCCCGTTCCTGCAGGACCGTGGTCCCCAGCGCTTTTCCCGTGGCCTGGACCGAGCAGCGTTGGACACGGAGACACAGGTCGGTGACGACCGGTATTTCCTCCCATGTAGCTGGGTCCTGAGTTAGCACAAAATCCTCGCACAACTCAGCCTGATAAGCCGTGAGCAGGGAGAGGACATTGAGCGCTCTGGCCGAAAGCGCAGCCGCCTTATACGCCTTCTCAGTCAAGGCTGACTGAAAACGGTCCGACTTGGACGGCAGACTGGGGCTCCGGGAGGACACCGCTGACAGGCGGGGGTGAAGGTGCGCTGCCACGAGTGGCTCCATCGGAGGCATGCGGAGCAAACCCAGGCTCTCCATCGCCTCACAATCGAGGGACGAGGCACCGGGAACTGGGCTCCTGCTGCTATAAGGGCGGTCTTTCCAAGGGCGCGCAACCTCATCTAGCAGCTCCGGGAAGACGGGGAGAAGTTGTTTCGTCGCACTGTTAGCCAAGGGCAATTTCTTCCCCTCGTAGCGGGATCTGGTGGTCTCAGCTACGACAACGGGCCAGGGGATGTCCAGCCGGACAGCAGCGCGTTTGCACACGTCGAGCATGTCCAAGCTGGGGAGAGGAGAAGCTGGTATGCTACTCTCATCTCCATCCCGAGAGGTGAAGGAGGCCGCGGGCTGCGCAGCCCGAGCCGGAGTAATGAAGACGTCGTCATCTTCCTCATCCTCTGATATGAGGAGTTCAGAGACGCCATCTTCATCGTCCCCATAGTCCAGTTCTAGGACGTCTTCCTCACACGGGGGACCCGCGGCTAGGTCGAGCTGGGAGCCCCAGCTGGCGCTAGCCTCCGGAATCGCCGCCGTAGCGACCGCCAAATCCTGCTTGCCCTCGGCGGCAGCACCGTCGGAGGGGAGGAGGGGGTCAATTCCAGACAAGCTAGCCTGGCGGGCTAGCCGTCTGCGGAGACTTTTCGCCGTAAACACCGCGCAGTGTTGGCACGAGCCGGGAAGTTCGATAGCCATACGGGCGTGTTCCAGCCCCAGGCAGCTCGAGCAGACCTGGTGTGGATCTTTACTCTAGATCTTGTTCCCACAGTGACAGGGACGGGTCCCGGAGTCTCCGTGCCCCTTGGTATGGGGGTTTTGGGCCTCCATTCCTAGCTAGCTGGTGTGCAAGCCGGGAGACGAGGCAGCTAGCTGATGTGCTAACTTTTAAGAAAACCGAGAGGTAGCTGGTGTGCTAGCGCTCGGAGCTCGACGTGCCGTGGTGGGGCGTCGAGTGAAGAAAACCGAGAGGTAGCTGGTGTGCTAGCCTTCGGTACTCGACGTGCCGTGTTGAGGTGTCGAGGACAGTGCTGACCAAGCCGTGTAGGGCGGGAGAGCACTGAGTCCGATCTGGTGTGACCGACGAAGCAAAAAGGTATCCAAAGCTAGTAGCGCCCGGCGACAGAAAATCCGTCTGTGGACAGTTCAGCTAACTAGCCCTGGACGGGAGATATGCTCCGAGTGAGAAGAGGTGTTTGAATGACGTGGTGCCGTCCGCATGAGCTATTTAAGGTGGGTGTACCACCTGGGCGGACGGACACGTTCACCAGCCAATCAGGATTGGCGTAATGAGATTAATGCTTCTGAGGCTGCAGCGAGGCGTGCATCCCATAGTGAGACATCGAGCGAAATATTATGAAAGAGAACATCATTTTACAATAAAATTACATGGAAAAGCACAAGATGAATTTAAAAAAACTGGATTTTGACAGATAATAATCACAAGAGCTTAAAAACCTAACCCCTTAACTTTGGATAAATAACACAGAAAATACAGTTGTGCTGCTGCAACTCAATCAACATTATCCACCTGGAAGTGAATTCTTTTAATTTTATGATGTCACACTGATTGGCTTTACTCATTATGGGGACATTGTGATAAGTGAACGGGTCTTGGCCCCGCTTAGTTTTGCCCATGTTCATACAGTAGTAGAATAGTAGAATTTCCACAGTAGAGGTACCAGTAAAAATTCAGTTTTGTTCACTGTAAAGAAATAGGGTTGAAAAATCTGAGAAATTTACACACAGTGAAATAATGCTAATATTCAGTCAGAGTAACAATTGTTCGCTGCTAATAATGTCTGTTAAATTAAAAGGTTTGTCTAACAGCCATATTTTCAGTATTATATTGAAAAACTGCATTTACAGATTGCATTTATGTAACTGGAATTAAATTGTAACGGTAGAAATTAATTGTCCTGGATGCTGACCAGGCAGTCTGTGCCATGCTAGTTTTAACTCAGTTTGATCAATTGCAGTCAGTATAGGGTTAAAATTAAGTCATGTCACTTCAGTATGTGATTCATATGTTTTTTACTATATACACTTGTATGAAATTGTATAAATTCATACATAAAAAGTATGTGTTTTATCTATTGCTATTGTAAATTTCATAGGCTAAAATATAAGAATTCTTATAGAAAAACAAAGAAAACAGTTTATGATGACATCATATCCCATAACATACAAAAAACTTGTTTGTAATGGTACGTATTCATATATGTTTTTTATACTGATTTAGTCATTTTAATTAGATGACATATAATAAACATATATAAAATATATAAAGAAAGCATCATTTCCATACAAATTATATACTCTTTACATGCAGAAAACCTATATATAATGGTATCTTTTCATATATGAAAAGCATATGTCTTTAAAACAGACATATAGTTAAAAACTACAAAGATTATATGAAACGTATGGAAAACATAATTTTCCATTCAATTTCCCTATAGACCTCATACATAATTTTTACTTGATTCATACTTAATCCTTTTTATTATCCTGTATGAAAAGAATGCAAATGTGGCCACTTTCAAGAGTTTATCATAGTATGAGACTTATAAGCCTTTTAAGATGCACAATACATATAAAACATAAAGATGTACTACTATAGGTGATGGAAACTTCTTATAAGTTTTTACTATTTCTTTTCAATATGGGTTCACACTTACCTGCTGAGGATAACTACAGTTGAACTTACCATGGGGAGTCTTACAGTCTCCTCACTGGTAAAGGTATGTTCACATGGGCACAAAAGCTATTTGGTGGATTCCATTGTTACGGAGGTGAAACTGATTGACGCAAGTTCTGATTTCACTTCACCCCAGCTGCCACCACATTAACTGAATCAGTTGCTAGCAGTGCATCATTTTTGATCCATCTACCTCTGCCACAGATTAAAGTGAAGATGGGGAAAGTTAAGCATTATGGCGTGGAGGAGAACCACAAAGTCAGAGAAGTTGTTAAGCACCTTTCTGCCAGTGGTAACTTAAGTCAAAATCCATGGTCTCATAAAATACACTCAACTATAATTTTACCATTTCAGGTATTAACCAAATTAATTATTGCAATACCAATACCTACCACAACAAATGAATGATTAAAAAATGTGAGGGCATCCGGAGTTCTTGGATGAACTAAGTTTTACGTTACTCAACATGAGCAAGGTGAACATAAACATGTCTTGGACAACATAAAATTTATTGAACACAAGAGCACCACAAAGGGCTCAATTCATGACTGTACTGATCAACAAAACTGGGCCAGTATTGCCACTACATGCATGTCTGTGCACCTGTCAGCAGGGGGCGAGCCTGTGTTCTCCAACTGGGCTTGCAAAGGCTGTGAGCGTGTACCACTGTCACATGTTAAAGGAAAACAAAGAAATGCAGGGATGTGTTTGCTGCTGACTAGAGCTTGCATTTGAAGTAATTTGAGTAATTTGAAGTAAAAACAAGAAGCCTTATCTTCGGTTCTAATCGTCGTAATCGACTTCTAAGCAAGTGCATATTGTTGATAAATGAAAGGTCCATCTTACTTGACCTAGGAATCTAGGTAAAAGGTGTAGGTCAGGGTCATGCACAAGGTCAAAAAGACATAAGAAGCCATATTTTTGCTTCTAATCGTCGTAGAGACTTCAAACCAAGTGCATATTGTTCATAACGAAAGGTGTATGTTACTTGACCAAGGAAATGCACTATTCTGGTCTATCTAAATCAAAGGTCAAGGTCACACAAAATGTCAAAAACACATAAGTGGTCAATGCTTCGCCTCTAATCAGTGTACACATTTCAAACCAAGTGCATAATTTGTTGATAAACTCAAGGCCTGTGTTACCTGACCTAAGAACTGCACTATTTTGGTAAATCTAGGTCAAAGGTCAAGGTCAGCTAAGCAGCGCTCTATTTTGGTTTATTTTTTGGTCTGTCTGTTTGTGTGCACTCTACAGGCCACAATTTTCACATTATCTTCACCAAACTTGATGAAAACATTGCCTAGCCTTTTGCCTAATGACCAGTCTCTTTTAAAGGCCAAAGTTCAAAGGTCAAGGTCAACAGAAAGGTCCAAAACACATTTTGGTTCATAACTTCTCTACTATTACAGCTAGAGACTTGAAACCAACTCCATTCTGTTCATTATCCCCCGCCGCGCAATTAGCGTGAAGTGGGGAATATAGCATTGGGCTCTGTCTGTCCGTCCGTTCATATGTATGTACATACGGACACATAAAATTGAGGCGCAGGGGGATACTGCCATGTTAGTGGCAGACACTTGTTCTGTTTCAGATATCTGTGCATGATTCCCCCAACTCATCATTCTATGAATGACTTTTTTTTTTTGCTTACATGGTCACATTTTTTGTAACTTAATTACTTTTCGCAATTACCAGTTTTACAGGTACCATTCTTTTCTCGGTGAGGAGAGAGGCAACTACTAAAAAGCTGCCTCTCTTAAAATGTTTTTGCCAGTAAATTAAGTTGAACCAAAGATTTAGTTTTGACATAAATAAACATGAGCATATGTTTACATTTCCCAATCGTGCTTGTGTCATAATTTGTATCGAAAACATGTACAAACGGATGGTTATGGTTCTCTATGTGAGGCGACCATCTCCCCACCCAATAACAGCTGTATGGTGACTGAGGCCGTTGCTGGAGTTTAAAATGCTCAGATATGCATGCACTCATTGGCTAACATTGACTGAAACGGGTTCCCAAGCAGTCTCGGTTGGAGAGATTGTCTCTCCACTCAGAGAACCGTGGTTACGCCGTGATTGTCGATTTTTCATCTCTCTACAGAGATACACATTCCATACCTTCGGGGAGATACACAGCGAGGAGTCTAAGTGGACAGAGCAGGTGTAGGTCCTTGAGTATCTCCTCAGAAACATTGGGCTCAGCTTTTGAATGAGACATCACCACCAACAGAATGCAAGTGTGTGACACAATTAAAAGTACCCACGCGCCTCAGTATACATGTACAAATGAACAGTACATCCATTGGGTTATGATACTGCCTTTATACCTACACTCTGCTACCAGATGCTGTGTATTGATTCTCTCTGCCAGTTGATCTGTATCACTACTCTCTGCCAAACTCTGTTTATGCCTTCTCTCTGTCAGCTATTGTGTATCGCTACTGTCTGCCAGACACTGTGTATCGCTACTCTCTGCCAGACATTGTGTATCGCTACCGTCTACCAGACGCTGTGCATCACTACTGTCTGCTAGACGCTGCACATCGCTACTCTCTGACAGTTGCTGTGGATCACTTTTCTCTGTCAGAGGCCGTGTATGACTACTCTACGCCAAGACACTGGGTGCAGCCTAAAGCAGGCCCTTACCTGTGAGATGCCAAGGCTTTTTGTGAGGGATGAAGCCAGCTAACAATATGAAAGATTTCCCAGGTCAAACCAAGCAGGGTTCAAAGCACAGGGGAACAGTGAATGTGTTACCTGCTTCATAGTTGCACTAAGTATTGGTTCTTCAAAGGAGTTTTCAGCCACCATATTTAAGCAATAAAAATCTGGTAAAAAAAAAATGAATGGAAAAAATTTGTACCTCACCACAAGGACCTGGAGGTTGCTACACCTCATGTGGAGTGGGCCGTCACTCTGTCTTGTGCACCAGCTGTCTTTTAGGCTTCCGGGATAATTCCCATCAATTCAGTTAAATTTATTTTGCAGCGCTTTTCACAGAGACTGTCACAAAGATGCTTTACAGTGAGAGTTTAAATAAATAAAAGGGCAGTGCCCAGCCTATTCCCCACTACAGCAAATGAGGCAAAAAACTCCCATCAGGGAGAAAAATCCTCGAACAGTGGTGAGAAAAACCTTCCCTAGTGGGAAGAAATCTCAGGAGGAACCTGGCTATAGTGGGGGAGCCCATCCTCCGCGGGCTAGCTAATTAAGAAAAAAAAGTAAAATAGAATGAAACGACAAAAGATTTCCATTTAAGTCCAATCGGTGAAAGCGGAGTCCTTTTTGGAGGTTGAAGGTGTTTGTGGCACTAGAAGAGCTTATCAGTTTACTTAGATTTCAAAAAGGAGCTACCAGAACGTGTAATGCTGGATTTTGTCAGTTATAGAGTGAGGGTGTATGAACGAAATCCATTAAGGTGCTTTTGGTGCCAAGGCTATGGGCATGGGGCAGCGGCCTGTAGGAGAAGGGTGTAGCGTTGTAGACGGTGCGGGAAGGACGGGTGTAATGAAGAACACAGTGAATAGCCAAAAAAAATAGCTGTATGTCTTCATGATCAGGGAAATCATGAAGTGGGTTTGAAACAGTGCGAGCGGAGGAAAATTGAGGGGGAAATTGAAAGGACACGTGTACAAAGTAAAATTTCGTATGCAGAGGCAGTTAAAAAAGTGAGAGAAGAAAAGGGAGTTGCAGAGCCACAAGGACAAATACAGGATATTGAGTATGTCAGAGTAGATAAAAGGAGGTTTCTGGCTTTTGTGGCAATGGTGATCAATTGTGCGAGCGAGAGAGTCTAAGACGGAAAGAATTAAAATGGTTGTACACGCAGCCAGGGAGATTCTTGGGATAATTGACGTAAAGGGAGAAGACATTTAGGAAATGTTAGAGAAAGGGTTTTGGGGGAGTGGGAGTCAGATATCTTCTGAATAATTTTGGTTAGTTGACATCAATTGTCCCTGCCTTTGCCCGTAGTCAGCTGGGATAGGCTCCAGCTCGCCCCGTGACCCTAGTGAGGAATAAGCGGGTATAGAAAATGAATGAATGAATGAATGAATGACATCAATTGAAAAGAACGGATTGGGAGTTATTTTTAGTTCTTTTATTATTACTTGTGTCTCAACTAAATTTCTGACCGATGGAGGGCAGTAATACGCCAACTACCGGAAAATGCAACAGAAGAAGAAGGAAGAGCGGAGAGTCTCCTGTCAAGAGAGCTCCTGACCCCACGTGATTTGTTTTGTTTGGACCAGCACCGCAGATTTCAAGCCTTCTGAGTTCACAACTCACTTTAATTCGAACGAAGTTGGACTTGATGTCGAAGAACTAAATCGGTTAAATTTTACGGACTTGGAGATTTATGGAATAATTCCTGAGTAATTGCATTTGTGGAGTTACCACAGAACAGTAGAACAGTGCCGTGACAAACTAAAACTGAAACACTCTGTGGTAGTGCCGACTGAATCGCTTTAATAACGTATTATTCCTCTACGGGGCCACAGAAATTATGCACTATAGCTTAAAGGCTGGTGTGATCATGAGGACTTAATGAGATGTACTTGAAAATTAACTCTGATTGAAATCTAGTCTCTCTGTTTGCAGGGGTTTGATTTGAACAGCTAAAGTCCTACACAGACTATACCAGTGGTTCCCAAACTTTTTCTGCTGGGCCCCCCTTTGGTACATAAAAAAATTTTTGCGCCCCCCCCCCAAAAAATAGGTAATACATACGCACATTTTGTTTTCACAGACCATTGCAGTTTATTTCACTCATTGTAATTTATATAAACCTCAACCTTTTTGGAAAATGTAAGTAAACGGTCATAAACTGTAGATTGTCATAAACTAAAACTAGGCTACTTTTAGAATTGGAAATAGCAAAATAACAATCAACCACGGTGTAATTATTTTAAGTGTAACTGTTTTCAAGCACCTTAACTGTGTAATTATGTTCAGTGTAACAGGTTTATTTTTTTAATATACAACAACATTGCTATTTATGCATTTTCCGGACACCAACAGAAACTTACTTGCATACAGCCAATCAGCGACCTTGTGCGGACCGCTGAAGAGTGTCTCGAGACAGATACATTTTCCTCTCTTCACTGGCCTCGCACTTTTAAGTTAAAATACGTTAACCGAGATCGCGTCAGCTTATTCTAGAAAATATGAATGCTCTGCACAGATGATTTTTGTCCAGCCTAGCTGGGAACATTAAAAATGATTGGCACGTTTGGAAACGGCCACAGTTATTTTCCAATTAAGGACACGAAAATTTAATAATGCAAAATCTCTTTTAAAGTATAAAATCATTAGGCTGTATCACACTCCTCTGCCTGAGTATAGCCGTCTACTTAAAATTATGTTTCTATGATGCAGAAAGACAGCGAAGTACGAAAAAAAATTCATGAACACCACTTGCCGAACCTGCCGATATGTTTGTAACGTTCAGTTGGTGGGCAAGATAAAAATAATCTGTCGATATACAGAGCATTCATATTATCGAAAATAAGATGACGCAATCTCGGTTATTTCTGCTTTGTATTCATCGGATTTTGTTCGGTGTCACTTACCATTTTATTATCAATATGCCAGATCAGTGCAGGATAAAAAGCGGCGAGTTGGGTATCGCGAGACTACATTACCGGCTTCAAATATTTGAACAACTACATTCATAAAATATTTATGAAAATGGCAGGCTAGATGAATGATTTGGCGAACAGTTATGTTGAGAGTAAGGCAGGCATTTACGATGTAATCGCAGAATTCTGGGCAGCGAATGGACTGTATGCAAATGATTTTCTGTTGGTGTCCGGAACTCCCGCACCCCGCGCCCCCCCCTGCAATTGCTCTGCGCCCCCCCTAGGGGGCGCGCCCCCCACTTTGGGAACCACTGGACTATACGATTTGGAGGGATCAGTCAAGAGTGCTGGTGGAAGACCATGTGCACCCCTCTCACCTCATCGTTGTGCGTGTGTGTATGTGTGTCGGTATGCACTAATGCATGTCAACCACCAGGGCAAGAGCAAGTGAGAGGACTCCTGGTCCGCAAATTGCTCTCTGGCTCTCTTATTGTCGTCTAACTCTTTTTGGCTTGTTCATCGAAAATGTCAGCAAGACACTATAATAAGCTCCCATCAGCTTTTACTAATTCAGTACTTAAAAAAAACTAAACTGTTTCAAATATACTACCACATGAAGTTATGCGAAAGGTGGAATCGTATTTCATTATGCAAGGGCTTGCCTGAAACATAACTACGAAAAGAAAAAAAAAACGGGATATTTCTTATATTCATTAAAAATCTCAATTTAGCACCTGAGAATGAAATGGGTTCAAGCAAAACATTAAATTTTCCACTGTAGAATCAGGCAATGTACCTACATACAGAAAACTCTTCTAATCTCACTCTGACAGAAACAACAGTGTCTCTTCTCAACACACGTGTTCTTTGAGTGCAGATTCCTCACTTTTCGGTTAAAATATCGCATCACGAAAGGTGAATAGCCTTCATAAATATGAGCGATTTCCCTAATTTTCAGTATTGCAGATATAGCAGGGACAGCAGATATCTCTGAAATATATTTTTATTCACCTCAACAAAGGAGGTTGTAGGGCCCAGAGAACTACATTTCCCATGCAGTCAACAGGAAACTGAAACATCCTATACAGCACCACCCACTTTCTTTTCGTTTCCCAATTGAATGAGCTCAAAAGCAATAAAACAGGCAACAGAACTTATAGAACTAGGGACCCCACCCAGTTGATTCTCTGTTTTAGGCACACTTCCAACGGAGGAGGTCACGGTCTCTCTTGGCGCATCTTCTCCCAAGGGAAGGCCAGACTTTTTTCAAGCGAAAAGAAGGCACTTGTATTGGAATTGACGTATCCTGAGCAATTTCATTTGGCCTATCTGCAGAGTGCTCACATCTCTGCAAATCTCCATTTAAGTTCAGGACGGCAAATCTCATTCAACTAGCTTATGCCCGGTGCTACTGCTTCTTGATCACAGAACAACTCCGAAAAAGAACTTTTCTGAATCCGCAAGGACATACCTCACACGACGGACACAGCAGAGCAGCACGCAACTCCAAGTGGACACAGGTCGTCAGATCTGCGCACCCCGCAGGACATCCTCGCCAGAACTGTGATGTTCAATGGACCCAGAGAGAAATCCCAAGCTAGGAACTTGAGTAAGACTCGCTGAACATTCCAGGCAGGCAGTAATGCACTTTAGCGGTTTCCAACTCAAACTGTACCATATTTAAGTTGTCCATTACTGATGTAATTGTATAATTGCATTGTGTCCGTTTTTATATTTTATGAAGTGAAATAGCCATTGATTGTTTGTCTTTACATGCATAATCTAATTCTGGTTAACTTTCTAATGCTGTAAATAACTAACACGCATGCCGTAGTATGGATGATAACTCAATTAGTAATACAAATTGCATATGAGCTGAAGCAAACTCTTCTCGCAATTCGTTGAAGCTAAATGGAGTTATCCAGCCGCACCTCGCCCGCCTATAGCTACATTTAGAAATTCTAAGCAGCCCCCGAGCTGAAAGATTTTGTCCAAAGACAAAGGAACTCATGCCCACGAGCAAACACGCGCATCTGCCACACGCGTGGAAATGCGCCTGCCCACTCCCAAAATCGCGCTCACGCGTGCGTCCAGCACTCGCGCCAGCACACACATGCACACGAGCACGTACACACAAACACACACACCATTGTTACTCTCTAGTTTGTATATAGTCCGTCCGTAGATTAGCCCATGTATGTTCTGTGTTTGTTTAATAAATTCATTTATTAAACCTGTTGTCTGTTTTGGTGCGATAACACGTGGGAGTCAAAATAGCCTATGTAGAACTCCAAAATTCCTTCAGATTATTTATTAAATCTTTGATTTAATTATTGTTTTCTTCAATCATTAATATTGGTTATTTTAATTATTAATTTAAATTCCATATTTTTGGTTATTTTAGTAATTTTATGAGACTGGTTACTAAATTTGCAGGTTTCCTGCTGAATCAAAAGGGTATCTTGCGGGAAGGATTATTAGGACGAAACGTCTGAATAATCCATCCTTGCTATTTTACATATCGTAAATGCAGATTCCCCAATGCATTTTGGTGCCTCGTGGGATGAACTTTAATATTTTTATCAAAGTTTTAATAAATAAATATTAACTAATTTTATTAGCTATTAATTACATGTGATAGCCATTTAAATGCCCTTTTTAAGCTGCTGCACCTACAAGGTGTATGTTTTTGCCAGTGATTATCTGTTTGTCTGTTAGCTGGATATCTCAAAAACAGCCACATAGATTTTAACCAAACTTTACAGGATCTTAGAGTAGAACAACAGAAACAAGTGATTAAATGTTGGCATACCTAGGCCAAAGATAGCTGAGATATAGGTCAAAGTTCAAATCCAGCTATGCTTGCAGAGATTTGAAGTTTTTCCAATGGGCTGGATTTCCAATCGGCGCGCTTTTGGGTTTTGCTGCCACCTGGAGATGGAATGCAATTACACCCTACATCAGCCAATGAAAATAACCAATGCACCTATGGAATTATATTTGTGCCACAATCCTGAGCGAGCAATTGGACATTTTGAGCGCGGAAAAATATATTTCGCAAGCACAAAAATCTTGTTTAGAGAAAAAAGAAATTTTGTGAGCAAACAAAACCTTCTGATTGGGCGAACAAAACTATTCTGTGCTCAACAAATATTTTTGCATGTTTGCTATGATCAATATAAACGTGCAATATTAACCCCCTTCCCTCAGTTTCACTCTATACCCTCTCGAAAACTCATGTTCTGCACGCTGGCAGACCGCAGCATGCTCGCTCAAGGCATGTCTCTCCCTCTCTCTGTCTGACCTCTCTGTGTGCGCTCAACTTCATCTGCGCGCTCGCTCGAGCTGTGCAGAGTGTTACAAATGTGCCACGATTCTGATTGGCTGCTTCGGTCTCCAATTAGATGCATTATGCCCAACCACCAAAGAAAAGGGCGAAAGGTAATGACGAAATTCGTCTGTGACTGGATAACAGTACTGCCCTTGTTTAGGACAGGTTAAGTTTAATGTTAAATCTCTAATATCTTGAGACATCCACTGTTGTGTGACTCTTGACTCATATACCTCTTTAGCAACACTGGCTGCTGCTAACTATAGCATTGCACAATGTCTTCTGAAAATCAAAACCAAAATGCCACACCGCAGCCACGAGCACCATGTTTTATGGACCTTTATGAAATTTTGTTGGTTAGTCTGTACACCTTCGGCTTGCGAACCAAGTTAGCTATCTAGTTAGGTTGCTAGCGTCAGGTCAGCCAACTAATGTCCGGAGAAAAGCAGAAGATTACTGACGTTAATGTTATTTCCATGATAGCTGGCAAACTCGACAGTCTTAAAAAATAGCTTTGGCACCATTCTCCGGCTGATTCATTTCAACATATAACGCCTGAAGAAGGCACTTTACAGATAAGTCTATCGACATAAAAGTTTGCCTTGACGTTCATTCACAAATGAACCAACCGAAATAATGACCTCTACCGTGGAGAGTGCTTCGAACTACGGGACCGTTGGTGCCAGCGTCAGCTCAGCTCACCAGTATCACCTGGCGCTAATATTCGTGAAAGCGTGCGTTCGGTGGCGCAACGCGGGGCTTTGATGCGCGTGTCCCCGCTGGCAGCTATGAAGGCCGGCATTGCACCACCGGGCGCCGGCTCCCTGGCTCCGGACTGATGGGCCTCTTCAGCCGCGCATCGTGTGTTATTACCGTGATCTGTTTCTGCATATTTCACGAACATTAGTGCCAGATGATACTGGTGAGCTGAGCCGACGCTGGCACCGGCGTTCCCGTGGTTCGAAGCACTCGCCGCGTTAGAGGTTATTTTTCCGGTTGGTTCATTTGAGAATAAACTTCCAGGTTTTTCCAAATGTATTCCACATAGGTTTAGATTATGCTTTCAGGTTATTTGTCTAAAGCAGTACCCCAAATATCACTAAACAACCACAACTGCTGTAATTTGACACCACATTATCTTTCGTTATGTATATACATCCATGCTGCAGTATTAAGCCAGCACAGCAACACCAACACCGGGAACGGCAGCAGCACCCTGGTTTTGTTAGCTACACCAAAATGCAATATTACCCCTAATTAATATCGTTAATCACACCTGCACTTGCTCTGCTATTTCAAGTAAAACTGATTGCTAATAGTGTTTAAGCATTAGAATGAGATGTCAATCACTGCATAAAACACGTGTCTTTGCTTTCACTAAATTAATCAAGGATGATCGTGTACTTCACTTGTGGATGTGTAACATTAGATGATCAGACTTGATATGCAGTTTATAAGTGTAGCCTATTTCAGTTTATGGCGACAGACATATCGGCAAAGTTCCTTCTTCAGGGGTGTTGAAATAAATCAGCTGGGATAAAGGTGCCAAAACTATTCTTTTTTTAAGATTGTCAAGTTCGCCAGCTATCATGGAAGTAACGTTTAATGTCTGTAAGCTTCTGCTTTTCTCCGGACATTAGTTGGCTGACCTGACGCTAGCAACCTAACTAGATAGCTAACTTGGTTCGCAAGCCGAATGTGTACAGACTAACCAACAAAATTTCATAAAGGTCCATAAAACGTGGTGCTCGTGGCTGCGGTGTGGCATTTTGGTTTTGATGTTCAGAAGACATTGTGCAATGCTATAGTTAGCAGCAGCCAGTGTTGCTAAAGAGGGACACGAGTCACACAACAGTCGATGTCTCAAGATACATAGAGATATAACATTAACCTTAACCCGTCCCAAACAAGGGCAGCGCTATTATCCAGTCGCAGACGAATTTCGTCATTACCTTTTCCCCTATTCTTTGGTGGTTGGGCATAATGCATCTAATTGGAGACCGAGGCAGCCAATCAGAATTGTGGCACATTTGTAACACTGCACAGCTCGAGCGAGCGCGCAGGTGAAGTTGAGCGCACACAGAGAGGTCAGACTGAGAGAGAGGGAGAGACATGCCTTGAGCGAGCATGCTGCGGTCTGCCAGCGCGCAGAACATGAGTTTTCGAGAGGGTATAGAGTGAAACTGAGGGAAGGGGGTTAATATTGCACGTTTATATTGATCATAGCAAACATGCAAAAATATTTGTTGAGCACAGAATAGTTTTGTTCGCCCAATCAGAAGGTTTTGTTTGCTCACAAAATTTCTTTTTTCTCTAAACAAGATTTTTGTGCTTGCGAAATATATTTTTCCGCGCTCAAAATGTCCAATTGCTCGCTCAGGATTGTGGCACAAATATAATTCCATAATGCACAGAGTTGCCTTGGCGTGGCAGAGGTGCTGCGCTCTCTGAGCGCTCTTGTTGTGAATACATTTCAGGGTGCATTGGCAATATATATCAATGATTTGGCAGAGTCTGGAGACATTCACAGGACAGAATAACAGAAGAGA
This sequence comes from Gymnothorax reevesii, assembly GCA_029721435.1. NCBI lineage: Eukaryota > Metazoa > Chordata > Actinopteri > Anguilliformes > Muraenidae > Gymnothorax > Gymnothorax reevesii. Next base: position 8,017,003 of record CM056588.1, read on the forward strand.
AGCCACTTATTTTCCAATACATCAGGGCTCTGTTCATGGCAGGATCTTGTCTGAGTGCCTGGTAGCTCTTGGTAAAACATAACTGCCACCATCTGGATTATTGGCAGTATTCTCCCCGGTATTCATATCCCTGTTGATAAAAAAAATTTATCATTTCAGTATTTCCCTGTAAAAGTGGATAATCAAGTTCAGCCTCAATTATTATTTTGCCATCTAATACATATACAATAATCTCATCAAGCAAACATCGTAAGTGGTTGTGAATTGAAATACTAAAACTGAGAAATGTTTGATTCAATCAACAATGTGAAAACCATAGTTTTGGGAATAGTTGAATTAAATGGTCCCGACGTAAACCAGAAATACACATTTGTCTTTAATTTTACTCAGGTCTGTAAAAAGAACAATCGTCACAGTATGAATGTTTTAATGTCTTTTATATGTGAATAGCTTTGTTATGTAGCAACTCAATAGCTACTCAAGCCTTACGTGCAGAATGCACAGTAAGCTAAAGCTGCTTGAGATTCGCTGGCTAGATAGTAGGCTATTCAGTTCATATTGAAATTGAACGTGACATCCGATAGCTACAGTGCCCTCCATAATTATTGGCATCCCTGGTTAAGATTTGTTAAAATTCAATTTTTATTGCAGAAGCATACTCTCACACTGAAAATTGTAGAAAAATGTAACCTTCAACTCAAGTGAATTTTAAGGGGGGAAAAAAAATCCCTGACTAAGAAATAATTATTTTTCATAAAATCACCAATTCCACAATTATTGGCAACCCTAACAATACCTAGGAAATAAATGTAATTGAAGTATTTTGGTCATTTCTACAGTAGTTTACAAAGTTGATCAGAGTATCTTGGAACATTTAATTAGTAATTCATCACTTCCTGTTTCCCTGGGGCATAAATATGACGTGACACAGAGGCCATTTCTCTTATCCACTCTTCAACATGGGAAAGACAAAGGAACACAACATTCAAGTGAGGCAGATGTGTGTCAACCTTCACAAGTCAGGCAATGGCTACCAGAAAATAGCCACTCGCCTGCACGTGCCCATATCTACTGTCAGAGGATTCATTAAGAAGTTTAAAACAACTGGAACAGTGGTAAACAAGCCTGGACGAGGAAGCAAGGTTATTTTGCCACCACCCACAGTGAGGAGGATGGTAAGAGAAATAAAAAGTTCTCCAAAGCTCACTGTTAAAGAATTGCAACAATTGGTAGCATCTTGGGGTCACAAAGTGTCCTAAACAACCATCAGGCGCTATCTACATGTCAGCAAGCTGTTTGGGAGGCATGCATGGAAAAAACCTTTTCTCACTCGCAATCATAAACACAAACGTTTGGAGTTCGCTAAGCAGTACTGGGACTTCAACTGTGACTGTGTGCTTTGGTCAGATGAGACCAAGATAAAGCTTTTTGGCGACAAACACTCTGAGTGGGTCTGGTATGCAGAAAAGCATCTCATGCCCACTGTGAAGTATGGGGGAGGATCGGTGATGCTGTGAGCCTGTTTCTCTTCCAGAGGCCCTAGGAACCTTGTTAGGGTGCATGGCATCATGAATGCGTTGAAATACCAGGACATTTTAAATCAAAATCTGGTGGCCTCTGCCCGAAACCTGAAGATGGGTCGTCACTGGGTCTTTCAGCAAGATAATGACCCTAAACATGTGGCCAAATCTACACAGAAATGGTTCAACAGACACTGAATCGAGCTCCTCCCATGGCCATCTCAGTCCCCAGACCTCAACCCCATTGAAAACCTGTAGAGTGAGCTGAAGAGGAGAGTGCAGAGGAGAGGACCCAGGTCGCTGGATGATTTAGAGAGATTGTGCAAGGAGGAATGGTCAAAGATCCCCCTTTCTGTATTCTCCCATCTTGTGAAACATTGAAGGAGAAGATTAGGTGCTGTTTTGTTAGCAAAAGGGGTAGTACAATACATTAACATCAGGGGTGCTAATAATTGTGGCACACATGATTTGATGTAAAAGAATTATTTCTTAAAGTTACAGTTGGTAAGTTTCAGAAAAGTAACTTTTAGTCATTTTTTGCTAAAACTGTCACTGTGTACAGACAGTATTACATAAAACTGGTACTCTGTAATTAAACTAGAGTGTTCAGGTGAACACGTGTCGCCTGCGAAGCTTATGTGAAAGTGTGACTACCAACTGAAAGTGTGACTACCGGACAGACAGACAGACGCCGGACAAAGTGATCCCTATGTGCCGCTATGCTTCGCAGGCGACACAAAAAAGGCTCCTTTGAACCCACCTAATGCTCCTACTGCAATTTAAAAGAATTATTTTGACCAACCAAAAAGAACCAATTAGAGCCAGGGTGGTGTCTGACAGCCGCCAAACAGTGCACATGTAAGCGCTGCAGACAGCCCCCTCCCCCTTCCTCCTCAGTTCACGCCAGTGCTCAGTCAAGTTCAAATCTCCGAGAGCGGGTTCAGGAGCTTAGAGTCATCAGCGAGGAAAAAAATACCGAAACCTCCTTTACCAACAACAGCACACACAGCTAAGAGAAGTACAAAAGGAAGCCAGAAGAAAAAAGCACAAAAGACAGAATTTAACAAAACCCAGGATTAAACCAGAGTGAACATCGGAGTGGCTTTTTAGAGGTGGAAAGAACTCCGTGATCTGGAAGGATTAAAAACTGATGCAGAGTTTGCGACTTTTCTCCTTGACAGGTAAACCCCGGCTTTATTTGTTGGTTCATTTTTGCTCTGCAATGAAGCGAGTTGGCGTCGCTGACATGATCACCAATATAACCCCAGCCCTAACCAGCATCAATTCATTTTTGCTCTGCAAATAAGTGAGTGAACGTTGCTTACAAGCACAGTCGCTGTTGTGTTGTTGTCCTCATAAATATGTGTAATGTTTCGGTGCTCTCACAGCTAATTGCTGACATACATGGTTTACTGGCCATTCAGCTGGAATCGAAAAATTCCCCAGCAAAATCGTAGAACAGTAATTTGTCAAATGTTAGACAATGTAGAAGCTTGAAAATAGCAAAAGGCACATGTACTCATAGTGGTTAATATATCTGTGACGTTTGGTGAACCTAGGCCATACGGTTCATGAGATTTGCTCCGGACAAGACAGCCACCCTCAAAGTCAATATAAGTTCACTGTTTCCATGGAAAGCTCATATATTAGATAATGTAGAAGCTTGAAAATAGCAAAAGGCACATCTACTCATAGTGGTTAATATATCTGTGACGTTTGGTGAACCTAGGCCATACGGTTTAGGAGATATGCACCGGACAAGACAGCCACCCTCAAAGTCAATATAAGTTCACTGTTTCCATGGAAACGTCAAATATTAGACAATGTAGAAGCGTCAAAATAGCAAAAGGCACATGTACTCATAGTGGTTAATATATCTGTGACGTTTGGTGAACCTAGGCCATACGGTTTATGAGATATGCTCCGGACAAGGTAGACACCTTCAAAGTCAATGTAAGGTCCACGTTTCCATGAAAAACCGCAGAAATTAAGAAATCAAGAAATCTCAAAATAGTGAAAGGCACATCTACTCATAATGGTTAATATATCTGTCACTTTTGGTGAACATAAGTTGCATAGTTATGAAGATATGTTCCGGACAAGAAAATGATTACAGACGGACAGACGAACATACTGATGACTATATCCCCCCGTCATTTGTATGTCGGGGGATAATAAAAATGGGTAACTTACTGAAATAAGCGTGTGCTGGGTTTTTAATGAATACATACTGCTGTAGATTACTTCTCATGTCAAGATGATTTATTTCTGCTCGTTCGTTGGCAGGCGTGTCGGTAGACCTGAAAAATCCGGGGCTAATATCCCTCCCTTTATTGAAATTAATTAGTCCTGGCTAATTCTAGATGGGTTCCCTTTATTAACACGTTTTCCCATTCAAGCATAATCAAGTGGCAATCGAAGAGACGGCTTCTCTCCCTCATGCGATCCTAAAGCAACAAAATAATGGGCTGCATTCAGGACAAAAAAATAATAAAATTATAATTAGGTCTATGCACCTGCACTTGGCGACGGCATTTCAGATTAGTAAGTGGTTTCCTCCGTTTTACATTTTCCAGACAGCTGTCTATTTTTTTTTTTTTACTATGAATGGAGCGACCGTGCTGCAAAAACAGGTGTATGTACTTGTCGCCGAAATGACCTTAATTCGCTGAAGAGTTCTGAAATGCCATCGCCAGGTGACAGTGCATTGAACTAATTATAATCAAATTATTTTTCGGTACTGAATGTAACCCATTATTTTGTCGCTTTAAGATCGCATGGGGAAGAGAAGCCGTGTTTTCAACTGCCAATTGATTATTTTTGAACTGGAAAACGCATGAATGAAGGAAAACCATCTAGAATTAGCCAGGACTAATTATTTTCAACAAAAGAAGGGATATTAGCCCCAAAATTTTCAGGTCTAACGACGCGCCTGTTTGTTGGCCAGCAGTATTGGCTGTTCGCAACAGTAACGTCCAGCCTTGGCAACTTGGCCGCTTTTATAATGTGAACGTGCAAAATCTCTCAGCAGTTTCACGCATAACAGCTCGCGTGCACGGTAGCCATCTGGGGGAGGGTCTTAGGAGTGCAGTGGAGAGGGAGGGGGAGGGATCTGAAAGTTGCTTTTTTTCACATTTTTATGGGAAGTCCACTCTCTCCTCAAAGTTACCAACTGCAGCTTTAATGTGGGATTTTTTTGACCACTGAATAAATGCACTTGAATTAAAGGTTGGATTTTTCTCATTTTTCATTGTGGTCCCATATTATTTTGAAAAAAACTGAATTTATTAGAAGATAAATAACGCATTTTAACCAGGGGTGCCAATAATTATGGAAGGCAGTGTATGTGCGCAGTCGTTTACGTTTTCGCGCAATAATGTTAGAGATCTACCCAATCAAAGTTGTTTTTTGTTGTTAACCTATTTAGATAATTTGAACGCCAAATCACAATGCTGTGCATCGCTGAGGTGTAAATTATGATGCAACTTTGAGCAGGCCTTGACGAACAGTCCGTCCCAGTCAGACCATTGCCGGACACCTGGCTTTTGTTTTACTGAAAAACCTGAAGGACAGTCTCTCAAATGTCCAGATTCTCCCGCGCTGAATGGTCCGACTTGGTCGGACAAGATAAGTTTACTGAAACAGCCCCCTAAATCACCCATACAGTGGGGAAAATAAGTATTTGACCCCTCGCTGATTTTGCAGGTTTGCCCACTTAGAAAGAATGCAACAATCTATAATTTTAATCGTATATACATTCTAACAGTGAGAGATAGAATCACAAAGAAAATTCCCGAAAATCACATCATATGAATTTATAACAAGAAGAGCACCGCCAACGGTGCATAATACGCCCGTCATGAACATGGATCAGGAAGTGGACAGACAACATGATACCAATATCCAACAGACAACAGCCCCATGTGAGCTTTGACCTTTGTCCGTGACCTTGACCTTGGCGGGAGGGCCGTAAACAAGGTATGCGACACTCCGCTCAGTGATGGTACACGTGTGTGTGAAATATCATGGATGTATCTGAAGCGGTTGAGAAGTTATGCTCCGGACAAGCCCCATCTGGGCCCCATGTGACTTTTGACCTTTGCCAGTGACCTTGACCTTGACCGGGTGAACAACATCATGGTGCGCGACACAGCGCTTAGTGATGGTGCACGTGTATGTGAAGTATCACAAATGTAGCTAAAGCGGCTCAGGAGTTATGCCCCGGACAAGAAATTGCTAACAGACAACAGACAGACGGACGGACGGGGGTGATGACATAATACGTCCCGTCTTGAGACGGGCGTATTGTAATAATAATAATAATAATAATAATAATAAAAATTGATAACCATCTGATGAGGAAAAATAAGTATTTGACCCCCCACCAAACAGCAAGTATTCTGGGTCCCACAAGCCAATAATTAGTTGGGATTGGGGGTGCGTCTTAAAAAAAGACGCACCCCCAATCCCAACTAATTATTTACATCAAACACACCTGCCTCACCTCATTACCTGTATAAAAGACACCTTCCCACTCCCAAACAACCAGATTCCAACATCTCCACCATGGGCAAGACCAAGGAGCTGTCTAAGGACATCAGGGACAAGACTGTTGACCTACACAAGGCTGGGATGGGCTACAAGAGAATGGGAAAGCAACTTTGAGAGCAAAGATCAACTGTCAGTGCAGTTATCAGGAAATGGAAGAAGTACCACACTGCCACCAACCTCCCTCGGTCTGGGCCTCCATGCAAGGTCTCGCCTCGTGAGATGTCCCTGATCATGCGAACGGTGAGGAATCACAAGGGGGGAACTGGTTAATGAACTGAAGGCAGCTGGGACCACAGTTACAAAAGAAACAGTTGTTAACACACTACGCGGTCATGGATTGAAATCTTGCAGCGCACGCAAGGTCCCCCTGCTCAAGAAGGCACATGTACAGGCCCGCCTGAAGTTCGCCATTGACCACCTGGATGACTCAGAAGAGGCCTGGAAGAAGGTGATGAGGTCAGATAAGACCAAAATAGAACTTTTTGGGCTAAACTCAACTCGCCGTGTTTGGAGGGCAAAGAACACAGAGTACAACCCAAAGAACACCATCCCCACCGTCAAGCACAGTGGTGCTTTTCAGCCCAGGGGACGGCACAACTCCATTGCATTGAGGGGAGGATGGACGGGGCCATATACCGTGGAATTCTGGACCAACAGCTCCTTCCCCCAGTGAGAGAGCTGAACATGGGTCGAGGATGGGAGTTTCAGCACGACAACTACCCTAAGCAGCCCGCCAAAGCAACAAAAGAGTGGCTCAAGAAGAAGTACATCAAGGGTCTGGAGTGGCTTAGCCAGTCTCCAGACCTGAATCCAATTGAAAATCTTTAGAGGGAGCTTAAAATTCGGGTTGCAAGGCGACAGCCTCTGGACCTGAATGATTTGGAGGCTGTCTGCAGGGAGGAGTGGGCCAACATCCCTGCCAAAATGTGCACAAACCTTGTCAACAACTATAAAAATGGTTTGACATCTGTGCTGGCCAATAATGGCTTTTCTACAAAATATTTACATGCTGTTTGTTCAGGGGCTCAAATACTTATTTTTCCTCATCAGATGGTCATCAATTTTTATAAATTCATATGATGTGATTTTCGGGAATTTTCTTTGTGATTCTGTCTCTCACTGTTAGAATGTATGTACGATTAAAATTGTAGATCGTTGCATTCTTTCTAAGTGGGCAAACCTGCAAAATCAGCGAGGGGTCAAATACTTATTTTCCCCACTGTATGTACTTTTCATAGTAAATCTACCAGATAACACTGGCATAGACATGTATTTGAAAGTCACATTTTCTACAGGAAACATCTGATATTTGCTCCATATTCAATGTAGAGCTAAAAAAAATGTCCACACTGGAGAGTTTATTTAACACTGTCAGAGAGCCACTTAGACCACTGACAGGAGGTGGAACCATTAAAGGTTTAAGTTCAAAATCTTACCAGTTCTTCTCCAGATCATCAGTGGTGTCAGGCAGCTCTCTGTTCTTGGTCTCCGGCAGTAGGAAACAGAAAGCACCAGATGCTAAGCATAAAATACTGTAGACCAGTGTGGGAATGGCGCTATGGTACACTGCCAACATGTTCAGCACTGGGGACAGCATTCCTGCAACTCTCGATATCATGGCACCCAAACCATTGGCAGTTTGCCTGAAAAAACATGGAACAGCACATTTTAACGAGCAGACAGTCAAGATTAAACAAGGAGAACTGCTGACAAGTGATGGTAAAACAGAAGTATCAATAGTTATGAATGCTTGCTTGTGAATTGTATAAGTTATTCATTTTTAAACATAAAGCATTTACACATAAAGAGTAAGTGACATGGAACAATCGTAAGCAAAACCAGATGCTTTGGATTTTATTCAGCTTTTCCTGAGTACCAACAGATTTTTATGATTTCAAAATGGAAATCTGGCAGAGCAATGCAATAAAAAATACAGAGCAGTAGCCAAGAATGTACCTGATAGAAGTGGGAAACAACTCCTGAACAAAGACAGCAAATACTGTGCCTCCCAAGTTCAAGAGCAGCCTGCCAGTAGCAGCGAGCACTGTGAGGGGAATTGACCAGTCTGCAATGGAATCACATAAAGGTCCTTTTCACTGTGAAGTTCCTGAATGTCACATAATCAGGCCTGGCTGAATAAAAGAGAAATAAGATGCAATTTGAAAAGCCTTCAAAATGATAAGCGTAAATTGTGTAAGAATCCTTGAGTGGTCAATTATCTTATACAGGCGAACACTCAATACGCAGATAAAATAATTGAAGCATCTGGAAGGTGGAGGACGTTACCCAGGGGGATAAATTAAAATCGTACAAACATGCATGCATGCACTCATATACATACATACATACACACAGACACGCACATTCAAATATACATACGTACATTTAAGTCAGAGGTTTACATACACCTTAGCTGGGTACATTTGATCTCAGTTTTTCAGAATTCCTGACATTTAATTTGAGTAAACATTCTCTGTCTTTGGGCAGTCAGGATCGCTCATTAACTCAAATAATATGAAATTTCAGAACAGTAGTAGAGTGACCATCCCACAGAAATCTAGAAATTAGTCAAAATTCTCTTATATCCGTGACAGAATTTTAGTTTTATTGAGAAAAACGGTAATAAAAATAAGAGTTTTAAGTATGGGCACAATATTAAGCACAGGTAGCCTTCCACAACCTGCAGGAGCTCTTTTAAACAAGTTGCCACATGATAGGTTTTCAGCAGTATCTGACTTTGATATCTTACATCATTAGGCAACTATAGTTGCCCACGGCGCTGTAAAGGGTTAAGTACACTTGTACAAGCTCATTATTATGGACACCACACTAACCCTCTTCAATGAACCATGTGTGGCGTTAGGAAGTTCTCTGTTAATTTATTATAGCAAAAGTCATCAGGCTTGTGTGCTGCAAGAAGGCCTTTCAGCATGAACTCTGGGTCAAATGGCCTCGACCCTCAATACGATTTTTTCTTGTTATTCAGGTTGCGTCCTCGGACAACCAAGACAAAAAATTAACTAAAACAAGTTGTGGCTTGTCTTTGGCATTACAGTGAGGTCTTAATATGAATAACCGAAAAGTTCTTTACTAACCCTTGAAACCATCCCCCTCATCCGACAAGGTAAACATCGCCCTCAACCTCTGGCATTCCACAAATATAATAGATGATAGTGTTTGCTTCAGGGAACAAAATATACAGCCCTCCTGAATGCAAGGATCAAAGTGCACCAGATGACTGTAGCTACTGACCCATGTACAATCCTCCACCGGAGGTCATCGGCCAGTTTGGGTCCATATGGACCCCCAACAGCCTTTTGGAGCATTTTCTTGACCTGAATTTGGACCACCTCAATGCTTTTAAACATTCCTGAGAGCGCAAATGCAGCACTTGAAGGTGTAGTACAGTGCTTTAGTAGAGAGATGGTTCGGAAAGGGAAAACGTTCTCTCAGTCATCATCTCATTTGTCAGACAGAGAATGGTCCTCATACTCAATCATCATCGGATTCATCCTATTTAATCTATGCAACACTGCATTAGGAGGGAAGCTGTGCATTTAACTGTAGATGGCTTATTCTTATCATTGGAATGATTGTTAATCAAGGAAATCAATAAAAAACAGACAAGTGTTATGACTTGGAAAAATCACAACAAAGAAAACTGGAAAGTACAACTAGAACAAATTTATTCTTTACAAAAAAGTTGCATAAAAATATCCACTATTTAAATTCTCTAATAACACTCTGCCACTATTTAACTGTTGCCAAAACAAAACTCTGGTCTGCTCTCTACTGCTGTCTCTGTCTTTGTTGTCTCTAATTGCTGTGCTTAAAATCACAGCCTTTTTATAGTCTAGCAACCTTCCAGAAAGATCCACAGGATTCTAGGGAAATCCCGCCCCCTCCAAGCAGGAAAGTGCCAGAAGCTTCTAGAAATTACTAGACTTTTCTTAATGATTTTACAAACACGCCACCAGATGGTGCCAATGAACAAAATAAATATAGCTGACCAGCAAGGCAGCAAAACAGCATGTAACAAACTTCATTTACAAATGGAATATAATGCTGTACAAAATTATCATACATAACACAAGCCTACTTACTTTTTTTTCTTAATTTAATGAGGAGAATGTGTTACACAAAATGATTTTCAGTATTCACAGAGTTCAAGACCAATCACTAGCTTCAGAGGATGTTCTGTGCCTCCTCAGTTTTCATTTCACCAGCCACTGGAGATATTGATATTTTCATACCCGCTTTCTCCAACATCTATACAAGGTCATTTCCCATTGTTCTGGGAATGATCTGCACTTCTTGGACAAAGTGCTTAAGTCTCCAAGACACAGAATGTGTCTCCTTCTTGAGCAGTATGATAAATGAGTGGTCGCATAGTGTTCGTACGTTTAGTTATTTTTATAGCAAAGCCATTCACTCATTTATGACGCTCACCTTCTTTCTGTTTTAATCATTAATGTATTCTTTTGCCTTAGCTAGTAATGGATGACAAAGGGAAATTGGCAAATGTGTCACCTCATATTTACACCCAAGGAACCAGGAAGTCATGAGTTTTCTTAAAATTTATGGTAGGCAAAGTCCGCCCAATCCCACGTGGGTCATCAGGCCAGTGCTTAACTTCAGTTATTGTCGCATGAAGCGACTGGGAATGTTGCTATTCCCCCTGGGCAGGACGCTGGTCCATTGCAGGTTACCCCCCCAGCTCTTAGTCAGGTTTTACATGACAGTTTGCTGGTACCCAACTGTACACCTGGGTGGAGTGAGGCACAGTGGTAGTGAAATGTTTTTGCCCAAGAACACACCGCAAAAGCCGTGTCAAGGGCTTTACCTCAGGACCTTTGAAATCCCAGGTCAAGCACACTTAACCACTGCACCACAGCATCCCCAAAAATAATGATGGTGAACTAAAGAAATTAAAATAGGTGAATGGGACTTTTCCTTTTAAGATGTTCTAAGGGTGCCTATAATCCATCCATCCATTATCTAAATCACTTCTTCCTTATCAGGGTTGTGGGGGAGCTGGAAGCTATCCCAGCTGACGATGGGCTAAAGGCAGAACCACACCCTGGGCAGGTTATCGCAGGGCTCACACACTATTCACACCCTCATACGAATGGGCAACTTAGAGTCTACAATTAACTTTGCATCCCCATTTTTGGGTTGTGAGAAGAACCCGGAGTACCCGGTGCACTTATCAGGCCAGATGACCTTCCATTACACCCAAGCCCAGTTCTGACACTTCAGTGCCCACTGCACACGCTTATCCTGGTAAACAGGTTAAACTGAGAACTCTGACTATTCAATGGGTACAAAGTCCCATACACAACAGGGTGTGATGCACTCTATGGTCTGACACATTCCTTCTAAAACCATGACTAAAATTTTCTTGTGCCGCAGTAGTCACTTAGTGAGTTCAGACAAGACGGGGTCGCGTTTGATGCCCGCACATTAATAAGCCTTACAAGGTAAATGGACGTAATTTGCCTCATCTGTGGGTAGTCATACTGTTTGGCCTCACTAATATATGCTTTTACATTCTTGGCATTTAGAATCAGACCTTAGTTTTTGAGGCGTGCGAACGCACCCGTGCACCATAATGTGCCCGATTAAAAGCCAAGGTAAGGAGCTGCTGACCACGCGCCCAGCATACCTGAAAGCAAGCGCCTCATAAAGCCCGCGTTTACTGCACCAAATGCATGGAGCAATTTGTTCTAGTTAAACATACCAAACGCTTCAACCAGCCTGTAGCCACGTGAAAATCATATCTGTGTCGATTTGGCTGGTTAACTGTGATCACTGGATGAGCACTGAGACACTGACGTCTCAGAATGTGTCTTACATCTGATTATATAAATTCGGCAAAATGCGGCGTTGTCATGTCCGACAGAGAATAGACAGGGACGTTCCGTTGAACGGGAAAGCAGTAGAATATCGGACATCGATTAACTTCAGTTCTAGGTAAATACATCTAAGGCCTCATTTATATAACCAATTTCAGATCACCCGCGGGTGCGTGTTTGTAAACTCATTTGCAACATGCCTCGATTTGATAAGAGCCCTCGGTGTTAATCGTAATATAGCCTCATGCAGAAATAAATAAAATAATTTCCCTTAGGCAATAATTAGGCAATTCTGAGCAACAAGCAGAGTGTAGGAAGATGAAAAAAGCTGGCATTCTAATGTGCATTTTACATCAGTTGAGGCTTGTACTCACAATTTCTGGCACAAGAGACTATGCCCTATCTCACTGAGCTAATTAGCAAATGGAAATGTTACATGTAGCCTCACAAATTGACTAAGCCAGTCACCTGTGTGCAAGACAGCAGCTGTTAGCGTGAAAAGCCGATTTCAAACGGCTGCCAAAAATTCACTTAAGACAAAAATCCGAAAATACACAAATTGCAAATACACAACATGGAGATGCATAGACTCCAAATATTCGCAAGAGAGCAAAATTCAAAATGCTGTACAAAATTCAGTTTTGAGATAAAACTCTAATATTTTCCTAACATCATCTACCATGACTCCAAAATTTTGTCATTTTTTTGAATGAACATTGAAAATGTATTTAGCAAGAATTTGCAAGTATATGTTTACAATACTGTTTACAGTCAAATATTTTGATGCACCGTAGACTCAATATTCCATAAATTAAAAATCTGTCAATTCTTTGTGTAGGACAATCTGAAGACGCTCTGTGCCAAGTTTGGTGTCAATTGAGCAAAAATTGTGGGAGGAGATAGGTTTAATATGTTTTACAGTTTTTGAAAAAAAGAGCGATGGACTTAATAATTCAACTAGATTTCAATGTACCTTTTGTATTCAAGTTTCTTCTGTATTGGGGCTACATTTTGGTAAAAGTTGCAAATCTGGAGCACATATGGTTGATTTGTTGTGAATTCTCAAAATGTTGAAATTTAGAGCCTTGCTGTAGCGCCACCATCAGGACTATTGGCCTGTTTTTGTAGCTGAGGCAATCTGGCATGGGACTGGACCTTTGTGCAAAGTTTGGTGATTTTTCGTGCATGGAGAGTAGGATTTCCTCGGAAGAAGAAGAAAGAAGAACATGCAGGATAACCACAGGATCCTGGCAGTTTAGGCTGCTCGGCCCCTAATGACAGCGCCATTGCACGGCTGAACCGAAACCCTGACCCCATCCCAAACCAGTCCCTATCCACTCCCCCTCCGTTTGCGCATTCCCGCGGTGACCACATTGAGTGTCATCCCAAAACAATCCCCATGGAGTGTAAGTGGCTGATTTAACCCTCCGCAGCGAGTCTACACCAATGCAAGGTTTCTATCCACCCTCCTTTCAAGTTCAGCACTTATTTTGTGTCCAGGATGGATGAAACAGTTCCATGTGGCTATTTCCAAAAGATAAGTAAAACACTACCAAACCTCAAACGGACATGTGATTGACTATTTCATGCACATATCACAAAACTAAAGGTTACATTGTATTTTGAAATTTACGTGCAGATGTGCACATGAGAAAACACTGATTGAGTAGTTTTAGGTATTGAGTCAATGACTGCTCTTTTTCACAATTTGCCATTTCATGCACAAACACTTTCATCTTCGTCAGTGCCGTGTATTCAATATTTTTAATATAAATTTTATTTAATTACATTACCCTCTCAAAAGTATTTTGGATAAGAAATGTATAATTAGGGAAATGGACTGTCGTATACAATGCAACACACCTATCGGTAGGCATGGCGATGATTACCTCTCCCATTGGATGAAGGGGAAGGGCATCCCGAAGTTTATACACGTTTTTAAATCCTCCCCCTTCATGAAGCTCCCTCCATAGCAGTGAAGGAGTCATATGGAGTGACACTTGGTAGTGAAGAGCTAGTGGAGCGGGGTCAGTTTGGGATTGGGCCCCTATCTCACTGTAAGTACTTAAAGGTTGTATCAGTGATTCTGCGCCAAAACATAATTTGTCACATACAGGAGATCTTTCCTCATGAACTGTCAGCAGCTCGTCTCATTAGTAGGCGGTGAAAAACTCTGGTCACTGGAGGCCACCTACAGCCATGTGGGCACTGAGAGAGGTACAAAAAACTCATGAGTACCCAGCTGCGTCCCCCAAACATCAACAAAAGTGTTCCAACGAATCGAAGGGTAGAGAAGCCGAAAAATTCACCTTTTATATTCATGGATAGAACCGAAGAAGCAGGCTACAACAGGAAAGGAAATAAACTAAGCGTGCATGACCTGATTTGCGCAAGAATATATAGTTTTAATAGTTTAATAGTTTCCCAGCCAAATGTCATGAACTTATCAAATGAAATTAAAACGGGCGAGATGAGATGTGAAAATGTCCAGGCCATGCAGCTCACTTCCCGAGACATGATGGAATGGAAAAAAAGGGAAATTAAAGGAGCAGGTTTCAAGTAAAGCGTGGAAGAGGGGTTTCAAGTTCCACCATGCAATGAAAGCAAAGGACCTCTTGCTTGGGTTATGCCACCAAGAGAGATTATAATGACCTAAAAGCATTGGGCTACATATATGCACATACCTGAGTCACTCGCCTAAAACTGCCGCTCAGGAACTGTGAAGTCACTAGCCAGGCTTTATCAGAAACTAAGAACTGAAGAATGCTCTTCTAACACACAACTGGTAGAACATTTTTTGGAAGGTAAATATATAACAAGAAGAGCACCGCCAACGGTGCATAATACGCCCGTCATGAACATGGATCAAGAAGTGGACAGACAACATGATACCAATATCCAACAGACAACAGCCCCATGTGAGCTTTGACCTTTGTCCGTGACCTTGACCATGGAGGGAGGGCTGTAAACATGGTACGCGACACTCCGCTCAGTGATGGTACACGTGTGTGTGAAATATCATGGATGTATCTGAAGCGGTTGAGAAGTTATGCTCCGGACAAGCCCCATGTGACCTTTGACCTTTGCCAGTGACCTTGACCTTGACCGGGTGAACGAAATCATGGTGCGCGACACAGCGCCTAGTGATGGTGCACGTGTATGTGAAGTATCACGAATGTAGCTCAAGCGGCTCAGGGGTTATGCCCCGGACAATAAATTGCTAACAGACAACAGACAGACGGACGGACGGACGGACGGGGGTGAGGACATAATGCGTCCCATCTTAAGACGAGCGTATAATAATACTAATAATAATAATAATTATAATAATAATAATAATAATAATAATAAAAATGGCAGCTTCCTACAGAAGGATAGTGGAGCAAAGATGCACTTACATTCCTCATGTTACAATCTGGTTATTTCAAACCATGTCTTTATAAGATATATCTGAGGACATACCTTGTTTGACAGCCAACATGAGCAGACAAACAAATCCACCCAGCAGAAGAACAACTGCACCTGTTCTCCTTCTCCCTAAGGCTCCCATTAACCAGGCGCAAAATATTTGGGCTGGTATTTCGCTCAGTCCAAAGATCAGCTGTGTCAGGAAGATGTTCATTCCAATTTTTCCAACATTCAGTGTTATGCAGTAGTAGGTCAAGTTTAAGGAAAACCTGCAGATTTAGAAAGACAAACCATTTCCTTGAAATTAAAATCTGCACTCCTGCAAACTGCACGTAGGTCCTGTGTTGTCGCAATCAAATTTTTACATGCATCACACAATGTTTCTGATAGAATAGCTCAGGAAACATGCACACGGGCACACAATGTTGTCTAGCTCTCAGTTGTAATGCAATTTCCCGTAATTGAAAATATATGCCACTGCTATGGCTTATATGGTGAAAGCAACATGCTGAGTTACATAAGCTAGCCAGTCAATCCCTGGGCATTTTCATACATGATCATGGTCTAACACGCTACGATGTTACACTTTGTTCAGTTCATGTTTACAAGAGAACATGGAGCAGATCATTACCTTACTCTATTTAAAAATCACTGAAATGGAGCAGAGACTACAGTCCTCAGCAGCTGTGTGCATGGAGAGCACTGGACGATTGCGCAAGTGAGAGCCTAAGACTGGCATACCAGGCAATCAGTGAAAAACATCCCACTATGGAACATGATGTGCTAGATTAGACGACAGGCTGCCTTTAGACTTGCCTGTTGGAGAAGGATCATATATTCAGTGACACATTCACCCAATGGTTATGTTCAGGATATGCATCAGGTACATTTCATTAGGCAAGCTCACCATCAATCACTCTCTACAGCTTAATCTTTGATGCAAACTGGCAGCTGTACTGCAAAAAATGACGGCTCGACTGAAACTGCACTCTCATGATCCAAATGCTTCACTAAACTAAGGAAATGAGAGTCGTCTGTGAATTGGTCCATTTTTCTCAGTTTATGGCCTCATTGTGCATAGCATAAAGCTCTGAGAGAGACAGTGATTTCAATATCTTTAACCACCTGCCCTGTCAAGTGAAACCGCTCCAGAGTTTCCTCAGAAGAATGCAGAGTCCAGCATTTCGGTTTAGGTCCTCTCATTTGACCTCTGCTAAAATATGCCTGAGCAAACCGGTTTAGGGGGTGAAACGCTCCAGGGTTCATATGGGCCAACTATCGCTTGGCAGCTCCACTGGATGTAGAAACATTTTGTGTTTCATTCAAACCCCCAGAAGATCCTTCCCACTCAACAACAAGTGTGGACAGAGTTGACTGTCCACTGGAAAATTGGGTTGGTAACTGGACATGCTTTGGCCTAACATCCTGGTGTGATTTTTAAAGAGGAAGACAATTCATCAAAACTTCAGGAAGCGTGAACGAAGAAACTGAAAGAGCAGTGTGCTGTCAGCATGTTGGTAAGGAAAAGGAAGAGAAAATTAATACTTATTCAAGCATAAACCTTACCATCCAAACGCTAATGTCAAGAAGTATTTTCTGAGCTGGGGTGAAGTGAACAGATCTTTCACACTGCCTCTCTCTCCTTTCTTACGATTTACAACCTGCAAAAGAAACATCACACAACGCGTTCATCACAACAATGACAGACATTTGGGTTCAGAGTCCTTGATAAAATATGACGAAAAGGTCACTTATGATGTACAACACAATTAATTTCATGAAAATCATGAGTGTCAACCTCACTGAGCCTAAACATCAGGCTGGGTCCTTCCAGAGATGCAAGATGTTCATACCAGTGGATTGGGACATTAGATCCATCAGGGTAGAATGGGATCGATCAGACAACTCTCTGCTGTGAAGGCTGGGTGGGGATACCTTGGTATTCGAGTCCAAGTCACTGTATAATTTTAGAGCAACATATGGTGTCATTTGGACACCATCAGTTCTGGACACGACCCTGAATTTTCCAGCAATGCAATGCCAAACCGTATTCTGCGTGGGCTGTGAGCACATGGCAGCATAAGCAGAGTGTAGGAACTGGACTGGCACTGATTGAGAATGTTTGGCGCATTTTGATGTGAGTTCTGTGGCATCAAAGGCCCCACAGAATTTTGCACGTAAAGCCTGCATAATGGAGGAGGAATGAGGCCAAATTCTGCTGGAAGGACTTCAGCCACGAGTGTCCTCGGTGCTCAGACGCTTAATGAGAGCGCTGAAACACAAGCTCACACGAGGCCAAGAAGCTTACTCAGCTCGATGCTCCAAAGTCTGCTATGGCCGAGATGCTGGATCATATCTGTCCTAGTAAAGGAATGGAGTTGACAAGTTGCTTGCGGTGGCAGGTCGAATGCTGTTTAAATCTGGAAAGCAGTTGTGACACAAATTCTGTACACCACTGGGAAGTTGCGGCGGTTGGCTCAGTGTGTATCAATATCCTGCTGGGAGTGCGAGCGGGTGCTCAGCTTAGCTCATTGAAGCAGCTTTGCCAGGTCCCATTAACGATGGTATTGTTAGTCAAACCATTGCATTGCATTACGTAACCTTACTGACAAACCTGATGGACTTTTATTTTCCTACCTCACACCTACCTCACTATGTTTAATTAGCTATTTAGCTAGCCTGCCTATATACAATAATACCGTAATTGCATTGAAATGGAAAAAATCCATTTGTGGCAATTGACGCACTATAAGCTCTTGCTGTGTGCATCTTTTGATTGTCTAATTATAACAATCTCCAGAGGGCTCTCCAATGCTCTGGGGGATCAGCTGAAGGACGCTGTCATCTGGTAGTGTGTTTTGGTAGTTGGAATGCTCTCGCTAACTACCCAGCTAATAACAGGCAGGCGTACATTCTCTTCGGCACAACTGGACATCTTGGGCAAAACCTAACTGAGGGATTACTCATTCTCTGACTAGTTGGCTAGTTGATGAGCTTATTATGAGACTTGCTATTACGTGCCAACATGCAACGTTATCTGAAATAATATTGGAATTTCATTCACCTTAGAAAATAGACCACAGACTCCTAGCCATAGAGCAAGACATTATTTTCCCGACATTTCGATGAAAACTTCTCCAGTCACAAATGCAGCCCAAGGGTCAAGCTTCGTGACTCCAATCTATCGCATGTCGATATATCATGATGATCAATTTTTGTAAATTATGGTCTCAAGTAGACTAAAATAAAGGATAAAGCCAGATATGTTTTGGGGGCGTGGCTAAACTCTGGTCCTCATCAGATACAGTCAGAGTCTGAGCGTAACAACTGACTGGAGATGGTGCTTATGAAAAAAAAGATGATGTCACAGATGTAAAGACATATGACAAAAAATCTCGCCCCCCTGTCTCGTGATTTCTGGATCCGCCACTGTGTATGTATATACACTACCGCTCAAAAGTTTGGGATCACTTGGAAATGGTCTTGTTTTCCATGGAAACACACATGAAATTAGTTTCAATAGGAAAAATAGCAAATGAACAGAACATGCTGACATTGTCTGAGTTAGAAATAATGATTTTAATGGAAAATGATGAATATGTACTTCAAACTTTGCCTTCATCAAAAAAAAAAAAAAAAAAAACCACCTTCACGTCGATACTGAAACTGGTGTTTGACGGGAACTATTTAATGCAGGTGCTAGTTGACAATCTGTGAGGCTTCTTTGTCTTAGACTACACACTCTCAGATATTTGTCGTCTAGCACAGTTGTGCATCAGGGCCTCCCACTCCTTTTTTCTGTCCTTGTTAGTGCCAGTTTGTGCTGCTCTCTGAAGGGAGTAGTTGACAGCATGGTAAGAGATTTTAAGTTTTCAATTTCTTGCATTGAATAGCCTTCTATCCTAAGCACAACAATAGACTGATGGGTCTCTCGAGGATGTTCAATCTCTCTGGCCATTTTGAGCCTGTAAACAAACAAACAACTGATGATGCTTCAGGTACTAAACCAATTTCAAGAATGCCATGCTCCCTTTTGCACTCCCTTATTAGTTCAACAGTTTTCAGCTGTGCAACACATTTGCAGACGAGTTTTCTAATAATCAATTAGCCTAATAAAATGCTTAACTTGGTTTACCAGGAGATTGATGCAGAGGACTGACAGTTGCTAATAATAGGCCTCTATGCAAAAATGTAGATCATTCTTTGAAAATCATCTGATTAATTTTAATCGTTTGTGAAATGGATAAAAATATTTGTGAAATGCATGAAAATGTATTTTTCTTTGGAAAACAAAGAAATTTGCAAGTGATCCCAAAATTTTGAGCAGTAGTGTATACATATACTATAAATATATTTATACACACACACAGACATATACATGCATTAAAAAAAATATTTTAGACTTAGCAGTTTCCTGATATGTTTGAACATAATTCTTTTTTTTTTTTAATTTGTGTTGAACATTACTTGCAGAATTAATTCTTCATTAACTTTACAATAATTTTTACACCTGACAGCACAGTGTACTCGGCAACTGTTCTTTCAGGACAAGGAGTCCTATTAATGAATAGTGTCAATAATGAAGTAAGTAAAATCACAATCTTTATTCATATGTGTGAACAGGGAGAAATCCTACTTCATCAGGGTAGCTTATCATATCCCACTATAAGGTCCTCAGCTGTGAATAATCACTCAGCAATCATTTTCTTAATTTCAAATAAAGCCAAATGTCTCAAAAAATGTTTGCACTGAAAAATACCTTTTCCATGATGTAATCAGGTATTTTTCGTTTATTGATGACCGCGGCCTTGATAATGAGCTTTTCCGCTGCCTCTGTTTTCCCTCGATCAATCAGCCATCTTGCAGATTCTGGAAGTATCCTGCAGAATTATGGGAAAATTACACTGAACTGGGATTCGATCTCAAACACGGGTGACACATAAGAGGTTAATAAAAAAAAATAAAATAAACAGGGGTACTTTAACTAATGCAGTACTGAATTTACAGGGCCGGATCCGGGGGGGGGGATTGTTTAAAACTGTGTTTTACATCATTTTGGATTACCTTTTTTTTTGCTGTGGCTAACTGAGTGAAACTGAAAGGCCCTGTTACAGTGTCAGCTACACCAAAAAGGTCAATTAAAGCCTTTTTCTCCTTGTTTAGAATAGACTGATTCATGTTTTTATGTTTGGATATTACGTCTCTGACTCATAAATATGTGAATTTTTTTAAATCACTCTATTCACCAGGCAGTGTTTTTTCAAGTTTTTTTTTCCATCAACTGCTTATATATATATATAATATAATATATATATATATATATATATATATATAAAGAAAAGTGTGACAAAGCTAGTCTCAAAATTTATATATGTAACTTGTTCATCATTTCTGGAAATTTGAAGTGCCACTAGATTTTAAAAAAAAACAACAACCCTTAAATGGTACTTAATGTTATGTTGCTATTTTGTTGAATTTGTGTTATTTTCATTCTGAAATTGCTGAAATTCGTTTTCTTCTGGGGAGCTTCGCCCCCCTGGTCCCCCCATAGGGGGTGTTGCTCCCTGTACCCCCATTGTGGGAGGACCCCCAAACCCCCTGTCACAAATGTGACCGTGTTTTGATGCCGTTGTTGCCTTCTGATTATGGTTTGCTATGTTGCTAACAGCTGGCACATAAGCACGTACAACTTCTGCAGTTATCATCATTTGTTGGTAAACGCGACCATTTTGGCTAACTAGCTAAATTAGTCAGCTAACACACTACATTTGTCCACTTGAAGGTTCTGCGATTCAGTGGGAAAATGAATGGAAACAGCTTAAAATTTCAGAAATCTTTTCGATACATCAATTTGATCATATGACAGCATGTGACGTCATTATGTACAACTTTTTATTCGCTTTAATGACATTAGATGGAAACACCTTTTCACCTTTTTTTTTCGCATTAATATTTTTGAGGAATTTCAGATAGTTTGATGGACAAGCAGATGGAAACATAGCTTATGAGAGCGATTTTAACCGACACCAATGAAAACAATAAATGTAAGAAAATATTAAGTTTAAAAGATTGCGGCAAGCTGGATGCGACATCCCGTGATTGAGGTAGGCGCTGCTCGACTAGCCTACATTTTTGTATCCACTATATCCCTGTATTTGAATCCAGTCTAGCGATAGCCTGCAATAATCAGGCAAATGTACCGTTAAATTAATACTAATTTTGTACATATAGAATGTTCACAATGTCCAATATTTGATGTCAATTAATGTTTTCTGACGATAATGGTCACCATTATACAAAAATAAATGCATGTTTTCTTCTAATGAACAGCAAAAGTTGGATTAAATATTAATATTGCGGATGTGTATGCTGCGCTTGCCCTAGCTAGCATCCCTGTCTATTAAAAAGTTCCATTCAATTTTTCACATTTTTTTTTTTGTTTGTTTCCTCTGGTACCGGTTGTGAGATTCCATAGAGGAATGTAACACATCACACCAATCTAGGCTGGAAGAATCATAACAATGGTCAGAATGTGTTTTTAATTTCCCTATTCAATCTCGCAACCGATACGACAGTTAACAAGCATGCAGGACAATATTGGTTGCGAAATTGAATAGGGAAATTAAAAACACACTCCGACCATTGTTAAGAATCTTTCGTGCTAGATTGGCACATTGTATTACATTCCTCCATCTCCCTTTTGAATTTCGCAGCCGGTATTATTTCCTTTATCTTCCTATTGAATCTCGCAAGCGACACGAGAGAAAACGGGTACAATGAAGGGACTTGGGATACATTATCATATCAGCTATGTGACAAAGTGCAATACTCAGTCAGGCTGTAACTGTCGCTTATGAAAATCGTTCATACTTTCTTTCGTGAATTATCTACAGGGACTGAAATAAAAACTAAACAATTTCCTATTTGGGGGCACTATAAAATTCCACAACTTATTTCTTATTTCTCTGCCAATTCTCATGATCTTGGTGTCAACTTCAAGGCCTTTTCAAGAGCCTTAAATAGGTCATAAATTCATTAGAATTAATTGCATGTAATTTTTTTTTGTCACATAGTTAACCATATTCAACCATCACCAATATCGAAGAATGCTTTATGTAAACACAGGACAACTCCTTCACTCGAACATATTTCTAAAGCGGTTTTTCTTGAAACTGGATTCTTTATCCATAACAACAAATCCAAAGACCAAAGACGAAACATGGGGGGAAAAAGGAAACTTTGAAGTTCATTCTTACACCCTCCCGATGTGCCATGTGTTCACAAAAGTGACGTCACGTCCCCAGTTAGCACAACTGTAACGATAACTTGATTGTTTCATTACGATTCATGAACAAACATACATACATACATACTTTACCTGCTACTGACATCTGCTGCTGCAGTCTCTCTCAAATTGACATTAACAAAATCAATAGCTGCTACCCTTACTTTAGCTCTTTGTCTATTCAAATGCATAACTTGCTTTTGATATGGTTTCCTGACTCAAGACCCCCACCTCCCACTCCCTCACACACTCTCACTCACACTCTTTCACACTCACATTCTCCCCACCCACTTTGTGAATAATTTATCAACTCCAGCTCATTACTAAACTTGCACTTCATATAACTGAATGCACCCTTAGCACCCTTTTCTTGGGCCCACATTCTCATACAGCACTTGGCTATATACCAGCCATATACTACGTTGCACCTAGTCTTATTAAATATTTACTA
This sequence comes from Gymnothorax reevesii, assembly GCA_029721435.1. Taxonomy (NCBI): domain Eukaryota; kingdom Metazoa; phylum Chordata; class Actinopteri; order Anguilliformes; family Muraenidae; genus Gymnothorax; species Gymnothorax reevesii. The sequence continues at coordinate 8,040,073 of CM056588.1, forward strand.
GCTTAAAGGGTTTATAATCACTTTAAAACATCTTAAAGTTACATCTGAGTACCTTATGACCACTCCTACTAAGAAATGAGAACACTCATGATAAGGGAACACTTCCCTGTTAGGTACGTATATTGCCTTGATTTTGGTATCGAATGGTGTTGCAAAAAATATGTAGTGTCCGCAAAGGTACACTGTCAAACAGAGATTTATATAAAGACTTAGCCAAATGGGATTATACCACCTAAGTTGACTAATGCTCCTAAGATAAGATTTACAGTATATCCAGTAAAATCAAATCAGGATATGGGGCCTTTTTTGGTGCAAAAATGAATTTGAATGTTGTTTGTAGTGTCCACAACAGTGCGTAGTGTCCGCAACATTTTCCCTGACATCCTTTAATACTGCATCAGCCACCCTTCAAATGAAAATGTTTACTTAATATCATTATTAGAAGTTAAAACTAGAGTAATTCCCTCATGACAGAACTCATCCACACCCACTGTAGATACACAGGGTGTTCAAAAAGTACATTCTAAGGCTAGAATTTCAGCTGTTGATGTTGTATTGAACAGTGGGTATAAAAAGCAATATTTTAGGTATGTGTCACTAATGTATGAAAATGGAATTTTTTTATGATGTTGTTTTTATATTATGCTAAAAGGTGTGTATTTAACATGTAATATTGAATTAAACTAGTTTTGTTCAAGACATTTAAGTCTTTACTCTTATTGCTGTAGTGTCCGCAGCATCAAAAAATGGATCTCGGGTCTGCATACATTTGAGGCCATAGAATTCTTAGTATTTGAGACAAGTCCATGAAATTTGAAGCAGTTATTGGGGGAATACAATAGTTACTGAAAATAACACAAAAAATTTGATGCATTTCAATTTTTACCCCCCAGTGCCCCTAAAGGTGCAACCAGAAGTTGACTCATATCAGTACACTGTGATTCACTTGAACATAGAAAAAATCAACTATACACAGGATAAGCTCTTGAATAAACAAGCAACATGTACCATATGTAGAGGGTAACAACAGCCCAAGGGGATGCAATTACCAACTGGACAGTCCTCCAGTCACGGATGAAATATGCGATGCCAGCAAGGACAGCCTGCCCAACGCCACCGAAAATCTGGCAAATAGCAGAGGGGTACGTTCTCTGTGCCACTCCAATCCACTCTGTTGCTGCACGGGAGAGAGACTTCACTCACAAACAAACTTTTCACTGCATCCTCACCAAAGTGCAACAATATCATCCCTCATTTCACTTTAGCAGCTTTCTAGCAGAACACGGTGAGTCCCATTAATAGAGATCAGCATTGCTGTATTGGCCCACAGCACGCAGGGCAGTAAAACTGCTGTACTGGCACACAGCCCATAGTGCAGTAATATTGCTGTATTGGCCCACAGCATATTGTACTATAAAATAGTTGTATTGGCCCACAGCAAATACAGGACAGTCATACTGCTGTATTGGCCCTCAGCACATACTACAGTAAAATTGCTGTTTTCTGACCAAAGCACACAGTACAGTAATATTGCTGTATTGGCTCACAGCACTCAGCACCGTAATCTTGCTGTATTGGCCCACTGCACACGGTGCAGTAACAATGTTATATTGGTCAGAGGCACGCAGAGTACAATAATAGTGCTGTATTGGCCTACAGTACAGTAATCTTGCCGTTTTGGCCTACAGCACACACAGTACAGTGCCACTGATGCATTGGCCCCCAGCACAAAGTACAGTAACATCGCTTCATTGGCCAACAGCACACACAGTACTGTAATATGGCTGAAGTGGCCCACAGTACACACATTACAGTAAAACTGCTGTATTGGCCCACATTTCAGTAATAATACTGTCTTGGCCCACAGTACACACTGTACAGTCATACAAAACCCAATTCTAATGAGGTTGGGACATTGCATTAAGCGTGACTAAAAACAGATTACAACTAGATGATGCGCACTCTATAGAGATGCTAACCCACGCCTCTTGTTGACCTTGACCTTTCTATCTCAAAATGCAAATTTGGACAGGGTACCCTAGGATCATCTAGCCCACAAAGTTCAGTCACCCTGGCTTCAGTGGTGGCCAGGCAGGCAGACAGACAGACAGGCAGACAGACAGACAGACAGAAAGACAGGCAGGCAGACAGACAGACAGGCAGACAAACATGCAGACAAATAGGCAGACCGGCAGGCAGACAGACAGACAGACAGGCAGGCAGGCAGACAGACAGACAGACAGACAGACAGACAGACAGGCAGACAGACAGGCAGACAAATAGGCAGACAGGAAGGCAGGCAGACAGGCAGGCAGACAGACAGACAGGCAGACAGACAGGCAGGCAGACAGACAGACAGGCAGACAAATAGGCAGACAGACAGACAGGCAGACAGACAGACAGGCAGGCAGGCAGACAGACAGACAGACAGACAGACAGGCAGGCAGACAAACAGACAGACAGACAGGCAGGCAGACCGACAGGCAGACAGACAGATAGGCAGGCAGGCAGGCAGACAGACAGACAGACAGACAGACACACACACACACACACACACAGTGGTGGTCACACATGGTGGCCTTTTTCTTTTTGTTTCATTCTTTTTCATTTTGTTTAAATTATGACACAGTTTTTTCTTCAAATATCATGTTTATTTACAGTTATGTAGATTGATTTGGGTGGACGCATTTCGGTTAGCAAATTGTTCATGAACATTTTGTTTGAAAACTCACAGTGTGTTAATTTGTTTGGTTTGCAGCTCTCCTCAGCCTGGAAAGAAGGCGGCGCCATCCAAGACGGCCTCTTGAGGAGTAGGTCAGGAAGCGGAGGAGGCCACCTTGGAGGTGCCAGCGGGGAGGCTGTCTCTTATTTCTTTGAGCACTATTTGATTGAAGTTAATTAGGAGTCTTTGTTTCATAATTTGAGTGTTAGAAATGTACTATTTATAATTAATACAATTTGTGGCCTTTGTTCCTGTTATGTTTTGTTGGTATTATAGAGTTAGTGGTTTATGTTTGTTCCCTCCTTATTATATGTGGGCTCGCCCTTGTCTTTATAAACCTCACCCATTGTGTCATTTGGAAATATTCAGTTATTTCAAATTTGATGCCTGCAACACATTCCAAAAAAGCTGGGACAGGGGCAACAAAAGACTGGGAAAGTTGAGGAATGGTCAAAAAACACCTGTTTGGAACATTCCACAGGTGAACAGGTTAATTGGAAACACGTCAGTGTCATGATTAGGTATAAAAATACCATCCCCAAAAGGCTCAGTCTTTCACAAGCAAGGAAGGGGCGAGGTACACCACTTTGTGAACAACTGCATGGGCAAATAGTCCAACAGTTTAAAAATAACATGTATCAACAAGCTATTGCAAGGAATTTAGGAAATTTATCATCTACAGTCCATAATATCATCAAAATATTCAGAGAATCCAGAAAAAAAATCGGCAAGGCAGAAAACCAACATTGAATGCCCGTGACCATCAGTCCCCCAGGCGGTACCGCATTAAAAACCGACATCATTCTGTAAAGGATATTACCATGTGGGCTCAGGAAAACTTCAGAGAGCCATTGTCAGTTAACACAATTCATCGCTACATCTACAAGTGCAAGTTAAAACTCTACCATGCAAAGCGAAAGCCATACATCAACAACACCATGAAACACCGCTGGCTTCTCTGGGCTCAAGCTCATCTGAGATGGACTGACACAAAGTGGAAAAGTGTGCTGTGGTCTGACGAGTCCACATTTTTAATTGTTTTTGGAAATCATGGATGTCATGTCCTCCAGCCAGGCTAAAGAAGAAAAGGACCATCCAGATTGTTATCAGTGCAAAGTTCAAAAGCCAGCATCTGTGATGGTATGGGGATGTGTTAGTGCCCATGGCATGGGTAAATTGCACATCTGTGAAGGCACCATTAATGCTGAAAGGTACATACAGGTTTCGTAGCAACATATGCTGCCATCCAAGCGACGTCTTTTTCAGGAACGTCCCTGCTTATTTCAGCAAGACAATGCCAAGCCACATTCTGCATGTGTTACAACAGCGTGGCCTCAAAGTAAAAGAGTGCGGGGAATAGTCCAGACCTGTCTCCCATTTAAAATGTGTGGCGCATTATGAAGCGCAAAATACAACAACGGAAACCCCAGACTGTTGAGCAACTGAAGCCGTACATCAAGCAAGAATGGGAAAGAATTCCACATACAAAGCTTCCACGATTAGTGTCCTCAGTTCCCAAATGCTTGAGTGTTATTTAAAGGAAAGATAATGTAACACAGTGGTAAACAAGCCCCTGTCCCAGCTTTTTGGGAACGTGTTGCAGGCATCAAATACAAAATGAGTGAATATTTACAAAAAAACCAATAAAGTTGATCAGTTTGAACATTAAATGTCTTTTTAGTGTACTCAGTTGAATATAGGTCAAAAAGGATTTGGCAATCATTGTATTTTGTTTTCATTCACGTTATACACAACGTCCCAACTTCATTGGAATTGTGGTTGTATTATTGTATTGTTGTGTTGGCCCACAGCACATACAGCGCAGTATTATCGCTGTAATGGCCCACAGCACACAGTACAGCAGTATTCCTGTATTGGCACACAGCGTGCATAATAAAGCAATTTTGCTGTATTGGCATATAACTGGCCAGAGCCCAAAAATTTGACGACAACAGCTGCTTTTTCCTTGCATTGATGAACAGTACTACATAAAACATACTCACCATACACAGTTTAGTAAAATAAAATTGTTTATAAATATCTGCGTAAATATTTTACTCAAATTATGTTATAATTAATACCGGGCTAACAGCACCTCATGAGACCAGACAGAACAGACAGAGATGCACAGGCAGCTGAAGGGCTTTGTCAGCAGAACAGAGTGAACAGCAAACAGCCCTCATGTTATGACAGCAGTGCAACTGACCTGGACTGGCACACTGCATCAAAAATAAAGAATGAGACTTAGACTTAGATGTAGGAGCATTTTCCAGGTGGAAAAATGACCACGAACATTCATGAAAATCTACAATTTTACAATTTTAAATCTACAATAGTAATACTGAGTTGAAAACAACACTCAATGATGATCTAAATTTGCTCTTGACATATGAAAAATTTACAGCTCTTTTATTACATAGCAGCTTTTTTCATCAAGGGTGCCGATAATTTTTTTCAGCAGCCTATACCAAATGAAATGTTTTCAACAATGTAAAAAAATGCATACTTTATGTTATGCATGCCATTTTTTGACCAAAATTATAATATTTAAGACATGCATTCTGAATTATTTGAGTGGTCTATAATCATCCTCATCCACTTCCTATTCAACAATTTATTCCACAGTGTCAATGTCAGCATCTATCTTCCTGAGCGTGCTTGAATTCCACATTTCTGTCACAATTTGTCCATTTTTGTATAAATTACATGATATATTGCCTGTCTAGACTTTCTGCAATTAGAACAATGAACGTGAATACATTACCCAGAATTATGCTGTTGACCCGAAAACCACCATAAGCAGCTCCAACAATAAACTGGGCCACAAGGTAAACGCTGAAGTTTGGAGCAAGCCCCGAGGTCAGAGCAGAAATGACCATGAGAACCACAGGTATCTGCACTGCTCGCTTTCTTCCAAACCTGCATTCAAATCACATCACTTTACATTACATACAAAATAAAACCCCTCAAAATTCTCACAGCTGGTTTGAGGAGAAATACTCCATTCTCTTTTTGGGCAGACATGAATGTGCAACATGAACTTGTGTGATCTTTTACATATTCTTACATATTCGGACCAAAGGCAAGGAGTTTCCTATTAAAAAGATAAAATAATTATCTAAGAAATAACCATAAAATAACTACAATTCCTCTCTTTTCCCCCGAACAGACTTTAGGAGAGCATTACAATGCACCATACTGACCAGAACACTACAGGAAGAGAAAAGCTTTTAGGAACTTTTCTGCGAGGCTTCAGTGTGAACCTCTGCTAATCTATTATGTTATTATGTTATGTTACGATCTTACCATTTTTTATGTGTACTTACGACTCAGCAAGGGGTCCAAAAATAAAGGAACCAAGAAGGATACCAGCCATAAAAACAGTCTGTGTCAAGCCCACAAAGTTTGCTTTATCGCAGACTAGATCAAACTGAAAGAGACATGGAAACTGCATGATTTTTCGGCATTCATCATCCATATATGCACTCAGGTAACAGACTCATTCACACTTACTTCAGAGACTATACTGGACTTGTATACCGAGGTGTCATACACCCAACCTTCCATGCAGTGAATAGTCTGGTTGATCCCATTCTCCCTGATGGATTCAATGTCCTGATCCACTGGTGTGAACATCTCACAGCTCTGGAAGGACCCAGCTTGGTCCTTTGGCAGAGTGAGGTTGAGCTGCTCCTTGGTGGTCAGATTTGAGCTGATTTCCAGGATCCAGTCCGTATTGCAGTGGTAAAAAGAGTTAGCATGCGTGAACATCACGCTGTACAGATGCATAGGCAGGACAATGGCTGGGATAGAGAGTCCCACCAGCAGACGTTTCTGGAACGGGCCGAAGTCGCCGATAGCCCTCAGGATCTCGCCGAAGTCCGCCATCGCAGAAAACCTCCGCGGTGTGACTGTAGGGAGACAGCAGGGAGAAACAATCAAAGTTAAAGTTTAACCGCTCTAACAATATCATACTGCATGTCGCTTAGCAGATGCTATCAGTATAATTCACTTTATGGAGATACAGTAAAACATGTCCTTCAGAAAATGAAACGATATTCGTCACTGGAGAACCCTTCATCATTTTCCAGTCAACAGTTATTCGCCGTTTTACTGCATTTCAAATCCATTTGGTGGTAGGTTTCATACAATTTCATCAAATTTGGTTCTCAACAAATGCATAAGCGTATGGCCGCCTTTACTACAATGAAAATGACAATTAGCATCCAAATACAAGACCATAAGTTTCAAAAGACAAATCGAGTACAACACTTTGAAGAACACGCCGCACTCTTCGCTGCAAATGGAGAGGGGAGTGTGGAGTCCTCTTTATAAAGGCTGGCAGAGGAATGCTGTTTTGGTATCAGCTGCATTGGGCTCACGCAGGATAGTTATATATAGGAGACAGCAGAAATCTGATCCTACACCAGCACTATTACTCCCAGACACTCATTTCTTACATAAAGGCCAGGAATAATTTGAGTACGGATGTAGTGCTGCATAAAAACAGTAGTTTCTGAAGCAGGATCTATTAAGGTCTAAGTGAAGCACAATACTCGCTTTGTTCAATACACTCGGCAAAAGAATGAAAGCTTCTCTCGCCTGCAATTAATCCAATCCGTTTCTTTCCTGTAATCGAATCTGTTCTCCCACAGAAAAAGGAATTACCCAGCAACTGAGGTTGCAGATAAGACTGTGGTTTTTGAATTATGCCAACAGACAACTGTTTTCCATTAACTCCACATGCAATGTTAGCAAGCACCAAAACCTAAACTAATTTGCTTGCAATTTTGCAAACTTCAAAGGCGAGACAGTACACTTTTGATGATTTTAACACCACTGACCAACACATTAATATGTTCATAGTGGGCTGTTATTTAATTTTATTCTGATGTAGTTCTTTGAAGCATAATTTCGATTTCAGAGAGATTGCTGTTGTCTTCTCTGCAATAAAATGATTAGTTCTGCATTCAACCTACCGTAAACCTCATTCCCCTGCTCTAGGGATGCCTGTGTTAGGAAGTAGTCGGGGGGACACCAGATGCAGGATCCAAAGTGTTTATTTAAACACAAAACACGAGGGAAAAGATAGCAGACAGGCCATAAACAAAACACCGTGCACATGCACTGAATAGCTGGAAGAATTAAGAAACACTGCCCGAGGCAGGGGGGAAACAGAAGTACACACTCCTAGAGTGGCTAGATTAAAAAAAAAAAAGACAAATACTGGATCTAACTAAACTGACGGAAGCACTGGGAGACTTATAAGGGCAGGCAAGACGTGGGCCCAGCGAAACACGAGGCTCGGGAAAAACACAAAGGAAAAACTCAGGAAGGCACAGGTGCTGTGACTAAGCAATGCAGAGCTGAGCAGATTCAGAAACAAAACAAGGTCCCGTCTGACGGTCTCTCTCTTCCCCACTGATATACGCATGGGAGGAGGCGGGGATACGGGAGGAGGCGGGATATGGAAGGCAATATCAGGTGGAAACAGAAACACATGGGATTAATGAACAATTCCCGAGGACCAGGTAAACAATAATGACTCGAGACGAGACAATCAATGAAGCTAGACAGTTTAGACGGAGGTAATCTAATGCCTGTGATCCACTTACGCTTTTAAGGCTTCCGTACGCAAGCAATCCTGGCCAGTCGGAAGCTTTTGGAAGCGCCGGGAACCATCCGAAACTCACAAAAACAATTGTAGAAAGTCAGAATGATTGGAGAAAAAATTTTTATCCCATGATCCACTTACGTGAGCATTTCTGATTGATTTTTGCCAACGTCAACAATAAATATGGCGGTTGTTTAGTAAACGGTTTCTAATTGGCTAATTGCAGAGGAAATATTCGCCACCTAGTTTGCACTTGACTAACCGCTACTCATGCATCCTTCCGACAACTCATACCTTCCGACAAAATCGAACTGGTTTGATTTTGTCGAAAGAGGGATCCGCGTGCTCTGATCCAGTCGGAGCCTCTCTTATTGAAGCGGAAGGGTCGGTACAGGTCGGAAGTCATGATCCAATATAATACCAATATATAAGAAAGGGGACCGTACCGAGCCAGGAAATTACAGGCCAGTGAGTTTAACTTGCATTTCGAGCAAAATATTGGAATCTATCATAAAAGATGAGCGGGACTTATTTCTTGAACGTAACAGTATCTTGAGGGATAGCCAACATGGTTTTCGGAAGGGAAGGTCATGCCTAACAAACCTTCTGGAATTTTTTGAAGAGGCCACCAGGACTTACAACCAGAGCAGGGATTATGACATAATTTTCTTGGATTTTCAGGAGGCATTCGATACAGTACCGCATAAGAGACTAATTTTTAAAATGAGCTCAATTGGAGTTACAGGAGGTATTCTGAAGTTGATTCAAAACTGGTAACAGGACGGAACACAAAGAGTAGTGGTCAATGATATCTCATCTGAGCTAGGTATGGTAGGGAGTGGCGTCCCCCTGGGATCGGCGTTGGGACCCCTGCTGTACCTCATTTACATTAATGACCTTGATAGGAATATTGAGAGCAGATTGGTTAAATTTGCAGATGATACTAAATTGGGGGGTTTGGCAAATAGTTTAGGGTCCACTAAAGTGATTCAGGACGATTTGGATAGAATCCAGAATTAGGCAGAAATGTGGCAAATGAAATTTAATCTAGCAAAATGAAAAGTTGTTGGTGTAGGTAATAAAAACATTAGACGGGATTACTTCCTGGGAGGTTTAAAACTGGAATGTGCTGCACAAGAGAAAAATCTGGGAGTGATTGTTCACCAAACCCTCACAGGTTCTAGCCATTGTGCCATAGCAGTTAAAAAAGCCAATCGGATGCTGGGATACATTGCCAAAAGCATTGTGTACAAATCTAAGGAGGTGATGCTTTTTTTGTACAGCACGTTCGTTAGACCACACCTGGAGTATTGTGAACAGTTCTGGGGACCATACTTTAATAAAGATATAGAGGCTCTAGAGAAAGTACGGAGAAGAGCCACTAAGCTTACTCCAGGTATAAAAGATGAAAGCTACGAGAAGAGGCTGAAGATCCTTAATCTCTTTAGTCTCAGGAAAAGGAGACACAGGGGTGATTTGATTGAGGTCTTTAAATATGTTAAAGGGATTAACAAAGTGAATCATGTAGGATTCCTTCGACTAAGTGTTGTGAGTTGAACTCGGGGTCACAAATGGAAGTTGACCAAAGGTAAATTTAGCACTGATATTCGGAAATATTTCTTCACCCGAAGAGTAATTTCAGTGTGGAATGGCTTACCTGACCCTATTGTTGAGGCGAAGACCTTGGGGGTTTTCAAGAGCAGGCTTGACCTAAAGCTAGATACCATTGAGTCATTTAGTATCTGAAGGTATGTATTCACAATGGTATAAAGAAACTGGTGAGCTTAGTTGAGCTGAAAGGCCTGTTCTTGCCATTCATGTTATGTTATGTTATCCACCCATGTCGTGAGCGTAACAAAAATTTACACTCGTAATCACTCGTAACTGGTTGGAAGGGAAGAACCGGAGACCTTAAAAGCGTAAGTGGATCACGGGCTTAAATATGACAAGTATAAAAGCACCACGAGAGAAGCAAAGGAAAGTATAGCTTTAAATGTAGTTAATCAGGGAAAGCTTAGGAAGGAATTTACAAAAGCTAACACTCGCACTCGCTAATGAGTGAATTGGGTTGATACTATGTGATGAAATATATGGAAACACCCTTAAATAAGTGCTGGTTAGTACAGGTTAGTAATGACCCTATCAGAAAATGAATTCACTCAGAGTTTCGCAAGACCCAGAGTTAAGCACAGGTGGAAGCAATGAATGAAATACCGCAGCCGAAACCGAAAGATGAAACGTGATTGGACGACGAGACTCAGGCATGCTGAAGGTTGTCACAAGACATCACAGGAGACAGGGGCGGGGCAAGAGGGAATCAGTGGTCAGACCATGGGAAAGAAGCTGAAAAACAAATCAAGAGAGGCACGGGGGGGGGACAAATCACATTTGTACAAGCACAAATCAGCACAAGAGGCAGAACCATAACAGCCTGTGGGTGCAGTTTTTGATAAAGACACAAAGCCAGGCAATACAGCCCAACAAATGCTGACATTGCAAATTACCATTACAATGCCAGAGTTCAGTTTGCATTATATAAATCTTTCATTTCCACCCTGCAATGTCATCATGCTTTGCCTTGTAGGAAAGGCGACATCATCGAGAATAAGCTCTTGTCATTCCAACAATTGATCTGACTTGCTGTGTGTGCAGATATAATGTGGGTAAAATCATTAATGCAACAGTTTAAGTGTAAGGGTCGATAGAACCGAAAGCCAAAGTGCAGCGGCAGAAGAAAATCAGAGCAGCACGGACTTTAAACACTAGCAGAGAGAGAGAGATACATGACCAAACAACAAAGAAAGCTCTCGTGCTTCCAAAAAGACGGCCAACCTTACGAAACAAGGAAGTAAAGCGAGAGAGGGAGAAAGAGGAAGTATCTCAGAAACCAAGAAAACAAAGCACCTAAAATGGTGCAACACAAAGGTAAGAGAGGGAAAGGAAGAAAAGGGAATTTCCCTAGAGAAATAAGAACCACAAAAATATTGCGAAGATATTTCGCCAACTATTCCTTACTACAGATATCTTCTAGCTGTTGTGTTTGCTAAAATCAGGCACTCCAGTGAGGGAGGTGTGGCAGTCATCCGGTTTATATAGACTGAGAGGAAGGTGCCGCCCACGCCTGACGAAACAGCTGGAAGGAATCCGATACGGCTCTCGACTTTCCCATGGAACCCTGGGCACGGAACTCAGATATCAGGGTGGGATCCAGGATATTCCGAGAAAGGACCCAGCATCGCTCCTCAGGACTATATCCCCCCCAATCCACCAAAAACTGGACCCTGCGACCAACACGCCTCTCGACTAGAATGGGACGCACGCTGAAATGCAACCCCAGAGCATTATACTCCCGCCACCTTGTTTGACCATTGGGACCATGTTTTTCAGGTTAAACGCTTCACCTTTCTTACGCTAAACAAAATCCCCATCTCTGTGCCTGAAGAGTTCCATCTTTGTTTCATCCGACCATAACATTGACAGCCAGAAGCTTTTATCTTCATCCAAGTCAGCTTTTGCGAAGGCTAGACTAGTTCTTGTGTCTGGGTTGGGGAAGTCTAAGAGGCATAAGAAAGGTGAAGTGTTCAACCCAAGAAAAACTGTCCCAAGGGTCAAACATAGTGGCAGGACTATCATGCCCTGGGGTTGCTCTTCAGCGAATGGGCCTGGAAACCTTGTTCAAGTGAATGGCATTATGAAACAGGACCAGTATATCCAGATCCTCAGTGAAAACATCAAGCAATCCGCCGAAAAACTTGGTCTTGGACAGGAATGGATCTTCCAACAGGATAATGATCCTAAACACAGCCAAATCCGTCAAGAAATGGTCAGTGGACAACAAAGTGAATATTTTGGAGTGGCCAAGCCAGAGCACTGACCTCAATCCTATTGAGAATCTGTGGAGGGAACTGAAGACCAAGGTCATGTCAAGGAATCCCTCAAAACTTAAGGACCTGGAGAAGTTTGCCAAAGAGGAGTAGGCCAAAATCCTTGTGGAAACTTGTAGAAATTAGGGGTGTCAATATCTACCCCTTGTAAACGGTTACACGGATAACAAATCATAACCGTTTAGAAAAATCAATCACCGTGTACCCGTCATTTTTTCCTCCTCTTCCTCCTCCTCGTTCATTTCTCACCAATACACGTAGTTGCCTATTTTAAGGGGTGATAAAATTGCCTGAAAGCTTCAGATAATAACATTAACTAACTATGCACTTAAATGTTCCCACTAGAGCAGTTATTTGCATGCAGATGCATGGGGCGCTATGTTACCTCGAGAAAAAAAAAAAACCCCGAAGCCACAGCCAGTGTCGTGCCACTTCAAGAATAGGTTGCGAAGGACTTGAGAAGAGCGCGGCGCTCATCATCTTCTCCATGAGAAAATGTCGTGCATCTGAAAACAAAAACTGTTAATGGCTTGTTATTTTAGCCTATATTGTTGGGTGTTGTTGTACGTTATTTTGTTGGTTGGTGTTCTGTCGGCTTTTCACGACCTGATCACCTCGCGTCTAAAGAGGAGGAAGAAAACATTTTTTTCCCGCCAATTTTAGTGAATAATTGTGAGTCCCCCTCTACTTTTTAACTTTGTGGATATAAAGGTGTAGTTTTTTCCTCTCACTTCAGCTTACTTTGGCTTCTTTTTGAATTGCTTTCTCTCGCCAAATCCACATTACTTTTACTATGAGACGTATATTAAAATTCAGACACAGCTCTTGTTCCGAGAGAGGGATGCAGTTTGCACTTTAAGTTCAAAAAATGTACAAAAGTGAGCAATAGTTAAAACAATGATTAAAAAAGAAGGTTAAACCTTTTTCAGCTTTCACTTGTACGTTTTCTTATCTGTCAATATGATAGAGGATTTTATTTTCAACTCATTTTACTTTCTGTGGTTATATAGCGCAACTGTGATAGAAAAAGCTCATAAATCTCCAATGTGTAACCGGTTACACTCGGTTAGGAGTCCCGTGAACACGTGTAGAAAACATTGTAAACGTTGACACCCCTAGTAGAAACCTATTGATCAACTACAGGAAGCGTTTGGAGGCTGTAATCGTACATAGAGGCTTTGCCATCAATTGCTGAGAAACGGGTATGAATAATTCTGGACATGGCATTTTTTGTAAATCTGAGAAATTAAATACCAAAAAGTATTGTATTTCTTGAAAAATTGTTTACTGTAATTCTTACGGCCTTATGTCAACGTACTGTGTAATTTGTGCAAGAATGAATTTGATTTGATTATCTAAAAAAAAAAAAAAAAAAATTGGTTGGGGGGTGTGAATAATTTTGGGCATGACTGTATACACTTGCACTCGCACATACAAATTGAAGAGATAAAAACCACCGTTGAAACCAGTGACCACAAAAATGGTCAAATGTTATTTCAAACAGTACAAATGTAATTTCAATTGTATTTTATTGTGATTCCACATTAGTTCTTTGTTCATTTTCTTGATGCAAATGAAATTCCATCATTTATTCATGCACTCATTATTCTTCGTAAATTATGTACGGCATGACAGGCTGAGCCATGAAGTTATGTAGGCCTACGCAAATATTCCTTGGAGGTTTAGCTTATCTTAATAACGCTGGTAAACAGAAGCTGATGACCTAGCGAGCTTGTATTGTAATTAGTGAAGACATAGCATTTGCTAATGAACCTTGCATTACGCCAACACTAGCTTTGTGAAGCAGTAATTCCATTTAAGGTAGACTGCAAACTGGTATATCACATTCATGAACATATGTGTTTCTCTTTTTAAAGTTACATTTCTATCTATTGCTTCTTTGTGTTTGATTGTTTGACAAAGAGAGCAACGCTTTAAGATGAGCCAAATGAGCTTAGACCTGGCAGTGAAAATTAATAGCCTGGAGAATGAGGTCAATTACCTTTTTAAGATTGGGAATTCGTAGCATCGGGCAAATTTCAATAGGCGCAAAATCGCTGGCTAGTTTAACTTTGTTCTGATGATGACACGTGGAGTGCACAGTTGTCCACTCGCTCACTCACTGTATTTATAATGTTTTCAATGTACGACCCCAATTGCAAAATAGTTGGGACAAAGTGTAAATTGTGAATAAAATCAAAACGCAATGACTTTCAAATCACAAATTTTATTGACAAAATGAGCTCATTTCAAATTTGATGGCTGCTACAGGCCTCAAAAAAGTTGGGACAGCGGCCTCTTTACGATGGTGCAGCATCCCCTCTTGTTTTTAACACAGAGAGGAGACGTCTGGGCATTGAAGACACAAGTTTCTTGAGTTTAGCCATTGGAATTTGATCCCACTTTTGTTTAATACAGGCTTCAAGCTGCTGGAGAGTTTTGGGCCTCCTTTGACGGACTTTTCGTTGAATTATGCACCAATTGTTTTCAATCAGTGAAAGATCAGGACTGCAGGCAGGCCAGTTCAGCACACGGACTCTTCTACTATGAAGCCATGCAGTTGTAATAGCAGCAGTATCTGGTTTAGAATTGTCCTGCTGAAATATACAAGGCCTTCCTTGGAATAGATGTCGTCTGGATGGGAGCATATGTTGCTCTAAAACCTTTATATACCTTTCATCATTCATGGTGCTTTTTAAAACATGCAAGTGTCCCACAACATATGCACTAATGCATCCCCATATCAACAGAGATGCTGGCTTTTGAACTGCACGCTGATAACAGGGGGGTGGTCTTTCTCCTCTTTAGCCCAGAGGACATAAAGCCCATGATTTCCAACAAGAATGTCAAATTTGGACTTGCCTGATCACAGGACACTTTGCCAGTTTTCTACAGTGCATTTTAAATGAGCCCTGGCCCACAGAACATGACAGCGCTTCTGGATCATGCTCAACAATGGCTTCCTTTTGGCATGATAGAGTTTTAGGTGGCATCTGTGTATGGCACGGCAGACTGTGTTGACAGACAGGGGTTTCTTGAAGTATTCCTGGGCCCATTTAGTAATGTCAATGACAGAATCATGCCTGTGAGTGATGCAGTGGTGTCTGGGGGCCTGAAGATCATGGTCATCCAGTAAAGGTCTTCGGCCTTGTCCCTTACTCACAGAGATTATTCCATTTTCTCTGAATCTTTTGATGATGTTATGCACTGTCGATGATGAGACCTTCAAAGCCTTTGCAATTTGACATTGAGGAACATTGTTTTCAAAGTATTCAACAGTTATTTCTTTTTTTTAGGCAAAACATTCACAGGTTGGAGAGCCTCTATCCATCTTTACTTCTGAGAGACTCAGCCTCTCATCCCTTTTAAAACCAATCATGTTACACACCTGATGCCAGTCAATTTAATTACTTGCTAAATGTTCTTTCAGCTGATTCTCTTATATATTATTGCTTTTTCAGCCCTTATTTGCCTGTGTCCCAACTATTTTGAGACCTGTTGCAGCCAGAAAATTTAAAATGAGCTCATTTTTTGGATAAAAACGTAAAATGTCTCAGTTTCAACATTTGAAATGTAATCTATGTTCTATTGTAAATAACATATTGGCTCATGTGATCTGAAAGTCTTTACATTTTGATTTTATTCAGAATTTACACTTCGACCCAACTATTTTGGAATTGGGGTTGTATAACAGGCGCCTTTTCTGTCGCACTGGGTTGTGGCGAAGGCGACTGAACCACCTCTGGACTGTCCTCATGTGAAGAAGTCCCAGAGGGACGGTCACATGACTGGCTGACATCACGCCCATGGTGAGATATATATACTGCACTCTCCATACTTATTGGCACCCCCGCTTAAGATATGTTAAAAGCCTTAAAATAAATTCAATTTTTATTACAGAAGCATACTCTCACTCTGAAAATTGTAGAAAAAATGCAACATTCAACTCAAGTGAATTTTAAGGGGGAAAAAAATCCCTGACTAAGAAATAATAATTTTTCATAAAATCACCTGTTCAACAATTATTGGCACCTCTAGCAATTCCTAGGAAATAAATGTAATTGAAGTATTTCTGTCATTTCTACAGTAGTTTACAAAGTTGATCAGAGTATCTAGGATCATTTAATTAATAATTCATCACTTCCTGTTTCCTTGGGGTATAAATATGAAGTGACGCAGCGGCCATTTCTCTTATCCACTCTTCAACATGGGAAAGACAAAGGAACACACCATTCAAGTAAGGCAGATGTGTGTCGACCTTCACCAGTCAGGCAATGACTACAAGAAAACAGTGGTAAACAAGCCTGGATGAGGAAGCAAGGTTATTTTGCCACCACGTGCAGTGAGGAGGATGGTAAGAGAAATGAAAAGATCTCCAAAGCTCACTGTTAAAGAATTGCAACAAATGGTAGCATCTTAGGGTCACAAAGTCTCCAAATCAACCATCAGGCGCCATCTACATGCCAACAAGCTTTTTGGGAGGCATGCACAGAAAAAAGCTTTTCTCACTCGCAATCATAAACGCAAACGTCTGGAGTTCGCTAAGCGATACTGGGACCTCAACTGGAACTGTGCACTTTGATCAGATGAGACCAAGATAGAGCTTTTTAGCAACAAACACTCTAAGTGGGTCTGGCGGATCACAAAATATGAGTATGCAGAAAAGCACCTCATGCCCACTGTGAAGTACGGGGGTGGATTGGTCATGCTGTGGGCCTGTTTCTCTTCCAGAGGCCCTGGGAACCTTGTTAGAGTGCATGGCATCATGAACGCTTTGAAATACCAGGACATTTTAAATCAAAATCTGGTGGCCTCTGCCCGAAAGCTGAAGGTCGTCACTGGGTCTTTCAGCAAGATAATGACCCTAAACATGTGGCCAAATCTACACAGAAATGGTTCACCAGACACAGAAACAAGCTCCTCCCATGGCCATCTCAGACCCCAGACCTCAACCCCATTGAAAATCTGTGGAGTGAGCTGAAGAGGAGAGTGCAGAGCAGAGGACCCAGGTCGCTGGATGATTTAGAGAGATTGAGCAAAGAGGAATGGTCAAAGATCCCTCTTTCTGTATTCTCCCATCCTGTGAAACATTATAGGAGAAGATTAGGTGCTGTTTTGTTGGCAAAAGGGGGTTGTACAAAGTATTAACATCAGGGGTGCTAATAATTGTGGCACACATGAGTTGATGTAAATGAATTGTTTCTTAATGTGGTAGTTTTTCCCCACTGAATAAATGCACTTGAATTAAAGGTTGGATTTTCCTCGTTTTTTCATTGTGTTCCTATATTATTTAGAAAAAAACCGAATTTATTAGAACCTAAAGAACACATCTTAACCTGGGGTGCCAATAATTATGGAGGGCAGTGTATACACCATATCATAAATGTGACGGTGTGCATGAATGTTGGACAAATACTTTTCCCCTCTGCAAGAAATATGGCCCCTTGATGGCTCCTTACTTAGAAAAATCCTAGATCCGCCACTGGTCCCACGAGCAATATGTGGGCTGAAAATTTTGTTGAAATAAATTATAGATTCCACAGAGAAATGGAACACTAAAACAGATATTCGTCTGAAAACGATAATTCATCCAAACGTAGTCAGATAACTCTCCTAACGGAGAATTCTTCTCAGTATTTGCGCTTCAATGTCCTCTGTCTCTTCAAGGAATGGACTCGCAATGTCTAAAACCTCCTCAGTCTGCAGTTTCAGAAGAAGAAACTCTGAGTTACTTGAAAACCTGCCAGTGAGTAGGTTAGCTTCACAGAGTATGTTGCCGCGGTAACTGACTCAGAGTTGGACTGAACTCGCATTGTGAACCAGACAACTCAGTGTTTCCTGCAACTCTGAGCTAACAAACTCAGTTACCACTAACCCCGCTTTCTGAAACGGGGCCCAGAGCCTGGTGAGATTTGTTCTTCTTGAAACAGAAAAGTTTTCTTCTGGTTGTTCGACTTGCACCTTATTCGCTTTGTTCGTTGTTGGAGGGAAGGCAGCTGTATGCATGTTTTCACAGAGGGAGAAATGAATTCACAGCAATGTGAGAGATGGAAAATGGAGAGAGAGATGGAAAGGACTTGGGGACAGAATAAGATTTCTTACACAAAGACAAATCAGAGAGTGGTCAGCAGTGACAGAAAAGGAATTGGCAGGGATGGTGCAGGCCAGAGTTCAGGCAGTGGAAAAGGAACATGACATTAGGATGAATAGGGGAAGCTTCTTCATATCTACTGCAATGGTAAATTGTGCTGGCAGGACTGAAATTAAAATGGAGAGAATCGAGATGGTGGGTGCAGCCAGAGAGGGCAAATCAGATGTCAAAGGGGAAGACATGCAGGTAATTTTGGAGATGGGCAGTTTTTTTTGTGAAGCACAGATTTTGCACATTATGAATATGTACATAGGCACGCACGCGGGCGCACACACAGTATATTTGTCACAAGATTAAAACCATCTGCCTGATATAGTGAAGGTTCTGCTTGTGCTGCTAAAATAGCCAAACTGATGTCGCTTGAGTGCCCAAACTCTGGGTTTCCCAGCAGAACATTTCCCAGAGTATCACACCTTCTCCACCTGTTTATCTTATTCCCACAATGTGTCCTGATGACACCTCTTACAATCCCAGGTATGTGTTGCAGATGTACGAAGCCGATGCACATGATGTAAAAGAAAATGGGGCTCATTGGACCTGGCGACCCTTGTTAACTGCTCCAAGATCCAGTTCTGAAGCTCATTTGCCCATTGATGGCACTTACAGAGGTGGACTGGGGTTAGAGTGGGCACTTTGACTGGTCTGCAAGCTATAAAGTACAATATGGGGGATGATGCGCTGTGTGTTGTGACACATTCCTCATGTACACATTTTTTAAGTCCTCTACACCTTGTGCCAAAGTCGCCCTTCTGTTACTTTGGACCAAACGGGACAGCCTCCACAGTCCTTGTGCATCAATGAGCCTTGGAAGCCCAAAACTCTCATGGTTTGTCACTCATATCTTCCGACAGGCAGCATCCCAGAGGTCATGACAATTCAGTGATGCTCTAATTAGTCCCCCCAGGAATCTGCGGAGAAAAAGCGTTGATTCCGCGGAAAACATTCCTGATTCTGCGGAGAGCAATTCTTGATTCCACGGCTTGAAAGTTGATTTTCGGCGGGCATTAAAAAAAAACCTAAAATGACCAGTTATAAAGTAAATTTATGTAATAATGAAGCAAAAATTCTCTCATGAAATTATTTGCAATACCAAAACACTGCGAAACATTGTGGTTATAAAATAAGCAGCATCAATATTCTTTTTGTCCCTCTTGAGCAGATTTATTTGCATAACTTATAAAGTGCAAAACATTTCACCAAACTATGGGTGAACGAGGCTTAGTAACTGAACAAGTGCCAAAGACCAAAGTAAAGATTTAAACAAAGTGTACACGATTCACTGTATCCTCAGGATATTGTAAACGTTACTGCATACCATAGACTGTATAAAAAGATGGATGAAGCTACCGTGATGTCACCCACTGGTTCGAAGATGAAGAAGTGAATCGAAGATCCGGGGAGGAACGTGGCTCTGGATCTGACCGTATCGGACGAGGACCAGAGGATAGCGACGCCCCAGAAGCATATTCTGGCTTCATACTTTATTCTAGTTTATATGGCACCATAATTCACGAAAATGAATGTCATGATATATCGAAGGAGACCTGAAACTTGCTATAGCTAACATAAAATGATGTGAAAAATCATTATTTAAATTAAAAATCAGGTCGGAAAATAGGATCATTTTCTCATTGACTTCTATTGCATTGAACTTCTTTCGGCAACCACTGACGCCGCCATCTGCTGGCCATTAAATAGAATGCCATTCTACGGTAGTTCCACTTGGGCTTCTTTTTTCAAATCAGGGTGCTGCGTCCATCTTTTTATACAGTTTATGCTGCACACAGCAGAAAAAAATCAGTTTCCGTAACCGACAGCACCAGCTGTGCGTCTTAGATCCCGTTTATCTGACCGCAAAATCTAGCGGCCGGGATGAAAAATACATGTAAAATATAAAATTCTGCACCTCGCCCGATATTCCGCGGACTGCTTTGATTTCCGCGGAGGGCTTTGAAATCTGCGGAAAATTCCGCGATCGCGGAATCCTGGGGGGGACCATCTAATCCACTCGTCAGGCCAGAACGATTAGGCCCATTGCTCCTACATCCAACACAGTGAATATGAAAACAAACTGTTCGCTTTCCGTCAAAGATCTGTCTGCAGACCTTGGTATGTGCCATTGTTATGAAGTAAACATTAACATTATTAGCTGCATCTATGAGCGATTTTAATATTTAGATCCTTCGATGAAAATAGACATACAATGTGTCTATTATTATGTTAATAGAAGTTTATTCATAAATATTGGGAAAACGCATCCACTAGGTGGTGGTATATGTAAATAAAACTGACGGGACTGCCATAAATCAAATAGAGTACTCAAGAGCTGATATCATGCTGGTGTCAGAAGTAAAATTTCCAATTGATTTTACGCAGAAATGTTTTTTTTTTCAGTTCACTTTTGAAGCACTTTCCGTTGTTTTCCAGCCTCCATCAATTACAAGATTTAATGTCATATTTCTGAGTTACAAAAATGTTGTTTTTCTTGACCAGAGTCAGCAACAATATAAATAATTTCAATTTTTCGCCATTGATGCTAATGCTTTTTGTAGTCTAAAATGTACACGTCCCATAATCCTCCTGATTCCTGGGCAGAACAAGTTTAAAATGTGTTACAAATTACCAAAACCTTGCCAATTGCCAAAGCTATTTGTTTGCTTAGCTCGGTGAGACTGAATTCGCCAGCCACCCTATGCTCTACTAAGTTATATTTACTTGCTAGATATCAAGTTTTACAACTAGCACTAATTTACTTTAATAGCCAAGCATCTTTGGCCATCGATTGTTTGGTTAAAAACTCACTAGCTAGCTCGCGAACAAGCTAATCAGCTCTGTCAATGCATAACTGACTGAGTGTAGCATCCCGGCTAAATGATGGTCGAACCCTCAAACTGATGGTCCATACTCTTTTATTTGAACCATGTGCAGTATGAATTCACCGTAAGAGCTTTACAGAAACAAAAGAAAACATACAGTTACCTTCACTTTCAATCACAAGAAATTACCCCTTTTAACTATTTTTATCATGTAAACAATCATGTAAATGTAACGTTACCTCTTTTAGTACTATTTTTAATGAGACAATCTCTAATGGAGTGCTGTATTGTCATTAAATAAACATTCTAACTGACTCCTATATTTAATCCAAATAACAGTTTTTAACCTTAGCAAACCACACATAAAATACACGTGTTCTGTTGCGTTTACGAGACAACCAACGAATTAGCTCAGCTCTACATCGCTTCAATATAGGACCGACACGGCAACTTGGCCGAAGCTAACAGTAGCTACCGCTAACAACAACTCGCTCAGTATACGAAATATGAGCGGCATTTAAACTGGCGCCGGTTATGTAACACGGCATGAAATATGACAGAAAACCAACCTCATGCCTCTTATTAGCCAGGTGCAAGGGCGTTTCGTTTACGTTTTTAGCACTGAAGACACGCTTTCAGCCTGCAGCGCACTTTTAGTCTGCAGACACACATTTCCTGTTGTCGGTAAAGTCCGAAGCACCGGATGTTTTAGCTCCCGGCAAGACGCCTTCAAAATAAGAGCACCAAAACATAACGTCTGCTCAATATATAAAATAAAAGTGTGGCTTTTACTCATTTCAGAAACTAAATTAAGTACACATAAAAGCGACAATTAAAACAATATTCTGCTTATGTTAAAGGCCATTTACACTGAGCTACGTAGCTAATTCAGGTCTGCTTGCTCATCTAACACCTAGTTAAGTGCCAAAATAATCACAATTCATTGTATTTAGCAATTAATATTCACCATGTGAGGCAAGCTGAGCACGCAAACTGACTTTTAGCTGGCTTTTAGCAATGTGCACAAGATGTAATAAGCTCACAAGCTGGCTAGCTAGGTGGTTTACTAGCATAGCTAAATGCTAGCTCGCTAAATGGCTAAATGACTCATTGTGATCCATTCATTTCTAGGCATGTAGCTAGCTAATGGTGGCCCCCTATGTGGTAACGGATGCACAGACATAGACAACGGTAATTTAAGGCACTGATTGGCTACCGTCGGTGTACGAGGTGAACGTTTGATGAAACTGAGGTACCCCATTGGCTGGGAACAAATCATGGGGTACTCGCCAGCTTATGCAATGGATATGTAGTTCGCAGAGGTGGACTACAAACTGGACTACAAGTGCAAAAGTATATAATTTTTGGGAAAAAACAACAAATTTTATGTGATATTTGTATCTGTATACCCTATCGGCTAATCTCGGAGCGAGACGGCTCATAAAACTAATACGAGTTTGAGCAATGCCAGAAAGTGTCCAAACCCCATTATAAATTCCTATAGGGATTTTAGTTCTGACACTAGAAGCTAAGTAGCTGTGAAATCATCTCTTTAGTGCTCTCTACGGTTGGTTGGAATATTTCGGGCTCTAGAAGTGATGCCTCAGACTGAAGAGATGGCGCAAATTTCAGAACTTAAGGTGTATTGTTTAGTGTTCGACTCCAGACTAATTGTATTTTTATGAGGATTTTTATTTCGGAGAAAGGAAGTGTGATGAGGTGACTGGGGAAAAAAGGAAAAAGAGAAGTGAAAATTAAACTGATGAAGGGTCATTTGCAGTTCAATAGCCCCCACATTTCCAGAACTGGATGAGTTAACCATAGACTGTATAAAAAGATGGACGAAGCAAAGGTGACGTCACCCATTGGTTTCAGCATACCATTTAGGAAGCCTCAATTTTGGCAATTTGAATTGTGTCATTTTGCAACCGGATATGATTCCTATTTGACGAGAGCGTGTATTGAAGATCCGAGGAGGACCGTGGCTCCGGATCTGACTGTATCAGACGAGGACCAGAGGATAGCCACGCCCCGAAAGCATATTCTGGCTTTATCCTTTAGTCTACTCTACTTGGGACCATAATTTACAAAAATTTAAATCTCGATATATCAAATGAGAAACTTGCTATAGATACCATAAAATGATGTGGAAAATCATTAATGAAATAATAAATCAGATGGCAGAGTCATTTTCTCATAGACATCATTAGTATTGAACATCTTTCTGCTACCAGCGACGTCGCCATCTGCCGGCCATTGAATATAATGCAATTTTTTTTTAGATTTCCGCATTGGCCTCACTTTTCAGACCCGGGTGCTGCGTCCGTCTTTTAATACAGTCTATGGAGTCAACAAATGACTCATTTGTTGTTGGAAAGAAAGCGATAGGAGCTAAATGGGAAATCAGCCGGTTGTTTGGTGATAGTCATTTTGTCAGGAAATTCGTGATAATAATGAAATAGGTGACGATAAAGTGGTATTGTGATAATTGAATGCACGACAAAGAAACAAGGGGAAAAGTCTCTCACAATAAAATAAATTTATCCTACACATGTAATCTGTTTCAAAATGAGCCACCGGGAAACAGAGAAGGGTGTCATCAGCGGCGCCACTTATTCTGTAAAAGATTTTTTTTTTTTGGCGTCTGGACGGAAGAACAGTATCGCACGGCGGTAATGCTTGAGTATGAAAGAGTTAACAGACAGTGCGTTCCTGGATTCTATGAGCTATAGGGGAGGACCTTTGAGAGAGCCCCGCTTCGATGCTGCTCGTGCCAAGAATTCGAACTTGTTTCCGAGTTAAGCAAGGAAAAAACAGATGTAGAAAGTGCGTAGATTTTGGTGCTCTGACAATGAATACGAGCTACTGAAGGAATAGGCAGTGTGGTGTCATTGCAGGATAAATTTAAGCTGTTGCAAAGCGGCGCATAACAAGGTGATCGAAAGAAATTGTTAAGGGAGGTGGAACGAGCATGGACGCTGAACAAGTTATCATTTTCAGTGGCTACAAGTTAAGAAAAGGTCGAAAAGGGTATGCTTATATGTATACAGGCATGACACATGGATTCTTTCATGAGCAGCTTATCGAGCTTTAAATCAAAAGAGAAAATATGGCATCATTTGCCCGTTACCAACTTGATAATGATTAAAGAACAAACCATGACAATACAGGAGGAAAAGCCTCTTTTCCGGCTTGCAGCACAAAATGAAACTTCATATCTCTGTTTATGAAGCGGGTTAGAGGCATTGTGACGTCACAATACTAACGGCTGTTCATGCAGGCTCTGGGGTAAGAACTTTTGATCTCTTGAACTGCTCGTCTAAACCGAACTCCGTGCGATCCGTTATGGACAACTTGCCATTTCCACAGTATTCATAATGAATTCAGCGTCTCAGGACCGGCTGTGAGCCGTCACCCATTTTACGTTTTTGCAACAAAAATGTCCATACACCTCCATACATAAGTATTGCTTCACACAAACCGGCGTTTATATCAGTACTACCATTCTGTCCTGATTTTTTGGCCACCAATATAAATCTTACAAATAGCCGGGATCATCAAAAATTTATAGCTTTAATGAAATTATTTTTCCATATACATATTTAGTTATTTCATTTATGCTTTCATTTATTTCAGCATGATTTAACCCATATTTTAGGGTTAAAATGATCAGGGATGCCCACTTACTTCGGTAACGATTTGTTTTTTTTTACTATTATGCAGAGAAATGAAACGACTCCATTCTATTATGAAAACTCGCTTGCCTTTCCCGCCGAGGGAAATCAGCCAATAGAATTTAAAATCATACACCGCTTCACTGGCGGTCTCCAATAACAATTGGTTTGATTACGCCCGCACTGAAGCCTCTGACTATTTGCATACTGAGGTATTATGGTCACGGGTGTGACCAGCTTGTCCTCACTTGACTGTAAACTTGCAGCGCAATGCCTGAGCCGGGGAAAACTTTAGCGAAGAAGGGCGCTAAGAAAAGTGCGCCTAAGGCGGATAGGAAAGGGGCCAGAAAGAAGAGGAGACCGAGGAGGGAATCTTATGGTATCTACGTGTACAAGGTACTAAAACAAGTGCATCCTGATACCGGCATTTCGTCGAAGGCGATGAGCATCATGAACTCGTTCGTCAACGATATCTTCGAACGCATTGCTGGTGAGGCTTCCCGTTTAGCTCATTACAACAAGCGGTCCACCATCTCATCGAGAGAGATCCAGACTGCGGTACGTCTTCTGCTGCCCGGTGAGCTGGCAAAACACGCCGTGTCTGAGGGAACGAAGGCCGTCACAAAGTACACCAGCTCCAAGTAATCATCAGCGCCGTGTCACTTAACCCAAAGGCTCTTTTAAGAGCCACCCAATTGTCCATGAGGGGCAACATTTCATTGAAATCAGATGTGTAAGATTATGATGTTAAGCACACCAAGCAGTGAGAATAATTTATTTAAGCACAAATAATATAGTAAATGGTCGGCCGGAGCTACCTACTGAACAGTTGGGCACTTCTCTTTATCGACGGCTGTTAGAGGTTGTGATTGAGGTCATCTATACATGTTAAAATTCTATATATTGGAAGACAAGCTTCCTAAAGATAAAATTCAGTAGCAGGCGGTAACACGCATAAATGTTCAATTCCACGGAATACAAGGCGTTCAAAGACTCACTTTGCAGAGTTTGCAAAGTAAAAAAAAAAAATCACTACATGGTGCGCAATGCACATTTTGCATTCTGTAAACCACATTTTGAACCCAGCCTCACTGCGAGCGGATGACTGTAATTGACAGTCGGCAATGCGCGCAGCAATCACGCAGCACAGCGCAGGGGGGATTGAACACGCTTCTGGTGTAATCCCGGGCAAGCCGTTAGGAATCGCGGCTCAGGGTGAAAAAGAATTAGGTTAAAAGAAGGCGCCAAACGCCATCGCAAAGTTCTGCAATAGTATGGTATGGTGGGTGATAAGAGCCATAGATTTGGCGATTCCGAGGAGATGCACTGTTGCAACACAGACGTATTTTTGTGAACACACCCTAAACGTGATTTCTCCCAAACACTGAAGGCGGCGGGAAGATTCAAAAACGTCTGCGAATTTTATTGCCGTTTTTTTTTGCCCCATGTAAGTGAATATTTTCGTCGGAAGTGTTTTTCTGTGTCCGCCTTTTATATACATGTCACAAAATCCAAACGTACATAGTTTTAATAAGTAGTCTAATAGCTACAAGATAGAAGAGTTTTAATGTTTCATGCTAACTAGCAGTGAGTGACAGCTAGCCAAATATGCAGTCTGCTTTAGGTGGGGCGCTTTGGGACACTGTGTCCCAACACGCCCGCCGCCCTTCAATGAATGAAGGAATAGCAATTTTCTTTATCTTTATTGACAGCATGCAACATCGAAAGCGCACCAGTGAGAGAGGAGTATCCAGGCAGATCCTAGAAAGAGCAGCCAGGGATGTCGAGAGAGGCATGACAGTTCTTGGGGTGGCAAAATCTTATGCCATTAGTAAGACCTCTCTGGCCCGTGCGGCGGGCACATGTTTTTGTGAAAATGTATCGTTATTATCCCCCGCCAACACGAAGTGGGAGGGGGATATAGGTTTGACCTCTGTCCGTCCGTCCGTCCGTGCGTCCGTCCGTCCGTCCGAGATAAAGGGGACAGCTTTACTCAGAAACTACTACAGATACAGTAACCAAATTTGGTGTGTAGCTTCAGACCATAAAGGCCTTGATCGAGTTAGAAAATGAGAAGCGCACGATTGGCGGGGGATGTTGTAGACCATGTCGACTTGTTTTCTTCTGTTTTTAAGGTAATATACAACACTGGCCCAACGCGCCCCACCCACGGGGCACGTTGGGACATTTGCACACCTGCTACTTTCAGTAAAACTGTATGAAATTGGAAAGGACTGGGAGTCTATTTGTAGCAAACAGATGTATGTAAATGTGCATAGTGTTACATATTTTTATATATGCATAGTTTTTAAATAAATAAGCGTAATGAAAAAAGTGGTCCAAGCCGCACCGCTCTCCCCTACTCAATGATTGTGCTGGTTTCATAGACATTGCGGGATTGAACAGTTTATTATATTTTCGTATTCATTACGGAAAATAAAAATCGCCCAACAAATTTCAAAGTTGACAAGTGTGACAAACTGAGCAATCAGTAAGGAACCATCTCTGTTGCGAACTCAGTTTTCCATTGGCGTCTCTGGAAGTGACAATTGGTGGGGCTCTGACCATGCCTTTGCGTCAATGATTGTTCCTGGCTTGTACTCAGTTTTTTTGCATTATTAACACGTTTTCCAATTATGACAATAATCCTCTGGCAATCAAAGTTACGGGTTCTCTCTCCATGAGATCTATTGACGACTAAATAATGAGATAAATTCAGATCAGAAAAATTATTTCGGCCACTCAAAAATTGGCCAACGCTTTATGAAAGACAAACTGCTCTCAATCGTCTGCGCTACCTTTTCCACACATCAACTGATTTAACTGGCGCTTCATGATCGTTTTGTTTAAATAAAACAAAAGACTATTTGAAATGTCTGTGTGCAATTCTGAATAACGCTGATTTAAATGCACAAAATTACGCATCCAGATTCATGATTGTCGCCGTACCAAAATGTACCGTACCGTGCCGGGGTGTTCACGGAGTAAATCTATTGCTCAGTCCCTCAAGGGAGTTGCATGTCACGAGTGCCAAGAAATTGCAACTTTCATTAACACTTTTTGAAAAAGTAACCGCAAAAAATTAATAAAACAATAAAAAAGCCGGGAAAATCCCGGAAGGATTGTTTGTCAATTATGTGAATGATTGCGTGCAAGTCAGGGTTAGTAATTGTTTTAAAGGGGAGCTCTGGGCCCCACCAATCTTCAGTCCTAGAAACGCCCCTGCAGTTTTCACCATTCCAATTATAACACAGGCCTAGTTAAAATGCGACTTGAAATTTATCTGTCCCAGATATGCAATCTTTGTAGCGGGAGACTTTTGAAAACTGAACATTGTGGCTAATTGTTGGAACAATGGCTTCTGTTTGCTGAAAGCTACAGTTTTGAAATTTCAAGAAATAAATAAAAACATGATAGGACTGATATTGTTTGTTCAGTATTAGACTTTAGAATGTTTTGTGCCGCTAATAACTTGAACTGAATGCAAGTGGTTCTAATCGAAACCACCAATTTCTCCTTTTAACCCTGTAATGCCCCCTGTGTCATATATTATACACCAAATTTGAAGGACGCAACCACGACTGCTCACTGTATCATATCTGATACTCAGTGCTGCCACCTGGAAGGAAGAAGTGAGATTACAGGAGTCTCTCCCCTAGTCACTCACTTCAAGGTAGTAGCTCCTATGTGAATGAGATTTCATGAATTTCCTTTGACTTTGGCAGTGAAGTTCGGCATTCCAAGGCCCCATTGTACAAGAAAAAGGTGGCCAGATTTGACAGGACATACAAGGATTTGAACATTTCAGTTACCAGCAAGGTCCACATCATGATTCGCCATGTTCCAGAATTCAGTGAGCACCACAACAGGCCTTTGGATCGATTCTCTGAGCAGGTGGTTGAAACTTGTCACTCCAATTTTGACAAGTTATTCAATAGCTACTGGATCAAAGACATATCCCACGCAAGTTAATGAGATGAATTTTGCAGAGCTGTGATGCATTTCAATTCCCACCATATCTGATGATATGAAGCCATAAGTACTTTTGTATTACATAAATGGACACTTGGCAATAGGGCAGTGTACTACATGTAGGGTATATTTACGGAATATGCAGTTGAGGTCTGTAATGATTTTGTGGAGAGATAACAGGCTACTATTGATAACTACATTTTTTTGTTTGTCTTGATAATCTATTCCCCGGACAACATTTCTAAAGATATCCATGAGACAATCCATTTTTCACACAAAATTAAAAGATATGCAGAAGCCTCACTGATAATTAAAAAAACTGTGCATAACACAATATTTTCCCCAACAGAATATTTTAATTTTCAGCTTTTTACAACCCCAATTCTGAAATATTTGGGACAAAGTGAAAATTGTGAATAAAAAAAATCAAAAATCAATGATCTTCACAGTATTTAATTCACAATGGAACAGAGATAACATAGCAAATGTTGAAACTGAGAAATTTTACCATTTTATTCACAAAATGAGCTCATTTCAAATTTGATGGCTGCTACAAGTCTCAAAAAATTTGGGACAGGGGCCTGTTTACCATAATGTAGTATCCCCTCTTCTTTTAAACACAGAGTGGAGGTGTCTGGGCATTGAGGAGATAAGTTTCTTGAGTTTAGCCATTGGAATTTGGTCCCATTCTTGTTAAATACAGGCTTTCAGCTACTGGAGAGTTTTGGTTTCCTTTGATGGACTTTTCATTTAATTATGCGCCAAATGTTCTCAATCGGTGAAAGATCAGGACTGCAGGCAGGCCAGTCCAGTACATGGCTTCTACTACGAAGCCATGCTGTTGTAATAGCTGCAGTATGTGGTTTTGCATTGTCCTGCTGAAATACACAAGGCCTTCTCTGGAATAGATGTCATCTGGAGGGGAGCATATGTTGCTCTGAAACCTTTACATGCCTTTCAGCATTCATGGTGCTTTTTAAAACATGCATTACTGCATCCCCATATCATCAGAGATGCTGGCTTTTCAACTGAACACTGACAACAGGTGGGGTGGGTCTTTCTCCTCTTTAGCCCGGAGGACATGACGCCCATGATTTCCAACAAGAATGTCAAATTTGGACTCGCCTGACCATAGGACACTTTGCTACAGTCCATTTTAAATGAGCCTTGGCCCACAGAACACGGCGGGGCTTCTGGATCATGCTCAACAATGGCTTCCCAACAATTGGGAGGTTTGGCAAATTGTTTAGAGTCCACTAAAGTGATTCGGGATGATTTGCATAGAATCCAGAATTGGGCAGAAATGTGGCAAATGAAATTTAATGTAGCGAAATGTAAAGTTGTACATGTAGGTAATAAAAACATTAAACGGGATTACTTCATGGGAGGCTTAAAACTGGAATGTGCTCCACACAAAAAAGATGTGGGAGTGATAGTTGACCAAACCCTCAGAGGCTCTAGCCATTGTGCTGCAGCAGTTAAAAAAGCCAATCAGATGCTGGGATACATTGCCAAAAGTATTGAGAACAAATCCAAGGAGGCGATACTTCTTTTGTACAACACATTCATCAGACCACATCTGGAGTATTGTGTACAGTTCTGGGGACCATACTTTAAGAAAGATATAAAGACTCTAGAAAAGGTTCAGAGAAGAGCCACTAAGCTATTTCTGGGTATAAAAGATGAAAGCTATGAGAAGAGGCTGAAGATCCTTAATCTCTTTAGTCTTCTGAAGAGGACACTTAGGGGTGATCTGATTGAGGTTTTTAAATATGTTAAGGGGGCCAGTCTGGTAAAATACAGTGAAATGCAAGTTGATAAAGAAATCTGAATAAGTCATTACTTGATTAAGTAAACTCCTATAAACTATATATTTCTGGAAAGCTGAGACAATGGAGCATCTGAATCTTCTTGAGAAATTTATTTATCTCACAAAAAATGTAAATTATATGCAAATTTATCGAGGACATGAATATTCAAATATATTGTAGTGCCTGTTCTTTGTACTACTGCAGTAATTGTACTGACAATATCAAGGCACTTTTATGTGATTTGATAGTATATGGTATGCACAACAATCCTATGACACCGTTTGCATAATGTTCATCATATACATATAATTATAATATTTCAAAGAAAAAACTGAAATAAGAGTGTTTTTTTGTTAATAATTTTGCTTTTGAGGTATGTGCAAAAACCATCATAGGATTGTTTGTTGTATGGAAATAAATCTTACTGCCAATTTTGAAGTAATTTTGATGAATATTTTTTAAGTTTTAGCAATTTTTGTCCAATATTTCTAATTCTGAGATAATTAGCATTTTATAAAGGAAATAATAATTGACCCTACTTGGCCAGTAGAAGGCAGCAAACACATTAGTGCCGTGTCAGTTACATCCAGAGGTCCACTGCAACACTAAAAAATATGCATGCACTGCAAGGTGTCGAAGTTTTTGGAGACGCCCACCCGCCCGCCGCCCGACAGCCTGCCCGCCCGCCCGCCCGCCCAACCGCAAGAAGGATAGCAATATCCCGTCAGCCTTGAGGGCTGAGGGGTAAAAATTATCAATTTTGACTGTTTTTTTTTTTCTTTCTTAATTTTGGACCAAAATTATCCACTTCCGGTCTGATTATAGGCTTACCTGATATTTTTTTTGCCCTAAAATACTAAAAACATCATGAAAACATCAATTTAATGTTGAAGAGTATATATCAAAGTATCACTTAAATACTAAAAACAAAAATTGAGAATTTTTTATTTTCTTTTTTTTTAACCAGACTGGCCCCCTTAAAGGGATTAAAAAAGTGATTTATGTAGGATTCCTTCGACCAAGTGTTGTGAGTAGAACTCAGGGTCACAAATGGAAGCTGACCAAAGGTAAATTTAGCACTGATATTCGGAAATATTTTTTCACCCAAAGAGTAAGTTCGATGTGGAATAGCTTGCCTGACCATATTGTTGAGGCAGAGACCTTGGGAGTTTTCAAGGTCAGGCTTGACTTAAAGCTAGATACCATTGAGTCATCCAGTATCTGAAGTGACATATTCACAATAGTATAAAGAAACTGGCGAGACTAGTTGGGCTAAACGGTCTGTTCTCGCCATTCATGTTATGTTATGTCATTAGTTATCCCCAGTATCTCACTAAATGCCACCAACTGCATGCAGGCAAAACTCAAAATCTATTGCCTTACTGAGTGCCAAAGCTTTACTCGATGTCTCCCTGTCAAAAGCCGGATCCACTTGAATCCTGTCAAAAGTTTCAAAAACAGATTCGAGCATTTTCAACAAGGCTTTGCAGTTGTCTATTCAAGCTGACCATCTTGTGGTGCTCAGAGACGTTAATGTGGAATGTGAGCCATCTTTAGTTCCTCTTGGACACACTGAAAGAATCCATGTCTCTTTGTAGAGCTTTCCATGAAGACGTCCAACTGCTCAACTAGGCCAAAAAAGTTACAACTTGCTGGAATTTTGATTCACATGACTAAACCTCTGTGCGTAACAGTGAACAAAGTATGCCTAGTCGCAACTTTCTTTGATGATAGCCTGGACGCCTTCATAAGCCCCAGCCATCGCAGAGCACCCAACATAGCCGTGCCCTTTGTGAGGCTGAGCTCATGCTTGGTTAAAGTGCCACACAAGAAGTTTGCCAGTTGCAATCCTGTTGTCCCCGTAGCCTTTGCAAGATCGATCAGACACTTCTGACTCTCACCCTGCTTGTCCATATAGCGGTGAATAACTGACAGCTGGTCATGCTTAGAGGAGTCAAGTGTAGTGTCTAAACACACTGAAAAGAATTCTGCTCGTTTTACCTCTTCAATGACTTGATCCCTAATGTAATTTGCAACACATCCAATTAACTCGTTTTGGCTGGGACCTGACGGGTAGCTTGGATAGCCTTTGGAGTTCTCACTCGAGTCAAGTAGATGTTCCTGAGGGACTGGATCACAGCATCCTACCAAGGAGACTCTCTCTCTAAACACCCCCCTGTTGTTGGACTCCTGTGATGCATCGTGACCTCTGAATGGCAAATGTAGTCGACGAGGTTTTCGATAACATCAGTCAGCCTGAGAGTAGCTTCATACCTACTCTACCTTTCTTTTGTTTTGAGTTCTATTTGTTTAGCCCGCCGTGCAGATAGCTGCTTATCTATAAGAGTCGTGGCTAAGTGCATGCTGCATTTTGCATATATTTCTCATGTCTATGACTGGAATTGTGCTCTTGGAGACCATAGTTCTTATCAAGAGCATATTTCCAATTTCTGAAGCCCTCTGCACCAAATTGGCTTGCATTTGTTTCGAATACACGGCAGCAAAAACAAAATGCAGTCAGCTGTTTTATTATACTCTAACCACGAATAGCTCTGACACCAACTACTCTGAAAACTTCTCTGTCTTCCATCAGATGTGCTTCGACGATAAGCCTCCTAATGAGGCTGTATTGGGCTCCCTCTCATGAACTGATCCCTTGCCAGCCTGTCTGTTGGAATTATGAAATCTGGACCCTTGTCTGGGTATTAAATAAAAGGAAAATGGAGATAATTAGAATTTTATAAAAGCAATCTACACTTTAACCTCATAAGTATAACCTACCATGTGCCATTGCCTGGTTGGGACATGTTTCCGGGGGATCATCTGTTTGGTTTGTCTGGTCCTACTCTGCCTGATCCTGCTCTGTTCTGCCGTTCTTACCAAAGAAGGCATCTATCTATCATTCTGGTACATAAAATGCACAATGTGCTCATGTTGACAATATTGGTCCTTAATTAAAAATAGCCTGATCAACTGTAGCATCATAAATCTCACAATGCCAACGCAAATTATTTTTTTTTACTTCCCTTTAGTACCACCAGGGGGCACGATTATGCCTTTATTTAATTGTTTTTACTGAAAAACCATGACTGTCAAAAAAGTAAAAATCCTGTGCTAAATCAAAAATAATGTCATATACATCTTATCCATATACAATAGGCTAACATGTTGCGATGGGATATGAATTAGGCCTATTATAAAATCAACAAGGAATTCAAATGATCTTGTTCAGTATCAATAGCAAAGGGGAGACTGAAAGTAAGATAGAAAGGGGTTTTGAGAAAGACTTTGTCAGGTAGAGTTGCCTATATTTGTGCAAAAAAATAAATAAATAAATAAATAAATAAAAACTCTAGTAAGCAGTTATTTGAAGCATTTTGTCACCATTCTACAACAGTCATGCTGCAGTATCAGAAAATGCAGCAAATTGTGGGTTAAATCATCTTTAGTTTGATAGCCTGGTCATCTTTCTAATACCAAAACAGAATGGAACATAGTGTGGACAGTACAAGTATAACTTGGTAGCCAACTGCTTTCTCAGAATAAAAGGCAGACATTTTCTGATCTTGAATAGCCAAGTCTAGAAGTCTACCTGTAGTACAGCTTAATAGGCTGTGCTACTTATTTAGCTGTCATTGCAGTCAGTCAGTTTGAGATCTGTTGAGCTATCCCTGACAAAATCTTAGTTATCCTAATAGAAGATGACAACCTAATACATGATACTTTGGGGGTCATTCATTGAGTTCTATCAAATCAAGACAAGGAACCACGGTTAGGCTACCCGTCTACTCGTCAGCATCACATGTAAGCTTGTCCATGCAACCTGCTGGAACGGCAAATAACAGATTCATCGGTTATGGGCTCGTCTCGACCGACAGCGCACTCCCTAAGTTCCGATCATGGGATTCACTAAAGCCCGCCTCTTAACCAAAGATGAATTATTAGAAGTTCAGCATGAGACTACCCTGAGAGGAGTGGATGACATATGAGCTATGGTACCTTGCAGTTATGGACACGTGCTGCTAATTCCTCATAACTAAAGCTGGTTTTGTGACATGGGGGGGGGGGCTCCACAATTCTGGGAATGCTCGTGGCCACTCTAAATGTATAGGCACAGCGCCACTGCCGCACACAATGTATAAATCTGATCTTCTCAAGCTGATTTAGACGTTCAAAACATTTTTCAAAAAATACATATTTGAATAGCATGGGCAAAGTACTTTTATTAGGTAAGAGCTGAAAAAGTTTTTTTTTAATGTTTTAATCATAATAATAATAATAATAGTGTGAATGTTACACTGATATTGCTGGTTTGTATTAATTGTCATTTATTTTTCATCAGTACAAATTTTTGGATGAGAAACCTCCACTTATCACCTATCTGTCCATCTACCCCATCTTCAGAAGACACTGCCATATACCTATACTCACCCCACAGTAGCTTGGCACCTGTCTCCTTGAGTCTTCTAAACCCACACTTAATCCACCTCCCTCTACCACTCCTACCTCAAACCTGCCTTCCCCCATAGCTCCTGTCGAAGATCATTTCAGTATTACTCATCATTTTCACCAGTAAATCAATAATCATAGTCAGTAATATTTTGCAAGCAGAAGTAACACACACACACACACACACACACACAAGCAGTTGATTTCTGCTGCTTTGATTAATGTCTGTTCAGTTGATTGAATATATGTTCAGTCATCAGCATAATTCACCATTTTTCATCAGTAATCATAAAGTTATGCATGCTTCACGGTAGTAGTTTTGATTATAGTTGCACAGCTGTATGTGTTATATGAATTTGAAATATGTATAACCAATGCCTGTATAGCCAATATCAGACTGTAAGAGGGGTGTAATCTGTCAGGGCACGTGGGCAGTATTTTCATTTGTCTGCCTTTAGGATGACCTATGACCCATTTAAAAAGTTCTCTTAAACAACTAAGTAGCTTTGAAGTGGTTATTTTGCAAAGTATGCCAACCAATGAGAAAATAGAAACAAGTAAGATGCAGACATTCTGCTATTGTACCATTGAAAAACAAGTCAGAAGCAGACATTACAGTATTGAACCATTGTACAAACCCCATTCCAATGAAGTTTGGAGATTGTCATCAACAGAAAAATTAATTCCCAAGTTTAAGACATTTTGCAGGAGAACTTAAGCCTCAGAGGATGTGTGATGCAACAGGACAACGACCCAAAGCACAGAAGTAAATCAACAACAGAATGGCTTCAACAGAAGAAAATACGCCTTCCGGAGAGGCCCAGTCAGTCCTGACCTCAACCCGAATGAGCTGCTGTGGCACAACCTCAAGAGAGCGATTCACACCAGACACAGATTATTGCTGAACTGAAACGGTTCTGTAAAGAGGAATGGCCCAAAATTCCTCCGGAGCGTTGTGCAGGTCTGATCTGCGACTACAGGAAACATCTGGTTGAGGTTATTGCTGCCAAAAGGAGGGTCAACCAGTTATTAAATCCAAAGGTTCACATACAACATTGCACTTTTTCCATCCCTGTTTATGTTGTGTTTAATAAAAATATGAAAACATAATTGCTTGTGAGGCATTAGTTTAGCAAGACTGTTGGTCTGTTGTTGTGACTTGGATGAAGATCAGATCACATTTTATCACCAATTTATGCAGAACTCAAGGTAATTTCAAAGTGTTCACATACTTTGTCTTGCAGCTGTACATGAAATCCCTAAATTCCTTGTAATTGCACATTGAGAAACAGTGTGATGATTTGCTCAGGAACCAGTCGCAAGAACCAAGCAATGCAGGAGATCTGATTTTATTGATCGGAGGGGAAACCCCCCGCAGGGCAGAGGGCAAAAAGGTACAAGGTCCAGTATCCAAAAATCACAGTCCAGTTGGGCAAAAACAGAGACAAAAAACCAGGGCAGCAATCACAGTACTCGTGGTCGGGCAAAAATGGGTTTGGTACACAGGCACAGGTGTATCAGAGAAGCAAAGCCAAAATCCAGTGGGCGTAATCCAAATCACAACAAGGGCAGCAATCATAGAATTCGTAATCGGGCAGAAAAGGGTCAAAAACACAGATGCAACAATAATCCAAAAATCACAAAGCCAAAAATCGTAAACAGGGACGGTCCAGTCAGAAGAGAATCACAGAGTACAAGGCGGAATAAACGTGGCACAAGCAAACTGAGAGAAACAATCTGACAAGTGCTCTGAAAAGACTCCTAAAATACACTCCAGGGGAATCACATGCTACACAGAACACAGGTGCTGGAAATGAGACTAATTACAAAGGAGGGAGCAAGAGGGAGAACCTAATCACATAAAATAGGCAAAAGCCAAAACGCGGACAGGGATCGCGAGACAATCCTATAGACCGACATACGGCTCCGGTAAAGGAGTTCTAACGTGGACAGATAATGAGAGAAAGGACAGCGCGAGCAGGTGTGGAGACCCGCAGAAACGCAGCAGAGAAGATTAGGGAGAGACAAGAGGCGGAGACTAGAACAGGGAATGTGCTGAGAGCTTGTAAGTGCAGCTAAACAATCCCTTAGTGCTCGTGAGTAATATATATAAATATATATATACAGTATATAAACACAATGTTAGTTTGTGTTAGTAACTCTCGCAAAATAACAAACTGTTAGTATGGGTTAGTAAAATAGAAAAGCAAGATGAAGGAAGTAGACGAGATTGGAAGGAAGGCTGAAATCCAGAAACCATTAAATCACCCGAAGAGTGGCGCACAATACCGGGGCTGTGAGCTGTGACAAGACAAGAGACCAGACAGGGGGAGACAAAGTGCAATGCATGGTGAAAAGCAAAACATGGACCGGAATCAACTATGATAAAAAGTAAAACATGGAAAAACTAAACTAAGACAATACAGGAATAAATCAAAGTAACCAAATCACAATTCAAATCACAATTCACATTGCATAGAATAGTCAGACATAGTAAAAATCCAAATATAAACAAGGCAAACAGATCATGGGCATGGCAAAGCAGAACAAGAACATGGCAGGGCAGAGACACGGCAGACAGACAGAATCACAAGACATTGTTCTTTTACTGTTGGACTATTTGCTCACGCAGTTGTTCACAAAGTGGCAAACCTCGCCCTATCCTTGCTTGTGAAATGCTGACCCTTTCGGGGATGCTCCTTTTATACCTAACCATGACACTCACCTGTTTCCAATCCACCTGTTCACCTGTGGAATGTTCCAAACAGGTGTTTTTTGAGCATTCCTCAACTTTCTCAGTCTTTTGTTGCCCCTGTCCCAGCTTTTTTGGAACTTGTTGCAGGCGTCAATATTCAAAATGCTTGAATATTTAAAAAAAAAAAAAAAAAACAATTTATCAGTTTGAACATTAAATATCTTGTCTTTGTAGTGTACTGAATTGAATATAGGTCAAAAAGGATTTGAAAATCATTTTATTCTCTTTTTAGTCACGGTTTACATAACGTCCCAACTTCATTGGAATTGGGGTTTGTAACATGAGAGGACAGAAAAACCATATTTGGAGGAAATTTCTGGTAATGAAGGTATAAACATTGTGTGTGAAAAGTGGAATTTCAGTTCCTTGTGCACAACAAGGCACTGGCTGATATACTGAAATAAAGTCTAGTTTTCTGAAGAGTCTGTCTCTCTCCAATTGTTTGAGGATAGGGGAACCTTGTAAATACGAAAACATTTCTGATTGGGAACTGCAACACACCTACAGCAAACCCACCCAGCCTGCCCTCAATCTGCACTGCACCCACAAACCCATCTACCTCCGTTCCAATCTGCAGTGCCACAACTGCACCCTCCTCAACTGCTGTAACTCTTCCCCTCCTCATCTGACAGAAAAGAACACACTAAAATGGTAATGTAAATCAATAATTCAACTCTGATAGTGCTTCTGGCCTATATTTCTCCCTAACATTTTTATTTTTCAGGAATCTGTTGTTTAATGACCCTTTCAGCAATTTTTCAACAGTCTTGCATCACCCATTGCACATCTAAAAGAACATGTGGATTCAAATCAAGTTTTTTTTCTGTTTGTTTGTTTTGTTTTTCTGGAGAAATAATAACTTTCTGTTTAAATATGATATATTTCACTACTTCAAAGTGCCTGAAATGTTTGGCCGTTTTTGACGGAGAATAATTTGAGGAAAGCGTAGAATAGGAACTTCTCAATGGCAAGTGGTTATGTTTTCGGACAGGTTAGAGAAACTAAGGCAGCATTGCTCAGGCAACAGAAGTCAGTTTTTCATCGAAAGGCTCTTTGTCGATCATCAACGGGGTTTTCGCACACAAAGTTAACTGCAGCGAGCATAATTTCGTCAATATTCTTGAAGAGAAAACACAAGTGCAGACATTTTTTCATGAGCTCTGAGACGGTGCGCGGGTATGGTTGAGTCTACACGGTCCTCATAAAGCATTTAAGTACGCCCCCGCCACAGCGATGCTCCACATTTGATGCGCAGTCGTGTAGATTGATAAATCGCATACTGACATGGCAGTCGATACTCAAACCCCCGCAGCTGTCGCTCCGGCGAAGGAACGCAAGAAGAGACAGTCAGGCACTGCAAAGAAGCCTACGACCAGCGTAGCGGACTTGATCGTGGGGATCGTCTCTGCCAGTAACGAGAAGGGTGGCGTGTCTCTGGCTGCTCTGAAGAAAACCTTGGGTGGGAAAGGGTACGACGTGAGGAAGAACAATGCGCGCGTGAAGATGGCGCTGAAAAATTTGGTGATAAGAGGCGTCCTTGTTCAGGTGAGTGGAACCGGCGCATCAGGCTCATTCAAACTAAATAAGAAGAAACCTGAGCCGAAGAAAGCGGCGAAATCAGGCGCCACGAAAGCCACGAAGTCCACGGCCAGAAGCAGAACACCAAAGCCGCAGAAAAAGAAGCAGTCGACGAAGGAGAAGAAGTCCACTGCAGCGAAAGTTACAGGGAAAGCAAAGAAAGACAAGAAAGCTGGCAATCGGAAAAACATTGAAAAGCCAGTGAAGACTTCGAAACTAGCAAAGCCCGCAAAGTCGAGATCAGTTAAACCCAAAACCGTCCAAGTGAAAAGCGCCAAAGGCAGGAAGACCGGGCCGAGTAAGAAGTAATGTTTCAAAAGCTACTGATCGGTAGTGACACCAGCACAAAAGGCTCTTTTAAGAGCCAACCAGAAGTTCTCAAAAGCGCAAGATCGAACCTAATTCGAGCCATGTAACGTCGCTGTGTCCTCGGTTACTCTCTGAATTAGTGTACCGAATCGTTCTCTAGTTGTTTTCCAAATTCCTGTACTCACTGTAAGATAAATGGTTAATTTGATTATTTGTATGCAAAATGTTCAGGGCAATGCATTAAGCATTTGTGGTAAAATACGGTTAATGGGTTGTCGTAGCCTGACTTTCCTGATGTGGTTGTGCTCAAACATGCATTTTATTTTTTGAGTCAAACTCACGATCAGTATTTGTTTTTAATCGATCGATTGCAATATTGAAGAAATGTCCCGGTCCCGTCCACAGAACCAGAATGACTGTCTCCTATCCTTTCTCTCCCTCCCCACCTCGGTTAGAAAAACAGCAATTTGTAACAAAGCAGAAAGCCGACAATCTAATCAGTCCAAGTTTACAGTTATTGTCAAACAGCAAAATACAACAAAATCAGAGCATCACATGTCGTCAATAGGAAAAAAAACCCTGAGAACTGTCCTGGAATATCCACATCTTTGCATCGACTCCTAACCACGCCATTTACGACAGTAAATGATATAAAATTTGAGCATAGAAGGCGATTCTTGTGGATTTTCCACGACAGTATTTTCTCCAACGAATGTTTATTTTCAGCCCAGGGTCAATAACTAAAACAATGGCTTGTAACCATTTTTCCTCAGAAGGCACCACGAATTTTTGTCAACAGTGCAATTAGTTGTCCAAATACGACAAGCGCGCAGGCCTAAATTATGCTGCAGGCTCCGATGCCGGGATGAATGTTATACTCCCAGCTACTTCTGAGGACAGGGATTGGAGCGCGTTTTTTATTTATTTATTTATTTATTATTATTATTATGAATTTGCTGTTGCCTTCCACACTTCTCTTCTCAGGCGAGACTGTTGCTTGCAAATTCTTTGTGAAAGAGCGAGTCATCAGGCTAATACTGCGATTTTTTAAATTGCATTTTCCCCTCAATGCCATTCCCTGGTTAGTCAGCAAGCGAACCGCATCCACTCCATTCCGAATTTGGAAACTTTTTATTTATTTATTAACTTATTTATTTATTTATCGCGGGTGTCATCTGATCATTATTTTTGAAACGTTTCCCTCTCTTCATTGGCGAGGTCTTACTTAAGTGTCCCAGGCTTTTTCCTCGCAGATTCTATTGAAGTATCAAAGCAGATTTTATATGCAGCTAAACTGTATCTGTAACAAATTAGTTCTTCATTTTAATATCGCCAAGCTTGCCCTTACCAACATTTTTTTGTTTCACGTCAGCCGATATGTGGGCGTGAACACTGAGAAACTGTCTTCCAATTTAGTTGGATAAAATGTCCTTGATACAACAGCCAATGAGCGCAAAGAAAGTTTTTCTATTTAAACGACCCGCCTGGCGATAGTCGGCACTCACATTTAGATCGTCAGAATCGTCTCAAAAATGAGTGGCAGGGGAAAACACACCGGAAAAGCAAGAGCAAAGGCTAAAACTCGCTCGTCTAGAGCTGGGTTGCAGTTTCCAGTCGGCCGCGTGCATCGATTGCTGAGGAAAGGAAACTACTCCGAGCGTGTTGGTGCTGGCGCTCCAGTCTACTTGGCCGCTGTACTCGAGTATCTCACTGCTGAGGTGCTGGAGTTAGCTGGAAATGCTGCCCGAGACAACAAGAAAACTCGCATCATTCCCCGGCATTTGCAGTTAGCCGTGCGTAATGACGAGGAGTTGAACAAACTTCTTGGCCGCGTTACTATCGCTCAAGGCGGTGTACTGCCCAACATCCAAGCCGTCCTGCTACCCAGGAAGACCGAAAAGACTGCAAAATCAAAGTAATTGCCGCACTGTTCTAGTAACGACTACATACCCAAAGGCTCTTTTAAGAGCCATTTCACATGAATTTAATGAGCGCAAAAACACCGTTTTATTATTACGACGGGTTGTAACACCAATGTCCACGGACGCACGAGCCCGGTAGTCACAATATGTATGCATCCTGTGATTCTCCGATATCTGTAGAAGCTTTGCTCCAATTTCTTGCGAGTAATTCCCCGGTCATGGTGTGTAGGGAACAATCAATGGTCATAGTCCTTTGGCAAAAAGCACGAAGGTCAGAATGTCTCTGAAGACGACAGATCAATTTTACAGCCTATTTGTCAGGTTCATGATCTGTGTATATTTGTAGTCGAGGCTTGCCTCTGAGGTGATTGGATAAACTCAGACGACCAATGCATCCAAAATATTTCCTGTTTGACGTTAATTGCAAGCCTTTTATATAATACCTGTAATAATTACATAAACTACCTTATAAAGACCCTCCACAGTAATATTTTAGAATGCATTTGGTGTTTTATACACACTCTGCATTTTTTATTTATTTAATTTCATTTATTCATCTTTTTTTTTCTTTAAAAAAAATCCACCTTGTAGCAGGGTTTGGTCGAATCTAAAGATGACTTCAAATATTTAGCTCACCAACTTATTCATTTCAAAACAAAATACACAGAGCATACACAACACCATATAAGAGATTCCAGATGAAATTGCAATCTTCATATGACTGTCACATGTAATTCTACCTTAACGGGAACCTTTCTTCATGTTTTGGGACTGTTATGTGGTCTCTAATTTCTGGAAGCACGTGAACTCGGGTTTGTCTGATTTACTTGGGAGTTTCATATGTACCTAATCCTGTCTTGTGTCTCCTGAATGATAACTCTAATCTCACTCTAAAGCAAATTCAAAGTAAAACGTTATTTGCTGGTTTTACATCCGCAAAGAAAACCATTATAAAGCACTGCTTTACACCTGATTTATGTTTAAAATTATTCTGGATTCAGCATAGAAAATCTCCAACGTTGGTTACGTATTCACGCCTCAATAAGGCTCGACTTCAAACTGCAACTGTCTGGAACTTATTCTTATCAACGATCATTTCCTGGATCAGGGAAAACGGCTGAGTTGTAGAAATATGTGTTTTAACCTGCCTTTTAGTATTATTACTCTTGCAACTAAGATAATATTAATATAACTATTATTCTGATCATAACATAGGAAAGTACATGTATCCATTTTTATGTATATATTTTTTCCTTCTCTTTCTTTCGCTCACTCTGATTCATCTCACCATTGCTGATGATTTTGTAATATCGTGCCTGTCCGCTCCCCCTGCTTGTCTAAAAATCAATAAAAATTTTTGACCCAATCCCCCCCCCCCCCAAAAAAAGAAAAAGAAATTCCGCCTTGGTTTTAGCGCGATATTCGGCGAACTAATCGGATGTGGTTTTTAAAAAAAAGTTTTAAAAAAGGGCGGCAGAGGGAGTCGGTTAAACGTCCCAATAGCCTCTGCCGATGACAGCTCTGACTCTCGACCAATGACGATTGTTAAGCTTCTGTCCAATCAGCTCTTCGCTGGGACTATTTATAGAGGTATGTTACAGTCAGATCAACTTATTCATCAGAACTGTCGGTAAGATGGCCAGGACTAAGCAGACCGCGCGTAAGTCGACTGGTGGTAAAGCACCCAGGAAACAACTTGCCACGAAGGCAGCGCGTAAGAGCGCGCCCGCAACAGGCGGTGTGAAGAAGCCTCACCGTTATCGGCCCGGCACAGTTGCTCTGCGAGAAATCCGTCGCTACCAAAAATCAACCGAGCTGCTGATTCGGAAGTTGCCCTTTCAGCGCCTTGTGAGAGAGATCGCACAGGATTTCAAAACCGACCTTCGCTTCCAAAGCTCTGCTGTCATGGCTCTTCAGGAGGCTAGCGAGGCGTACCTGGTCGGTCTGTTTGAGGATACGAACCTGTGCGCCATCCATGCCAAGAGAGTGACCATCATGCCAAAGGATATTCAGTTGGCCCGCCGCATCCGTGGAGAGCGTGCATAGGCTGCTTATTGGTGCGTACAAATCCAATGTCAAAAGGCTCTTTTCAGAGCCACTCAAATACTTACGAGAACAGCAAAATTGCCCATGTCATATTTGCGCTTCATTGTTGTATGTCAATGGTGGTCGCTATTGCATTTTTCCTTGGCTGGCGTAAATAAGGCTTAGAATTATTTCACTCGCTCTGTTCTAAAGGAGCAGTCATTCATTATGCGCAACACCTTTTAACTTCTGACCCGATTACTGTGTTGAAGCTCAAATACCTAAGGAAATATAACTACCGTCTTTCCCAGTAGGATTTTACGCTCCCATCCCCGTTTTTATTTATTGTTCAAAACTAAGACCGTTAGCTTGTCTATTATTACTATTTTAAAATACAGTATTAAGTCGTGGCTGTCCTGAATTAGAGCAGATCATGATGCTTACTGGATCCGTCATCGTTACCTT
The DNA here is from genome assembly GCA_029721435.1 of Gymnothorax reevesii. NCBI lineage: Eukaryota > Metazoa > Chordata > Actinopteri > Anguilliformes > Muraenidae > Gymnothorax > Gymnothorax reevesii. The sequence continues at coordinate 8,084,220 of CM056588.1, forward strand.
CATCAAAATGCTGTTGAAGCAACAACATACATTGCAATTTTATATGGCAAAAATCATGTCCAACTGACAAGTTATTCTCATCAACAAACTCCAAAATCAATACTGGCAGCAGAAAGTGATTGTACATATAGCCTAGAAATCTAGACGTACCCTACCGGTAGTCTGGCTAGTCAGGCAAGATGGAACAGGTTTTGCTTTTCATTTACTAGGCACTTACTACCACCCACTGGACTTTGTATGCATTACATTTGTACATGGATTTACCCTTAGATTCCACTGGGCGCGTATCTGCAGCATACGTGAGCGACACTATTTTGCTCCGTCTTTACGCGGCTTCATGTTCCAGTGAGAGCGAAAAGTTAGCGCAGCGTCCTGACAGCTGATGCAATCGACCTCAAATTTCGCTTTTTTCGTCATTTTTCGATGATATTTGTCCTCCCATCACGGGAGAGGAGGCTGCGAACCTAAATGCCTTCTGATTTTCTGCTTTAATTGCATTTACAGTTTTTTTCAATCGCTTGGCGACATCGATCAATACTGAAGCGACTTTCTCACAACTCTTCACACTGCTAGCACACCATAGGTCCATGCAGCCCAGACTCCGATGCTTTCATGCCTTGCATCAACACAAAAAAACATTGGTTTGACACTTAAGACATTCAATGACATCAGCCTTCAAAATTCATTAATTCTTTTTTCACTCTAATGCAAACACAGGCAAAACCATGTGCATCTGCAGCCAATTTTGCAAATGCTTATAGAGTATTAATAAAACAGTTACATTGTATTGCAAAATGTTACAAGTATAAGAGGACAAATTTTCCAAATTACAAACACCCAATTGAAATTATTACTATAAAATTCTAAAATAAATGGTTCTGGAAATAAAATGTCAAATATCATTTATTGAAATTATGCAAATGAGACCAACCACAGGTGATGCCCATCTCTAGTTTGTGGCCTACTTAGGTGTTTTCTCTTGATAATTTTATTGCCACCTATAAAAGGCCACACCTTTGGGATGTGTTTTACACCGAAACTTCAAAATGGAGCTTGCAAGAGAAAGGGGAGAAAGAGTGGTACGGAGAGGAGTCCGTATGCGTGGTGGTGGCGATGCAAGACAACAGCAGACAAGACAAAGGGCTGAGGTATCTGATTTGGGCTACTATAATTGAACATGTCGTCAACCATGGCCTAACATTGAGAGAGGCAGGTCTGTGAGTGCAGCCAAATCTGGCCGGTCAACAGTGGCATCAATTATCAGTCTTCTGGGAAACCAGCAGGTAAGATTCAAATATATTCTGAAATGGCTTTCATTGCATATTAGAGTAGTGGTCTACAGTTGGCCTTGAGAAAATGTATTGCTTGTGTGTAATTTATGCTGCATTTCTTTATAGGACCCAAACACTACCTCACTCTGGGGGTAGAATCTTCAGTGATGTGCAGGAAACTGCAATAGTTTAGATGGTTATTCAAAACAATGCCATCAAACTCAAAGAAATAAAAGAATTCTGGAAGACGACCAGACATTTTGGAATATACTAAATGTAAGCGTTTCAACTATTGCCCGTGCCCATCAAAAACAGAAACTTTGTAATTTTTTGCAAATATTAGCTCATTTGGAATTTGATGCCTGCAACATGTTTCAAAAAAGCTGGCACAAGTGGCAAAAAAGACAGAGTTGAGGAATGCTCATCAAACACTTATTTGGAACATCCCAAAGGTGAACGGGCTAATTGGGAACAGGTGGGTGCCAAGATTGGGTATAAAAGCAGCTTCCCTGAAATTCTCAGTCATTCACAAACAAGGATGGGGCGAGGGTCACCACTTAGTGAACAAATGCGTGAGCTGATTGTCGAACAGTTTAAAACAACATTCCTCAATGAGCTATTGCAACAAATTTAGGGATTTCATCATCTACGGTCCGTAATATTGTGAAAAGGTTCAGAGAATCTGGAGAAATCACTGCACGTAAGCGACAAGGCCGAAAACCAACACTGAATGCCCGTGACCTTTGATCCCTCAGGCGGTACTGCATCAAAAACCGACATCAGTGTGTAAAGGACATCACCACATGGGCTCAGGAACACTTCAGAAAACCACTGTCAGTAACTACAGTTCGTCGCTAAATCTGCAAGTGCAAGTTAAAACTCTACAATGCAAAGCGAAAGCCATTTATCAACAGCACCCAGAAACGCCGCCGGCTTCGCTGGGCCTAAGCTCATCTAAGATGGACTGATGCAAAGTGGAAAAGTGTTCTGTGGTCTGACGAGTCCACATTTCAAATTGTTTTTGGAAACTGTGGACGTCGTGTCCTCCGGACCAAAGAGGAAAAGAATCATCCGGACTGTTTATAGGCGCAAAGTTCAAAAGCCAGCATCTGTGATGGTATGGGGGTGTATTAGTGCCCAAGGCATGGGCAACTTACACATATGTGAAGGCACCATTAACGCTGAAAGGTATTGGAGCAACATATGTTGCCATCCAAGCAACGTCTTTTTCATGGACGCCCCTGCTTATTTCAGCAAGACAATGCCAAGCCACATTCTGAACGTGTTACAACAGCATGGCTCCGTAGTAAAAGAGTGCGGGTACTAGACTGGCCTGCCTGTAGTCCAAACCTGTCTCCCATTGAAAATGTGTGGTGCATTATGAAGCATAAAATACGACAACGGAGATCCCAGACTGTTGAACAACTTAAGCTGTACATCAAGCAAGAATGGGAAAGAATTCCACCTGAAAAGCTTCAAAAATTGGTCTCCTCAGTTCCCAAACGTTTACTGAGTGTCGTTAAAAGGAAAGTAACACAGTGGTAAAAAGGCCCCTGTGCCAACTTTTTTGCAATGTGTTGCTGCCTTTAAATTCTAAGTTAATGATTATTTGCAAAAAAAAAAAAAAAGTTTCTCAGATTGAACATTAAACATCTTGTCTTTGCAGTGTATTCAATTGAATATAAGTTGAAAAGGATTTGCAAATCATTGTATTCTGTTTTTATCTATGATTTACATAACGTGCCCACTTCACTGGTTTTGGTTTTGTACCTTGAACCGTTCCAGCAGGCCATAAGGGCTACCCATCCCAGGGTGGCGAGTGGCTAAAGGTGATGGTGTTCAAGGATCACATCACCATCGTCACCACAGACAGTCAAATCCATCACTGTTGCTTCCACTCGCACCCTGGTCAACAGGGACAAGAGTGAACTGTTTCTGTCTCCCCTTTGGAGCGAATCGCTAACTGTCTCCTGTAGAGGAAATCAGTGCTGGAGGGGAGCCCTTTACCACATTCAAAACAAGATCTGGAGACAGAACGTGCAGCCCCTGACCATGGCGGGTAAGTTCACAGTCCTTAAGACAATTGCCATCCCCATTCTCCTCTATGTGGGGCGGGTTTTTCCCCCAGGCAAAGCCATCACCAGACAAATTTCTAGCATGGCCTTTCATTTTGTCTGTGGGACCAAAATGGAAATATTGAGAAGAGCAACCCTTCTCGAGGAGGAGAAGAATGAGGGCTGGGAGGGTCTCATATAATGTGACAATAATTATGAAACAGAGTCCGGCCACTCTTGTCCAGAACACTGGAAAGATGAGGAAGGTGCCATGGTACCCCCTTCCTCAGGGTGATGGGCTTGGGCACGCTGGAACGAACAGTTCTGTATCAGACCCTCCTTATGTCCATCAAGCTTTAAAGGACTTTGTCTATAGGGCCGGCCTGACCTTGGGGAGTTTCAAAATCATTCGGCTCATTTAAGATCTGGACAAGCAGGAGAATTCCCGAGGAGCAGACCGGCTTGAGACCCGCACGTCATCTGGGCAAATCTGTCACTCATAAATGTTTGACAAATAAACAAAAAGACATTGCCCTGATCACAGCTCACTGGTGTAACCCCACAAGGGATTTTCTGTATCGCCAGCACTTGGCCCTGACTGAGCACTGCCCCCATAGGTACAGTGAACTGGAGTATGTGGGGGAGAATTATTATTGCTCATATGTTTTCTGAGTGAAGTGTTCAAGCTCACAGTGCGGTTGTTTTGTGCTCTGCTTGAGACATTGTACTCTGTGTAAACAAAGGAGCATTGCGGTGCAGAATGTGTCTTAGGATCAGAGGAAGATGCTGAGAGGTAGAGACCCAGCGTCACAATGAAAATATATGCGTGCAGGTGTGTGTGTGTGTGTGTGTGTGTGTGTACTGCTTGTTTTACGAAGAGGGAAAGTAAACATCTGGGACATACACTGCAGAATGAAGGCACAGAACATCTCAAGGCTTAAAGATAAAAGACATGGCATCAGCATTTGAACAGATAATGAGGAACTGGACAATGAGCGTGTAACAAACAACATGCCACACACACACACACACACACACACACACACACGGTATTTAAGCAAGCTGGGAAAGCACTTTGCGGAGAGAGTCTTTCTGATTTCTAAGTGAGTAATGAGATTATTTATATTATGACTACAATATTTATTAAAGTATTTTATTTATTTAAAGATATTCATTACGTTTTCGTGCTCTGTTAAAGGTTTTTGATTTTTCCTCTACAGTTAACTATTTGTGTGTTGTTTTGTTTAACCGTAAATTGTACTAGACCCAGAACTTTGTGCTGTACTGTTAAACTGTACGCAATACAGTTCTGGGTATCTGGTACAGGTTCTAGGTATGTGGTGTTGTTCAACTTTTCAAAATGCCCAGAAATGTCAAAATCCCCAGAAAGTTGTGTGCTGTAATGTTACATTGTAAATTGTATGAGACCCTGAACTTTGTGCTGTATTGTTTAACTGTATTAACTGTAGAGGTCTGTTCCTCCCGTTTGTCCTTTTTTGTCCCCCACCGCCCCCCACAAGTATGTGCACCATCTCTTGTGGGAGTGCCCCATGGCCAGGCGGGTCTGCGGCCTTGTTGTCTCCTCTGTCTGTCAAATTAATTACTGCTCAGGTCCTTTACAGTCCATGGGAGGGGTGCGGAACATCTCTGAGCCAGCGTCAGTGGAGGATTATAAAAATCATCAAACGGGCCCGGTTGGAGACGAGGAACATCAATGTCTGCCAAAAAAACATCGAAAGACCTGGTCGCTCACCAGGAGCCGAGTGCACCAGCTGGGCCTACGCCTGAGTGTAACGTTGGGAATTGGGGGGGGGGTCACACAGACACATTCTTTATGACTACAATTAGTCCTGGCTAGTTCTCAATCATAATTGGCAACTGAAGACACGGTTTCTCTCCGTATGCGATCTAAAAGCAATGAAATCATGGGCTAAATTCAGTACAGAAAAATAATTAACTTATTAATAGGCCAATGCTTTGCCTTAATTGAACTGAGTCTGTTCCGCAATCTAATGAAATATCGCCTCTCCTTCTCGGTATTGTGTGGGTTGATAAAAAAAAGTGGCACTTGGCAGTTAAATAGGCTATAAAAAGCATGCAGATGAATGATTGCCATCTTGCTTCATCGGAGAGAATAAGCAGCACCTGCTCAGTGTGGAGTGTTCTCGAAGTGAAACTTTTGTTAATCATGAATATAACTGGAACAGGTCAGGACTAATAATTGTTTTAAACGGATGTTTTGTGCATCCCAATTCTCAATTCAGACTCCGCCACTGTACTGATTTTATCCCATGATTTCATCACTGTTAGATCGCATGTGGATAGAAACCGTGTCATCAGATACCAATTACGAGAGGGATTAGCCGTTGTGCAAATAATGTTACGGCCCATCCTTATAGGCACAGCTGCTCTGCACTGTGCATTGGCACAGCTGTGCGAATTCAATAACTTGACCCACTATTGGCACAGCGGCTGTGCCAATAGCCACTCTGTTAACGATAGCTGGAAAACACATCAATGAAGGAAAATGTTTGAGAACTAGCCAGGACTAATTGTTGTCATAAAGGATTTTGTAATCCCTCCTGCGTCTGTGTGTGTGTGGTGCGGCACGCTGTTGGGCTTCCCTCTTCTGTGGGGAGGTCAATTGAGTCCGCGAAATTGCAACATTGTATTTAAATTCAAATTTGGAATGAGAGTATATGCGAAATCCACACACCTTTGGCACATTGTGACTGACGTGACACATCGTGACTGTTTAGCACCATATTCACTGCACAGATTCCCTGCAAAGGAGGACGACGTTCGCCAGCAGTGGATTGTACATATCAATCGCAAGGATTTTGTAATAAGGTGGTGAAACGCATAGCTGCATAATTAACACAAACATTTGAATAGCTAATATCACCATCAATACAAAACATTCCAGAATCTGCCACCTGTAAAAATAGAGTATTTATTTGAATCTGGCTAGGATAAGAGTTATCCTCCATCACAATCATTATTCATGGACGGACTGATTGATTTCCATACCCACTGTTTCTGCCTGTTTGTGTTGGTGTTATTATTATTATTATTATTATCCCCTGGCATAAAATGCGGGGGGATGTAGGCATTGCCTCGTTCGTCTGTCCATAATCATTTTGTTTCCAGAGCAGAACTCGGAAACTATGCAAGATATCAGCACCAAACTTGGCACATGCATTCTATGTATAGCCTAGATGTGCCTTTTGGTACTTTGGAAATTTCGGGATTCCTCTTTTTGTCGTTTCCATGGAAACAAATCTGGACTTAGTGAAAATTAGACTGTGTTCGTTTCCTGAGCAGAACTGAAAAACTATGTAAGATATCAGCACCAAACTCGGTAGATGTATGCTATGTATAGTCTAGATGTGCCTTTTGCTACTTTGGAAACTTCAGGATTACCATTTTTATCCCCCCAGCAGCATCAAAACGAAAAAATAGGAAAGGTACTGTAAGACGTGGAATTCAACCCCCCCCAAAAAATGAGAATCCACCCCCCCGCTCAACAAAATGAGAATCAGCCCCCCAGACATCGGTCTGCCACCACACATGTGCCCCGATTTTCTCCAAAAATTCTGTGAGAAACACTGCAGCTGTAAACAAACCCAAACATGTACCCTAAGCTCCGCAAAGCCTACGTCTGGTCTAACCGCAGCCTTATCAACCCAACTTTGCAGACACACACAATACCTCTCCAATTAGCTTCAACACAAGCATACCGATCAGAATTACGGCATCCAAGTTAACCAGGAGCATTTTTTAAGTAGCATGGCATGCAAACTAACCTGCAGCAGCTGGTAACCCAGCGTTCAAAACAACGACAGAGACGAACGTTACCCTGCAATACAGGTTTTACGTTACCGTGAACAGATGTACCAAGCATCCAAATTACAAGGAAGTATAAAAAGTTACCTTCAAGTGAAGTTTATATTCTGGTCCCCTGATATTACTTTTACATATTTAGGACACAAACATTACCAACAGTAACTTATATAAGTTAGCTGCAGTGCTACAGCCACATTCAACAGGCTATAATTTAGGTAGGCTTGTGCAGTAAAGCAACACAAACTGCTTCCGCGTCTGTTAATCACGGAAAGTTGCTATCGATCCAGGCTTTATTTTCAGATATTTTACAAAGCCTGCATTTGAGGCCAGTTGTTAGAGCTAACTATTGTTAGTGGTCCTGCAAGCCATCTGTAACACGATAGCTTCACTTACATTATTTGCTGTTATATCCTTACTTACAGCTTGTGTCTCCGAGCGCTTGATCGATGCAACTGCTTCAGGTTTGAGAAGCAGCTGAAACGCTTATCCTGTGTCGAATTATCCTTTATTGACAAAGCTGTCTTTGGTGAAATGCTGAGCACAAACAGCTTATGTTCCCTTTGGCCGTGGCTGTTTGCGGCCAGCAAGAAAAAAAGCTACCCACTGATTTCTGGTAGCATCGTCTTTTGGAAGAGAAATAGGTGTTTTTCTTCGCTTCCAAAAGTAAACGGACAAGCAGCTGCTGGGGAGATACTGACAAAACAGCACCTCAAATGATCTGCAGTTCTTCTTTTGTATTTCCAAAGTGTAGACGCTACTAAGGCGTAGTATGATCTGCTGTTGTTAGTGCCTGCTAGAATAGTCTCCAGTGTGGGCAGGTCCAGTGCCATGATTGGCTCTGGCCAAGTCTGTATTAACTGGACCTGACGTAAGGTTTTTCCCAGATCTCGTGAAGATCTCGGGACAAGCTGTTCAGAGAAGAAATCACGTTCACAAAATCACATCATTGGATTACAGCAAAACCCCTGCATCTTCTGTTTAGAAACTTTTCAGAGGTCGAGTATGGACATCCAACATTATAACATTACCTATATGTACAACCCCAATTCCAAAATAGTTGGGACAAGTGAAAATTGTGAATAAAATCAAAATGTAATGACTTTCAAATCATACCAGCCAGTATTTTATTCACAATAGAACAGAGATAACGCAGCAAATGTTGAAACTGAGAAATTTTACAATTTTATCCGCAAAATGAGCTCATCTCAAATTTGATGGCTGCTACAGGTCTCAGGGGAGGCCTTTCTCCTCTTTAACCCGGAGATTTCCAACAGGAATGTCAAATTTGGACTCGTCTGACCACAGGACAATTTGCCACTTTGCTACAGTCCATTTTAAATTAGCCTTGGCCCACAGAACACGGCAGCGCTTCTGGATCATGCTCAACAATGGGTTCTTTTTTGCATGATAGAGTTTTGGGTGGCATCTGTGGATGGCATGGCGGACTGTGTTTACAAACAGTGCTTTCTTGAAGTATTCCTGGGCCCATTTAGTAATGTCAATGGCAGAATCATGCCGGTGAGTGATGCCGTGACGTCTGAGGGCCCGAAGATCAGGGGCATCCAGTAAAGGTCTTCGGCCTTGTCCCTTATGCACAGGGATTTTTCCAGTTTCTCTGAATTTTTTGATGATGTTATGTACTGTCGATGATGAGACCTTCAAAGCCTTTGCAATTTGACGTTGAGGAACATTGTTTTCAAAGTATTCAACAATTTTTTTTTAACGCAGGCCTTCACAGCTTGGAGAGCCTCTGGCCATCTTTACTTCTGAGAGACTCACCCTCTCTAAGACATCCCTTTTATAGCCAATCATGTTACACATCTGATGTCAGTTAATGTAATTACTTGCAAAATTTTCTTTTTACTGATTCTCTTAGACATTAATTGCTTTTTCAGTCCTTTTTTGCCTGTGTCCCAACCTTTTTGAGACCTGTTGCAGCCAGAAAATTTCAAATAAGCTCATTTTGTCGATTAAAATGTCTCCGTTTCAACATTTGAAATGTAATCTATGTTCTATTGTAAATAACATTTTTGCTCATGTCCAGGGCTGACTGCAATAAACAGTTATGTCCAATGTATAATATCTGGACATAACTGTTCATTGCAGTCAGCCCTCGATGTGACCTCAAAGACATTCATTTTCATTTTATTCACAATTTACACTTTGCCCCAACTATTTCTGGATTGGGGTTGATTTGAGTTGTATTAAAAGAAGGATCGGCATAATAGGTCCCCTTTAAGGAGTGCAACACTGAAGCGCTCAAGCGTGCAAAGGGTGGCAGTGCTCACTCCGTCTTATCGAGGGTGTGAACGCTACATGAAAGCTAAACAGGTTCAGAATGTGAGGGAATAGCAGAGTGTATCTTATGTACAGGCAGTCAAGAGGGTTGTAGGGGAACAGGAAATGTATGCTGGTCAGGGAAGAGTCAGGAGAGTTCGACAGATAATGGCTTCAGTGCAGCCGGCGGTGGGGTCCAACATGAACAGTTGAAGTTTTCATACATTTATCGTGGACCTGTGGGTAGGGGCCAAAACAATGGATAGGGGATAAAAATTGTGGTTGAAACAGATGATAGATTTCTTAGTTCGAAACAACTACCACCTGAGCCTCCAGCTTGCGCACAAATTAAATGAATATTAGGGCTGTAGTAACATCCTACTAACATACGGGTCATGTCAACAAGCCACCCGGTTAGACCCAGTTTGAGCGAATGCATTCACGACATTCATTGCAAATAAGCTATCGGCATTGTCACCACGGAAGTGACCTATTGATAGCGAATCGGAGCTCGCATACCTTTCAAATGATGGGATACCACATTCAGAATTACTGTCATCTAGCAGAATCGTTAGCGCCTTCATGATTGCGCTCTGATATTATTATACTTCACGTTTCGCTGCCTGCTCATTTTGTTGCGTGGTACTGAAGTGATATTGTGTTGGGGGTAAAAACGGTCAAAAGCCGATTTTCTTCCTGTTAAGTGGTTATGCTGCATGAGCACGTTGCGATTTGATAGCGTGGGCTCTTTACGGCGTTGATATGCGCAGCTTTTCCTCGGCCTTTAGGCCAAACAAAGTCAGAGGGGATTATCACAAAAATAAAGAAGAAAAATTTGGTAATGATTACCTGTTGGCGCACTTTATGTCAACCTGAATGATGTTCTCGAAGCAAATCCTCTAATCGTGCTTGAAGCAAAGGATGCCGGCCACAAAAGGCTCCCAATACGCCCGCTTCCTATCGACAAACCGGGCCCATTTCTTCGCTGACAACTTCCTAAGAAAGTCGAGCAGCCTAGTGTCCTCATGTCCGCAGAATCTTGTGACGCACCGTGGCGGCATTGTTAACAAGAGCAGTCAGAGACAGCAATATACGCCCGTCACGCAACAGTTTGTTGGGAAGGTACATCTTCACTTTGTGTCCTTAGTTTGTTTGCCTCAGCATGTTTTTTAGCTTCTCTCTTTCAAATTTCTTCATTCTGTCGCCTTACTTTGTATACTGTTTTTGTCGATTTCGGGGCATAAAAGGGTTAATTTTCAGAAGAAGGGTGATCCAATCAGGCTGGTTTCAGAACTCATCAAAGTTCCACGTGACGTGGTCATGCTGTGTGAATTGTATTGTCAACATAAGCAACGGATAGCACTGATCTATATAAGTGACGGATAGACTCTTTTTGTCGATGTCTGGGCATGAAAGGGTTAATTTTGAGAAGATCATCAAATTTCCACCTGATGTGATCATGCTGTGTGAATTTGGATAAAATCGATTGAGAATTGGCGGAGCTATTGTGAACACAAGCAACGGACAGACAGACATCATGATTCCATAATACTACCCGTCTTGACGGGCGTATAATAAAAATGATCTAATGTTCAGAGGGCAAAACACGCTACTCAGTCACGTCTGCGGCTTCATATGACGTCATCAGCATGCATGTTAATATACACTTACAAGTACAAAATCCTCTATGGAAACGCTATAGTTCAAATTCTTTTCTATCCCTAAAATTTCGGTCAGTTATTTTAGATCTCAATGGGTCATGATTTATCACAAATTTGGGACATTTTTGACAAGATGTCAGTTCACCTTGAAGGTAGGCTACTGTTGTTAGAATTGACCTGAAATGAAGGACCAAAAACACAGTTTAAAGTTCAACAATTTTACTATAGTAATTCAGGAGGTAAAAACATGAGTACAATAAGGTAAATTAATGTGCAGAGATACAGACAAATGGAAGATAGGCTTCAAACCATCAAATAATACAGAAACCATATACAACTGATGATCTTTAGCAAAGAATTGGAAAGAAGAATAGTCAGATAAACAGATGCTCTGGTCATAGGACCAGAGGGCTGAGAGAGCAGCCCAGAGCTCTTCCAAGTCCCCATCTTTATAACTCGTTGTCTCTTTGTTGTCAATCTTCCGATTCTTTATGATCTCCAGCAGCAAAACTCCTTCAGTCTAAAAACATGCATGAACTCTACTCGACCAAGGTCTCTCCATCGCAGTCACATCATTTATTGCTTCAGGCATCAAAAGATATCTTATCAAGGAACATAAATCATTTCTGATCCTTGAGACGTCTGTCCTCCAAGGGCTTTCAAGCAGAAGAGGAGGATTCATAGTTGCTAATTCTCCATTTCTATTTTTTTTATTTCTATTAATTAATAGGCACAGCTGGGTCTTGCAAGATATTTATATCGCGGCCCCTTTCACTGTTTGCAGGTTCCTGCATTCTTTCAATGTGACGTACAGAAAGTCCCTGGAAAACCAGCACCTCAGATTCATATTGCTTTAGATATATACAATGTTTCAGTTAATATCAGTTTAAGCTTGATTATTAATGCATCTGGATATATAATGCTTGATTAGTAATGTATTCAGATATATAATGAATACAACAATTCAGCAATGACTAAATATGGTAATGCTTCTGTTAGTAATACATCGATAATACATTGCAATGCTCATGCATTTGAAGAAACTTGATTATTAAGGTTACATAGATTAATATTTTCCCACAGTACTGATAGGAAGTCAAATGGTGTGCTTCAGTTTGTGACCTTGGATTTTACCTTTAGCCTTCGTCTGAGGATTAAACTGAAAAAAATGCCCCGTATGACATGTATATTTGCATTTACAGCTTCAATTTGTATGAGAGATTAATTGGAAGTCATAAATTGTACATCAGTTTGTGACCTTAGATTTGACCTTTGACCTTGGGTTCTTGCTTAATATTACATTCAGACCTTAGGTGTTTATTGGGGACTAAGAGAAATTCAAATATCGTGCATCAGTTTGTGACCTTGGGTTCAAGGTCAGTGTGGAAAATATGTTGTATCTTGCTATTTATTGCATTTAATGCACAGGTTTGTGTTTAGGATTGATAAGAGGCTATGTACTGCGCATCAGTTTGTACCTTGGATTTGACCTTTATCCTTTGTGTAAAGGTCAAACTGAAAAATTTCCCATATCTCCCTTATAATTGTATTTAAAGCTTAGGTTTAAAATACGGCCTGATAGGAAGTCATATATTGCGCTTAAGTCTGTGACATTGGATTTGGGTTTAAGGTTGAAAATAAAACTACGTGTACTTCACTTACTATTGCCTTAAAATCATAGGTTCTCATGTAGGGCTAATAGGAAGTAATCTATTATGCATCAGTTTGTGACATTGGATTTAACCTTTGACTTTGGGTTCAAGGTCAAACATGAAGATATCCCATATCTTACTTTCCATTCCTTATAATACTTAGGTTTGTAAATGGAACTAAAAGGAAGTCTCATGTAGAACATCAATTTATGACATTGGATTTGACCTTTGGCTTGGGTTCAAGGTCAAATAGGAAGATACCCTATATCTTACTTTTTCATAGCTTATAATGCTAAATTTTTTAAATGGAACTAATAGGAAGTCTTATCGATAACATTAGATTATGCCATCAGATTTGACCTTTGACTTTGTGTTGAAGGTAAATGGAGGAAATGCCCCATATATTGCTTGTTATTACATTTAGATCTGAACTGTTTATTCAAAACTAATATGATACCATAACATGTATCACTTTTGGACTTTGGATTTCATCTTTAAGCTGTGCTTCAAGGTCAAACAGGAAAATGCTCTAAATCTCACTTGTTTTTGTATCTAGAGTTAAGGTTCATATGAGTGTCTAAGAGGAAGTCATATATGGTGAACCAGTATTTGTCCAAGGATTTGAACTCTGACCTTAGGTTCAAAGTCAAACACAACACTGCCCTGTATTTTGCTTATTACTATAGCTCCAGACAAAGGTAGAGATGCTATGAATTTATTTTTGCTCAGTTGTCATTTCCAGGCAATTATGTCCCGAGTTTGTTCTTACTTGGCATAGGTACTGGTGGTGGTAAGCCTATTCATTTTGGAATAGTAATTAAAAATTGGATAGTCAAAAATAATACAGGTAACAGTGCTCTCCACTAAAAGTTTCAATGACTGGACGGTAGGCGGCGTTCTTTTGCGAGCGGGTTCGTTTTGTTGAGTGGGGGTTGTGTTTCATTTCATTGATATTGCGCGATTGAGCGCGTGATCACTCAGAAAATTAATGATTGTGGAGAACCCTGAGTAATATGAGTGATCAATTTTAACAGGGCATATTGGTCAATCAGTCAGAGAGGGATGAAAGCACACGTGTACCCTACCTATTGGGTTTGGGGATAAATATGACAATTTACGTTCAATATTACATAAAATGAATGATTACATTTAGAAATTGGCAATGTTTTTATTGAATGTTCTCACTGAAGTTTTGAAAGTGCTGGATAAAGTTTAATTAAATTATCTGACATACATATTGAATGCAAAGATTGTGTTTCATTCGGACCGTTTCTGAAAAAGCGACAAAAAAGTAAAACAACATTTCAACAACAATAATAATAATACAAACCACAATTCCAATGAAGTTGGGACGTTGTGTAAAATGTGAATAAAAACAGAATACCATGATTTGCAAATCCCTTTTGACCAATATTCAATTGTGGACACGACAAAGACAATATATTTAATGTTCCAACTGATAAACGTTATTATTTTTTGGCAATATCCACTAATGGTGAATTTAATGCCTGCAACACGTTCCAAAAAAAGCTGGGACAGGGGCAACAAAAGACTCTGAAAATTTAGAAATGCTCAAAAAACACCTGTTTGGAACATTCCACAGGTAAACAGGTTAATTGGAAACAGGTGAGTGTCATGATTAAGTGTAAATGGAGCATCCCTGAAAGGCTCAGTCGTTCACAAGCGAGGGTGGGGCGAGGTTAATCACTTTGTGAACAACTGCATGAGCAAATAGTCTAACAGTTTAAGTTTCTCAGCGTGCAATTGCAAGAAATTTAGGGATTTCTTCATCTACACTCTTAAAAAAGGGGGCTCTTGAGGGTGCTATGTAGTACCATTGGGGTTCATTGCTAAAGAAATGGAACCTTTAGCTCAAAAAAGGTGACATTTCCTTCACGAGAGGATTTTTTGAACTTCAACGACCGTTTATGGAACCTTCCAGGAGACACTCATCCTACACCCCACGCTGCTCCTGTTGTGCAGGTTGGCGCCTTGCATGGCAGCCACCGCCATCAGGGGCGGAGGCATAATTGTAAAGCGCTTTGGGGTCATGTCATGTGAGTAGAAAGTGCTATATAAATGCCATCCATTTACCATTTCAACTGAAAAATAAAGGTAAAAGGTCTGGGGAATAAATAAATTTTTTTAATGTGCTATGTAGAAGCCTTTTTTTAAAAAAGAAATGTAAGAACCCCAAGGGTTCTTTAAATTGAACCCTCTGAAATGGTTCTACAGGTATATAGAACCTTTTGAGGGTACCATATATGTACCAAGCTATAGAACCTTTAAAGGTTCCTTATGGAACCTTTTGTTTTTAGAGTGTACAGTCCATAATATCAATTATAGATTCCGAGAATCTGGAGATATCACTACACGGAAGTGGCAAGGCCAAAAACCAACATTGAATTCCCTGTCTGTCAGTCCCTCAGGCAGCACTGCATTAAAAACCGGTATCATTCTGTCAAGGACATTGCCATGTGGGCTCAGGAACGCTTTGTAAAACCATTGTCAGTTAACACATTTTGTCGCTACATCTACAAGTGCAAGTTAAAACTCTACCATGCAAAGCAAAAGCTTTATCAACAACACGCAGAAACACGGCCGGCTTCTCTGGGCCTAAGCTCATCTGAGAAGAACTGACGAAAAGTGGATAAGTGTGCTGTGGTCTGACGAGTTTTTGGAACTCATGGACTTAGAGTCCTCTGGGCTAAAGAGGAAAAGGACCACCCAGATTGTTAAAAGCACAAAGTCCAAAAGCCAGGATCTGTGATATATGGGGATGTATCAGTGCTCATTGCATGGGTAACTTGAACATTTGTTGAGGCATCATTAATGCTGAAAGGTACATACAGGTTTTGGAGCAACTTATGTTGCCATCCAAGCAACATCTTTTTCAGGGACATCCCTGATTATTTCAGCAAGACAATGCCAAGCTGCATTCTGCACACGTTACAACAGCGTGGCTTTGTAGTAAAAGAGTGCGGGGAATAGACTGGCCTGCCTGCAGTCCAGACCTGTCTCCCATTAAAAATGTGTGGTGCATTATGAAGCGCAAAATACAACAACGAAGACCCTGGACTGTTGAGCAACTGAAGTCGAACATCAAGCAAGAATGGGAAAGAATTCCACCTACAAAGCTTCTATTATTAGTATCCTCAGTTCCCAAATGCTTATTGAGTGTTGTTAAAAGGAAAGATGATGTGACACAGTGGTAAACATGCCCTTGTCCCAGCTTTTTTGGAACGTGTTGCAGGCATCAAATTCAAAATGAGTGAATATTTCCCAAAAATAAAACAAAGTTTATCAGTTTGAACATTAAATATCTTGTCTTTGTAGTGTATTCAATTGAACATAGGTCAAAAGGATTTGCAAACCATTGTATCCAGTTTGTATTCACGTTTTACACAGCGTCCTAACTTCAGTGGGATTGGGGTTTGTAAATAATAATAATAATAATAATAATCAGGGGCGTAGATTTAACTGGGAGTTGGTGGGGACTTAGACACAGCCTTTATGGCAATTAGTCCTGGCCAGTTCTCAATTATTTTCCTTCATCGACGCTTTTTCAAATTATCGTAATTGGCAACTGAAGAAACGGTTCCTCTCTATATGCGATCTAACAGCATCCAGCGATGATACGGTGGGGTAAATTAAGTTCAGAAAATTAATTTACTGCCTGCCTGTGAGTCGACAGGAAAGCAATTTTAATTAACGTTGATTTAAACACAGCAAATAAGCATACCGATGACCGATTGCCGTCTTACTTAATCGGAGAGAACAAGCAGCACCTGTTCATTATGGACTGCAAAAAGTTCACGGTTGCATCAACACTTAAAGAGTAGAGTTAAATCGCATAAAGAGAGGAACCGTGTCTTCAGTTGCCAATTACGATAATTTGAAAACGTGTCGATGAAGTAAAAAAAATTGAGAACTGGCCAGGACTAATTGTCATAAAGGCCGTACAACTCCCAGTTAAATCTACGACCCTGATAATAATAAACCAAGTCCAATACTGAAAACAAGCTGCCAGATTGGCACGCATTTTCAGAGGTGTTGCAGAAATAAGGATGAGCGCTAGATGGAGCTAATCACCTTGGTATACTTCGATGGTAAATTTGAACGTAAGTGCGGTTTCGCTGAAAACATCTATTTTAGGTGGCTGCATAAACTACATCCACGTTGCATTGATATGTTTTTTCAGAATATACCCTAACTGAGTCAGCTTTCGGATATTGGACAAACTCATTGCCATAAACTAGTCCTTAGAGACTGGTGGGGGCGGTTGATGGGCGTCATACTGTCCAGGCAAAGGCGGGGCTTGGTATCACCCCGGGCTCTTTCTGACCTGACCGCTGCGAATACCCTCTCGTCTGGCTCAAGTGACTGGGGTGAAATTGCCGAAAAACGGCACAAGAGCCAGGCTTTCTCGTAACTGCTCAACAATCTGTGCATATGTGTCCAGAGTGAAGTTGGGTAAGTTTTCTTTCCTTATTAACCCCGTACTTCATCTAGATTTTGTAATTTTGCTTAGATCATGCGAGTGTGGGAAAATCGAAGCTGGCCATTTTAGATTTCTGATTTGGTTTCCAATTCAAGAGGATTCGCGGATCAAACTTAACTGTAATGCAATTTTACGTCGAAGCTGTGCAGTCAGATTGTCTTCTGCCTCCTCCGGTGAACTGATTTACTGTCCTGTTGAGTATTTGGTACAATCAGCAGAAACCGGGCGGTCGGTTAAACTTGCTGTTTTGGGCAAATTTGCAAAATATTTTTTCTGACGTTTCTGATTTAACATTATATTGTTTTGGATATGCAAGGAACGACCTGATACAGTCACTGCCGTTGTTTAGACGCCTGTGAGCAACTGAACTGCGAGATGGTGTTTGCCCAGTTTTCTTTCTTCTGTTGAGTCTCTTCGCCTGTATCTGTCGGGATGTCCCTGGAACCTCAGGACACCTCCGGACGGGTCACCTCTGAGGATTTCCAGACGCTCAGCAGTCTCTCACCCTCCCCGACGCTGAAGCTGAATTTGGTAGTCAACCACAGGACAAACTTCATTTTTAATACGACTTTGAAGTTTTACTGTTAATCATACGGCGATTCTCTATGTTAAACCAAAATAATCGCGAAACTAGTGTACATCATTCTCACATTGTGTCATACTATTATCAAACTCGCACAGCTTTACATGAACGGTTACGTTTTAATTTAATGGAGGATTTAGAAAATAACTTATTCCGCTTGTGCAGCTCTGGTGAAAGACTAGAATACCGTTTATTAAGACCTGTCACTCGCTGTTCGTCAGGACACAGTTGCACACATTTCGCTTAGGAGACCCTCCTTGGTGCTTATTGGTTTAGATTTCTGTTTATTTAAGTCCGACAGTTACAAACTAAAGTCTTGAATGATATGTGCGGATTGTGGTATCAATGTGATACTTTACGGGCGCTTTACTTAGCCGTCGAGTGTAAGGCTTCGAATTGTTCTTCACTTTTTCTAGAGAGTTAGTGTCCCATGCGGCAGATTTACAATCCACGAAGTGTAATGAGAGGGAATGAGTGACAGCTGTGTCTCTGTGCCATGATGTGTCGGACCCGTGTGTGACCGGGACTCAAAGCAGCGATTGTGATTTTTTTCCCCTCTCCCTCTGTGCTGAAGTGGTTCTCCTGGGTGGTGACTTTACTGGTTTGTATTGTTCGTTTTCTTCTTCGAGGGGAATTTGAGACTGGCCTTAAAGCAGTGATAAGCAAAAATCAGGAAGTGTCTGTTGCTGTGGTGGTATATGGCTAGAGGGGTACTAGCTCGCCAATAAACTGGATTTGCAGTGTTGGGTGTGACTGATTTTTTGAGTTTGAGTATTTTTCCTAGAAAAATCAGGACTGTGCAGTTAGTGGGCAGATTTGCAATATTATCATTAGAATTTGGGTTTTGAACTCCCGAGTTGATGTAATTGGTGTACAGTATCCTAGGGAATTTCCAGTGCTGTGTTTTGATAGCTGTACACTCTCCTCCCTGTCCTGTGTTCTCTCGTAACAAGTTCATTTTTTTTCTGAGACAGCAGTGGATGGATGATTTTTTGCATATTTAAATTGCTATAACTTCATGATCAGTATTGTTTGGAGAGGATGGCTGACTGGTCTGATCTGAAATGGCCCCATTTCCTGCATTACAGCCCCTAAACCCTCTGAGGAGCAATTATACAAGGAGTAAGAGATGGCAGTTTATTATAGGGAAAGTCGCGCTGGTTTGAGAGGCCGGCTATTGCTGCTCAGTTGCAGGGGTTTAAAATGGGAGGGGCCGTACGCCTCAATCAGTGAACCTCTCGTAAACTTTGTCTTTACTGATCTAATGAGTACTTTCATACTCTGTTTCGGTCTCAGGGATATATATACAGTCATATGAAAAAGTTTAGGCACCCCTGATCATTTTCAAGATTTTCCTTTATAAATCATTGGTTGTTCGGATCAGCAATTTCAGTTAAATATATCATATAGCAGACAAACACAGTGATATGTGAGAAGTGAAATGAAGTTTATAGGACTTACAGAAAGTGTGCATTAATTACTTAAACAAAAGAAGGCATGTGCATAAATTTGGGCACCCCAACAGAAAAATTACATCAATATTTAGTAGATCCTCCTTCTGCAGAAATAACAGCCTCTAAACGCTTCCTACAGCTTCCAATGAGGGTCTGGATTCTGGTTGAAGGTATTTTTGACCTTTTTCTTTACAAAACCTCTCCAGTTCAGTCAGGTTTGATGGTTTCTGAGCCTGGACTGCCCACTTTAAATCACACCACAGATTTTCAATAATATTCAGGTCTGGGGACTGAGATAGCCATTCCAGAACGTTGTACTTGTTCCTCTGCATGAATGCCTTAGTAGAATTTTAGCAGTGTTAAAGGGTCTTTGTCTTGTTGAAGTATCCAGCTCCGGCGCAACTTCAACTTTGTCACGGATTCTTGAACATTGTTCGCAAGAATCTGCTGATACTGAATGGAATCCATGCGACCTTCAACTTTAACAAGGTTGCCTGAACCTGCACTGGCCACACAGCCCCACAGCATAATGGAACCACCACCAAAGTTTACTGTGGGTAGCAAGTGTTTGTCTTGGAATTCTGTGTTCTTCTTCCGTCATGCATACCACCCCCTGTTAGGTCCAAATAACTCAATTTTAGTTTCATCAGTCCACCGCACCTTATTCCAAAAAGAAGCTGGCTTGTCCAAATGTGCTTCAGCATACCTCAAGCGACTCTGTGTGCATGTGCGCAGAAAAGGCTTCTGCCGCATTACTCTCCCATACAGCATCTCCTTGTGCAAAGTGCGCTGAATAGCTGAACGATGCACAGTGACACCATCTGCAGCAAGATCATGTTGTAGGTCTTTGGAGCTGCTCTGTGGGGTGAGTCTTTGGGGCTGCTCTGTGGGTTGAGTCTTTGGAGCTGCTCTGTGGGTTGAGTCTTTGGAGCTGCTCTGTGGGTTGAGTCTTTGGAGCTGCTCTGTGGGTTGAGTCTTTGGAGCTGCTCTGTGGGGTGAGTCTTTGGAGCTGCTCTGTGGGTTGAGTCTTTGGAGCTGCTCTGTGGGTTGAGTCTTTGGAGCTGCTCTGTGGGTTGAGACTTTGGAACTGGTCTGTGGGTTGAGTCTTTGGAGCTGGTCTGTGGGTTGAGTCTTTGGAGCTGGTCTGTGGGTTGAGTCTTTGGAGCTGCTCTGTGGGGTGAGTCTTTGGAGCTGCTCTGTGGGTTGAGACTTTGGAACTGGTCTGTGGGTTGAGTCTTTGGAGCTGGTCTGTGGGTTGAGTCTTTGGAGCTGCTCTGAGGGGTGAGTCTTTGGAGCTGGTCTGTGGGTTGAGTCTTTGGAGCTGCTCTGTGGGGTGAGTCTTTGGAGCTGCTCTGTGGGTTGAGTCTTTGGAGCTGCTCTGTGGGTTGAGTCTTTGGAGCTGGTCTGTGGGTTGAGTCTTTGGAGCTGCTCTGTGGGTTGAGTCTTTGGAGCTGCTCTGTGGGTTGAGTCTTTGGAGCTGCTCTGTGGGGTGAGTCTTTGGAGCTGCTCTGTGGGGTGAGTCTTTGGAGCTGGTCTGTGGGGTGAGTCTTTGGAGCAGGTCTGTGGGTTGAGTCTTTGGAGCAGGTCTGTGGGGTGAGTCTTTGGAGCAGGTCTGTGGGGTGAGTCTTTGGAGCAGGTCTGTGGGGTGAGTCTTTGGAGCTGGTCTGTGGGTTGAGTCTTTGGAGCTGCTCTGAGGGGTGAGTCTTTGGAGCTGGTCTGTGGGTTGAGTCTTTGGAGCTGCTCTGTGGGGTGAGTCTTTGGAGCTGCTCTGTGGGTTGAGTCTTTGGAGCTGCTCTGTGGGTTGAGTCTTTGGAGCTGCTCTGTGGGTTGAGTCTTTGGAGCTGCTCTGTGGGTTGAGTCTTTGGAGCTGCTCTGTGGGGTGAGTCTTTGGAGCTGCTCTGTGGGGTGAGTCTTTGGAGCTGCTCTGTGGGGTGAGTCTTTGGAGCTGGTCTGTGGGGTGAGTCTTTGGAGCAGGTCTGTGGGGTGAGTCTTTGGAGCAGGTCTGTGGGGTGAGTCTTTGGAGCAGGTCTGTGGGGTGAGTCTTTGGAGCAGGTCTGTGGGGTGAGTCTTTGGAGCTGCTCTGTGGGTTGAGTCTTTGGAGCTGCTCTGTGGGTTGAGTCTTTGGAGCTGCTCTGTGGGTTGAGTTTGACTGTTCTCACCATTCCTCGCCTCTGCTTATCTGAGATTTTTCTTGGCCTGCCACTCCGGGCCTTAACTAGAACTGTGCCTGTAGTCTTCCATTTCCTCACTATGTTCCTCACAGTGGAAACTGACAGCTGAAATCTCTCAGCTAGCCTTTTGTATCCTTCCCCTAAACCATGATGTTGAACAATCTTTGTTTTCAGGTCATTTGACAGTTGTTTTGAGGCTCCCATGTTTCCACTCCCCAGAGAAGATGCAAACAGGAGAACAACTTGCCACTGGCCACCTGAAATACCCTTTCTCATGATTGGCTTCACCTGTGTATGTAGGTCAAGGGTCAATGAGCTTACCAAACAAATTTTGTGTTCCAATAATTAGTGCTAAAGGTATTCAAATCAATAAGACAACAAGGGTGCCCAAATTTATGCACCTGCCTACTTTTGTTTAAGTAATTATTGCACACTTTCTGTAAACCCAATAAACTTCTCGAATCTTCTCACATATCACTGTGTTTGTCTGCTATATGATATATTTAACTGAAATTGCTGATCCGAACAACCAATGATTTATAAAGGAAAATCTTGAAAATGATCAGGGGTGCCCAAACTTTTTCATATGACTGTACATTTTTTTTGCTTTTTAACCTCCCCTCATTTTTTTATTAGACTCCGTGGGTGTGAAAGTAATTTGTAAGATCTGATGGTTTTGGGCTTATTTTGAGAGGAATACGTTGTACTGCTGATTAATTTTGCGTTTCGAAGCGCAGATTTCAGTGGCTGCAGTATAATCCTCTGTAGTGCATCTGTTGCATTACATTGTTGTGCTTCAGCAGAGTTAAACAAGCATTAATCTGCCAGCCCCTGTTGTTTTCACAAGAGACATGCTTGGCTATTTTGAGGACAGAAACTCGTCTAATCTGCAGTGAGCAGTGCGGCTACTGTAGTTGGGTAGTAATTTAGTTGCTCGCAAATCAGTAGTTTGATGCTGCATCGAGGCCGTCCGTGGGACATGTGAAGAGTCTTTTCTCCCTTATTTGAAACTGCAGTTTTATTAACGCCACGCCCACCCCCCAATGACTAAAACTTTTGTGGAATCAGTGTTTACATTTACAATGGCTAATCCTCCAAAGTTTCTTACTTTGTGCATCGAGACCTTGGAGTTTTATCTCTGCTCTTCCTGGCGAAAAAAGCTCAAGTTCCTTCAGATGATGGTGAGATCTCCTGAGTGCAGTTCTCTGACGGTCCTTCTGCAGGATTTCCTCAGGATTGAAGTCTGGGCTCTGGATGGGTTAGTGCAAGACTTAGATTTTCCTTTAGTGGAGCTATGCCGGGGCCAATTTGGATGCATGCTTCTGGCATTGTTGTGTTGATGCGTGAAATTCATTTTATCCTCAGCTTTCTGGCTGAGGCCTGTAGGCTTTATGTAAAAATACCGTGATGTTTTCCGCTTATTGCTTCTCTATTTATCTGAAAAAGCTAAAGAGAAGCAGTCCCTAATCCTGATGCTTCCAGCACCGTCATGCTGCTCAGTCTCAGTGCTGTTCTACTCTTTCCCCACCACATTATACTGTATCTGTTTCAGAATTATCTGGCTCAGAACTTCTGACGTTGTCTCATCAGGCCATAATGCATTATTCTACATGGTTTGAAGTGATTGAATTCATAACTTATTTTGCTTTATTTTTCTGTGGACTATTTTATGTCAGAGGAGTTCTGTCTGCTGTCTGCTTTGAGGGGGACCGGTGTGGTCTGGCCCTGCATCCTCAGTCTGTGGCCGAGCGAGTGAGTGACTTAGTTAGTTGGAGAGTGATGTGTTAATGCATTAATTAGTGAGTGAATGAGAAAGTTAGTGAGTGAGAGAGTGTATTTCTGAGCAATTGAGGGAATGTGTTAGTGATTAAGTTATGTAATTTGTTATTTAGCTAGTTCAAGACTGAGTTTGAATGAGTGGGGTGTTAGGGTGTGAGTTTGTATTGAAGTTATATTGTGTAAGCTTGTGAGTGATTTAGTGAATTTGTGAGTGAGTTATTTATTTAGTGAGTGAGTTAGTTAGTGAGTTGGTTGAGGTTGTGAGCGAGTGAGTTGGTGAATGGGTTTTGAGTGTGTTAGGAATCTAGTGATTGAGTGTGTGAATTGGACTGGGAGTTAGTGAGTGAGCTAGTTAGTAAGTTATTGTAGCCCCGGGACGAAGTCGGGAGGCTGCTATGTATTCATGGTCGTTGTCTCTGCTGCCGCCGCTGCATCGGTGAAGATTTTCTGTGGGCACTCTACGGGGCACAATTTTTGACCGATTCCTTCAATATTAGGTGGGGGGCATAGGATATAGTTGGGTCGTGACACCTATCAATTTGGTTGCTATGGCAACAGAATGGGCATAATAAGGCTCAATTTCATGCTGAAAACTGTGAAAATTTCAATAAGGTGTGAAAAGGGAGCAAGCGGGCTCTGAGGGGTGACACCCATGTGGTTGCAGGCCATCGGACTCTTTACTTTAGTTTGGTAGCGAGTGAGTGAGTTAGCACGTTAAGTAAATGAAATAGTGAGTTACTGAGTGAGTGAATCGGTAAGTGAGTTGGTTACATCATTGGTCAGCCAGCTGAGTGTGCTCTCCCCATTGGCCATTGCTCTTTCAAAATGATTTGCAGTTTGTATAAGGTCATCAGGGGCGCTGACGGCGGTTCCTTCCTGAAGCACTTTAACAACAATTATTACTAGGAGGAACACAAATCATTTCATGAACTTGAAAAATCTAGGAATTAACTTTATAGATCATACCACTGACTATCCTTGTAATAAACAGCCTGCAATTTTGCACATAAAGCATAAACAGTCCAGCCATATATTACGTTTTGACCTAGTCTTGTCTCCTTAAAGGGATATTTTGGATTTTTTGACGTGAAAATGTATGAAATACTCAATAGCAGTGTAGTACATGAGAGGTGATATATATATTTTTTTTGTGAATGTGTCCTGTGAGCTGAGTTCTGGCCTCCCGTAGTTTTGAAGTAAGTAGTTCCAGCTGGTTTGCTGGGGTCACAAAAATAAAATGTTTTGTTTCCCTAAACAACATGTGTTTTGAAGAGCGATATATTCCTGTCACAAAGCCATGGTCAGTGAATAACTCCCACTCTGCAATCACTTGGCACTCTTTTCCTCTCCTCTAGTATCACTGCGCGTAGGCTATCTTTTTTTTTTCGGTTCCCCCCCGCGCTGAACTGAATTCTTTCTCTGGCTAACTGTTTATGAAATTACATGCAAAGTTTAGATATGCAAATTATATCTCCATAAACTGTCCATGAATTTAGAGTGAATTACTTTTGTGAAAGATGTGCCAAAGTGTCTTTTGCTGAAGGTTTGTTTGAAGGAGTTGGAAAGCATTGGTCATTGGTTGCTCAACAAACAATGCATTCAGGGATGGTTTAAATGCAAATAGAGCCTACATTGTGTTAAATGCTTTGATAGGGAAATTTAACTTCATGTCCAGAGAGCTTCACTCTTTGTTGTGTGGTTATTCCCTGGAGTGCTGAGTGCTAGCTGCTCTTGTCATGTAATGCCAGGCAAAATATATTCAAGATTTCCAAAGCCAAGGCAGGACACACTCTATATGTGTACACATGTACAAATACACACACTCACACACACCTCTTCTTCTTTGACAATATTTTTCCTTTGGTATGAACTTTTAATCTTGTTCGGCTCGAAGGATGTGAGCATATGGGTGCAGAGGATGAATGACGTTTTCTGTTCTGTTTTGACCCGGGAAAGCTCGGCAAAATATGGACTCAAATACTCGGGTTTCCGTAATCGGCCAATCATTTGCACGCTACTCATTTTCACATGCTCTACAATCACGTGCACATATCATTACAGAGCGTGTCATAGAACATGCTCTGAACTTACCTCTAACCCGGGATACTGCTCAAACTGCGCTCACCCTCCGCCCCCCCCCCCCGGCCGGCTCATGTTGTTTGGGTTTTCCTCTGAGTACTGGGCCGGGTCGGGTGTTCCTCCAGTTCAGGAAGGCTGATGTTACCTGATGTAGGTGGGGCACTCTGCTCTGCTGCATACACCACTGTACCTGAAGTGGGTCTGTTCATTGCCATTCCGCAAAAAATGTATTTATTTTTCCTGTAATTTCTTGAATAACAATGTTTTCACGGCAGAAATATTATTATTTGTTAGAAAATCTATTTAAAATACATGGCTTTTAGTGGAAAGTGCTGCATGTAGTGAGACGTCCGTCTTTGTGTGTGTATAAGGATTAGTTGAGATGGGTTGTTTGCTGAAACATGGTACCTTGCAGGACTACAACACTGCAATGAGCTGCAACACTGCAATGAGAATAATTAGCACACCATAAGGTTTCCCACAAACAGCCCTTCTGACTTTCAGAAGTGGCCTAAACACATTGAGAATGTGATTCAAGCCGAATCAAACTCACAGGGTTGTTTAACGTGCATTAGCACCTTTTTGACTTATTGGCCTATTTTCTTTGTGTCTTTTGTTTGACTAACGGCAGGATTATGTGCTTGTTTGCAGCAACAAACCCTGGGAGAAGGATTTTAGTGGGTTTTTTGCTGGTTTGTTGTTGATTTTGGTCCTGGATGGATTCGTACAGATTGGGCGGAGTTCCCTCCAGTGGCCTGCAGCGGGGCTACATGCAGCAGGAGGGGATGCTTCGGGCCCCAAGTGGTGGTCCTGGGACGTACGGAGTCAGCATTCGTGTTCAGGGGATCGATGGGCACCCCTATGTTGTGCTGAATAACCGGGACAGGGGTTCGCCCTACGGGGGTCCCGAATATGACGGTTACACGGACCGAGACACTGACGGCTCCTTCATTGAGAATTACACTGAGTACGACTTCAGACCAGGTGTGGAGCCCCGCACGGGAAGCCCGTTTATGGAGTACAGGTCGCAGAAACAGATGCATCATGGGAGCCCCTACAATGGAGCGACAGAGAGCCGGGAGCCCCGGGGCAGGAATTCTTCCGCCCTGCTCAACTTCCAGAAGCACCCAGAGCTCCTCAAGCCTTACGACCCCGAGAGCAACACCCTGGACTTGGGCGAGAATTGCGGTGTCGCTCCCCGCCCTGCCTCGTTCGCAGAGACTGGAACTCCACCTCTGCCCAGGACCTCCCCCTCAGTGCAGGTCTCCCATTCGAGGTCCTCCAGCCTGGACCAGCCGTCTGCACCAGAGCCCCCGACGGACCTGCCGAGAGTTCCACTGCCCAGACCTCAGGCCCATCTCCAGGAGAAATGTTACCTAGAAGCTCAGCTGCAGACACCACCGCCGACTCTAGCTGCTGCTGAATCCCCTGGTGATTCAACTGTGGTTAAATGCCCCAGTGATCTGGCTTTGGTGAAATCTCCCAGTGATCTGGCTGTTGTTAAATCCCTCGGTGATCCAGTTGTGGTTAAATCCCCCAGAGATCCGCCCGGCTGCCGGTCTCCCAGCAGCAGCTCCAACTCCAGCCTGGACCGCGGGCCCCGTGGGCCAGACGTGCTTCCCCTGCGCCGGCACGACTCCAGCGGTCCTGTCCTGCAGGCCTCCGCCTCCCACAGGCCCCCTTCCGAGCACCAGCAGGAGACCCCCGGCCCTGATACGGTCAACAGGCACGAGAACCGCCGCTACATCCCCTTCATGCCCGGCACGGGTCGCGATATCGATACGGGGTCCATCCCCGGTGTGGATGAACTCATTCACAAATTTGACGGCAAAGACGGTTCCCAGCGCAGAGGCCGTGCCGGGCGACGGAACCGAATGGACCCAGAGGACCGAAAACGCTCACGGAGCGTGGACAGTGCGCTGCCGTTTGGTTTGAGAGGGGATGTGGATGGTCTGGGCCACAGCCGGTCCATAGAGCACGTACTGCTCCCCTCACAACTGCGGCTGGGGAAGGGGGCTCGGACCCAGGACCCCAAGACGACTTTGTCCCACTCGGGCTCTCCGGCCGGGAGCAGATCCAGCCTCTGGGGCCCACAGCAGCCCAGCAGCGCTCCAGACTCGCCCCAGGGCACAGCCGGCACACGGGCAGCCTCCGCCACGAGCTGTAAGACAACAGTGGGGAGACCCTCTACAGCACCGTCTGGGGGCCAGAGCAGCGATCAGGAGCCTCCGGCCCGATCAGTCAAAGTTCTGACCACCGTGTCCAGGTCCTCTGGTGGCTCTGTCAAAAAGCTCAGTTCAGAAAGGGACGCTCAGGTAATAACTAAAACAAAGCAATTTCTCTCACGCTGTAGTTTTATTATATGCTAGAGGACTCTTAAATCCATTAATTAATGTTGATTCAGTAATTATTATGAACTTGACTGATTTTAGTAAGACTGCTGAGGATGACTGAGGAGAAATCAGATATCCACTGTCATTTCTGTTTTCATCTTCCAGGTGACACCTGATATTTTGAAAGGTCAGGAAGAGCTTTCACAACAAACAAATGAGGAGACGGCAAAACAAATATTATTCAATTACCTCAAAGATGGGTGAGTGCAACCGTGTTTCTCACTCGAGGTGACTGCCTGCTTTGCTACTTAAAGTGTGTTCATAAAGTCTGTAGGTAGTGCTGTAAACCACAGCTGCCCTCGCTCAGGCCTGCATGGCGCTGCAGTGATGTGCTTGTGTGGATGTGTTCTTGTACTTGCTACTAAGAAAGAGCCAGAAAATGTGTTTTTTTACTCCAGAGTGGGGACATTTTTGAAAAGTGAGGGCTTTTTCAAATGTCCTCACGACTTCAAAGGCACATTGTGACTTATTAGTTAAAGTTGAGGGTAAGGTGGGAATTAGGGATGGGTTAGGTTTAGGGTAAGAGTTTGTGTCAGTCAGACGTTGCTTATTATTAAGATTAGGGAACGGCTGTAGAGACGCACAAAAAATGAATGGAAGTGAATGTTATTTCCTCACAAGGATAGAAGTACAAGGATGCACCCACACGAGTGTGTTTGTGTGTGTGTGTGTGTGTGTGTGTGTGTGTGTGTGTGAGTGAGTGAGCCGGGAATGTTTCTGCCACGTTTTGTTTATCACAAAAATGTCCTACGCGTGATTCATAAGCATATTTTTTGGTCAGCCCAGCAGTTGCTGAAGTGATGGAAGGGGAGTGAGACTGCAGTTAATTCAGCTGCAGTTAATCACCACTCACCCAGAGGACAGCAGAAAGCCTCTCCAGCCCCTGTTATGAAATATGACCTCCACCTTGACCCGTTGTACAGTACATTCCACTACTTGGCAGAAAAAAATGTTTTGGAGTAAGAACACGGGAATTTGGTAGACAACACCCTTACCAGCTCAGCAATGTGTGGTTGAATATCCATTAGCGTGTGTGTGTTTGAAATGTGAAGAGTGAATTGCGGGAGATGACCTCAGTAAGTTGTGAGACGATGTGAGTTCAGGTTAGATCGCACCGACTCCAACACGACTGCTGTGTGTTGTACCCTGTTGCCGTGGCTGGTGATTTGTGTCAGGGTTGTTTTATGGATTTGTCTGCGTTGGTCCAGTCAGGAAAAATGGGTCATAAAAAGGAGAAAACTGGGCCCCTCCCCCTTCATCCTCAGAGTAGAGCCGCAGGAAGCACTTACACCAGGGTGGGGTCTCTGTACAGTATCAGAGGTGGTTCCCAGTTTGCGCATAAAATGCAGGTTTTCCCCTGAAGTTTAGTGCTTCGATTGATGGAAGACGGCTGCACTGCAAGTTATCGGCCTAGTGGTTGGATGGAGTGAATTCTGCTTCATGTTTTCACAGTTTAACCAAAAGTTAACTTTCTTTGCGGATATATTACTAATGTACGATGTGTTAAGGTTTAAGGAGATCTGTCAGTGGTGTGTGTCTGGTCCACACTGAGCGGTGTCATTAGGAAAATTATCATTGGTTTGACATTGATGGGGGGGTGGAGGGGCTTTTGTATTTATTAAGTCTGTTTAAAACTCTCCCGATTAAGAGCCATAATAATTAACTGTTTCTGCATCTGCCGGGTTAATTTGATGTGATTTCCTGTTATCTACGTACAAGAAACAGATAAAAGCAATACATTCTTCTGTGATAAAGGTTCTGGGTTGCAAAATGAAATGCTTGCAATTGTCTCCTCTAGTAAATCATTTTAAGAGATTAAATTGGAAACTTGCTTGTGCCAGATGCATTTTGCAAAAAGTCCAATCCATGGGGACCCCACCTTGCAACTTACTGGACCTAAAATATCCGCTGTCGAAGTCTTGGTGCCAGATATTGCAACACAACTTCAAAGGTCCAGTTGAGTCCATGCCTCGACGGTCAGGACTGTTTTGGCATCAGAAATCTACACAATATCAGGCTGGTGGTCATAGTGTTATGGCTGTTTGGTGTGCATTTCATCGATGCGATGCGATACATGACACTATGAAGAGGTGTGGGTTCTGGACTGGCCTGCCTGCTTTCCTGACTTGTCTCCAATTGTGAGCTTAGCAAAATGCCACAAAGACCCCATACTGTTGCACTCCATCAGACTTATTTGCTGGAAGAATGGGACAAAATTACATCTGAAACACTTGGCAGTGATATTGTGGTTCCTGGAGATGTGGGTCCTCTATTAGGTAGATTGGTAGATCACTTAGGAGAAAGTGGGTTGCGAAATGTTGCAAATAGGAATGGCACCACTGCAAATTGGTAAATGCTTCACTATCTCAACTTTTGTTTTTAATGTGTGGTAAGAATCAAAATGGAAGTGGTGTATTTTAGAATTTAGTGAAATGCATGTGATGAAACCTCTAATAACATGCCGTTATATTGTTTTCTGTGTAAAACAGGTCAAAGATAATTTGCAAAACACTGCTTTCACTGTGAATTATAATTCAACATACTGGCACAACCTTTCCTCATTTTGGGTTGTATAAATGGCCACTCTTAAAGATATTGTGTGAACGACATGTGCTTAAATTTGGGACTCTAGATCCACACTTGGACCAATAGTTACCAACAGTTAATGTAGAAAACAGCCACCTAAGAAGAATGACTGCACCATTTCAAGGTCCCCTATTATGCCACCAGGTGCACAGCTAATTAGCCATTATGAGACAGTTCTCCCCTACCTGACATCACAAGGGGGAGTGACGAACCAGAATAATTAAATCTGATCGACTGCTTGGCTGAAGGTGATCAGTTCTTCTTGCCTCTGGTTGGATACTTCCCCATGTGATGTCAAGAGGGAAAAGATTTTTAAATGGCTTGTAATAACTAATTAGCTGTGCACCTGGTGACATATTAGGGGACCTTTAAGTCGAGCTATCCTTCCATTAATACAACCTGAAAACAGCACCCAAGCAAAAAATCAATCCAGATTATAGTTGGGTACTAAATGATGGCTAAATTGCAGTAACTCAAACATTATGAAAGCCCTTGAAGCGCCTGTCAGACACAAGCAATCAACTGAGCAAGTCAGCGAACATACATGCCATCACTGAGGGGTGAGTAAGGGGACAGTCAGGCCAGGTCAGATGATGCTGAATGGACCCTATCCTGTAGCTCAGCCGACACGGAGGGCCAGGATCCATGCCTCTCCCATGGTTTGAAAGATCTGCTTTGTTACTCAGCACTAAAGCACCGTTATTCCGCATGATTTCAGGAGCGCTGATAACGATGACACCACGAAGAAGAAGGTCAACCTGGTCTTTGAGAAAATCCAGACGCTGAAGTCCAGAGCAGCTGTGAGCATGCAGGCAGACAGTAACGTAAGCTAATGTCCCTGCGCAGTCATGCTCTGCGAATGTGCCTGTGCAGTGGTGCTCTGCTAATGTCAAAATCCTGACTCCTCTCATCGTAGGCTGTGGATTCTCAGTCACCAGTCAATGTTTACCTTTCTTTTCTGATATATGTAGTTTGTTCTACTGTGAGCATGAAGGAAAGAATCATAATGT
Organism: Gymnothorax reevesii; assembly: GCA_029721435.1. NCBI lineage: Eukaryota > Metazoa > Chordata > Actinopteri > Anguilliformes > Muraenidae > Gymnothorax > Gymnothorax reevesii. The sequence goes on from CM056588.1 coordinate 8,115,537, forward strand.
GTCCAGTGAGAGCTTATTTTGAACTCTCTTGAGGGGAAAATCAACAGTACTTTTGTGAAATGAGAATTTTTGTCCAGGTCTGGTTTCCTGATATCAGAGTTTTTAGAGGTGATTGTTGGATTAAAATCATGAAAAGAAAAGCTGCGGTAATGGTCCAGCACTGGCTATGTAACGTAAAATAAGAATATTCAGGTGAGAACTGGGAAGGTGCTGTAGATGGAGTCTATAACATGGCAAACTTACTCAAGAATATGTTACAATTTGTAAGTTCAAAACTTCACTTGGTTTCTTCGCTTGTGCGCCTGATGCGTGTGGCACTCCTATCCTAAATGGCATCGTTGCACATGAGCATCGCAGTGGCTGAAATAACAGGAACGCTGTAGGCTGTGAGGTGACGGTGATCTGTTTGTGGTGCTGAGTTCCCCTGGTGTGTCTTGCAGCCCCCCGATGCCGCCAGAGAGGTGGAGGTGCTTCAGGAACAGAGGGATGAGATGGAGAGGAAGGTGGAGGAGTTGAGCAACCAGCTGAAGGAAGAAATGAAGGTAGCAGCAGGGTCATGTGATTCTCAATGTTGAGCTGAAGCGGTGCTAAAGTAGTGCCCTTTGGATACCAGAGATTATGGTTCCACACCAGTAAATTCCACAAGCACCCATATGTATGAGGAACCTCCTAATTTTCCATTTATTTCTGGCCCTACAAGCTTTTGACATAATGACATTAAGCATCATTGATCCGTGTTTAAATTAAGAAAAAGCAGCAAAGGTTCTGAAAATGATGATTTAAAAACTGCATTTTGTGTTAACGCAGATGATCTTTTTCTAATATTAAAGTTCTTAATGATCTAAAACACTTGAATGTAACAAATTTGCAGAAATAAAGGAAATTGGGAAGTGTGCTTTTTCACGGCTCTAGTCTCAACACTGGTTTGGCCTGGTTGTTTTGGGGACTGGAGCTCTGGGCATGAAAGCATCGGACTGTCCCTGACTAGTACCTTTCACTGTGCTGTACTTCTGTGATTTACGCTGAAAGGCCCATTGTGTGGCCCCTGAATGGCGCGTGTGTTTGTGTGTGTGTTTGTGTGTGTTGCTGTGCAGATGCAGAAGAGTCTGTGTGAGGCCAGAGAGAAGGCGGCGGCCGAGCTGGGGGAGGCGCAGGAGGAGCTGGACAGGAGCAGGGAGGTGCAGACGCTCCTGCGGGAGAAGCTGTCCAGCAATGAGGCCGAGCTGCACGGCACTCTGGAGGAGTAAGAGTCTTGAGCGCTGGGGTCCCGAGGGCTGGAGTCCCCTGGGGGCCACACACATTGACGCACTCTAACACTGGAGAGTTAAGGCTTTGTGTCTGGAAGAGCATGGCCTCATCAGTCAGTTATTTTTTGTAGGTTGAAGGTCGGTTAGATTTTTGTGACTTGCTTCAATCAAAATATAATTTCCTTGTGTTTGATCATGAGAATTTTTTTTTTGTGAGGATGTTGACCTTGAGACAGTTCAGATCATTTTCTGAGCGCTTTGGAGACAGTTTTTTTCGCTCACCCTGCTTACTTGTGTCCTCTCAACTTCACAGGCCATGTTCAAAGTTTTGCCAAGCGATGCGCTCAGAAATTTTGAGACGTCCGTAGCGGTCATTAGCTCGGTTAATCTGCTTAGCCCCTAGGGTTCTGTGTAATCCTGGAGTAGTTGAACTCACGAGGACGTGTGTTTTAGGATATGATAGAGAGCGGATTCCATTGAGTAGTAGCGTTCCCCTGACTGTATTCACTCACTGCTGGAAACGCAGCTTTTACCTCAGGATGCACTGTGCACTGAGCGTTTCCCGGGCGTTATCTCATGGTTGGCCCTGCTGCTATTCCATTGTTCCCCTTTAAACGTGTTTGCATTGCCCGCAATATTTCATGCTCTAATTGTTCGGAGATGAGCAGCCTCGCTGTCGGCACAGAAAGACAGACATGCTGGCTTCTCCGTATGTTTCGCCCTGGGTGTCGCTGCCCAGAGTCCAAATCAGTCCTGGCTGCTCATGCCCTGAAACTGACCGGGCACACCGGAGTCTGTCGCCGCAGCGGAGCAGCTCTCCTGACCGCTGTGTCTGGTTGCCCAGGCTCTTCCAGGTGAAGATGGAGAGGGAACAGTTCCAGACCGAGATCAGGGACATGCAGGAGCAGCTGTCTGAGATGCACGATGAGCTGGACGGAGCCAAGCAAGCGGAGACTGACGGCAGAGATAAAGACGCTTTACTGGAGGTACTCTCCCCGGACCCTGGAGAGTCTGGGTCTATGATGATGATGATGATGATGCAAGATCATGTTGCTCCCAGGTCCCATATTTAAAACATGCTCTTCAAGCTTAACACATGTACTTTCTCAGTACCTGACATCTGACTAGACGTGTCGCCAGATTGTCTCTGTGCAGTTGCCATAGCGCCCTTGTGAGAAATCTCATGTTTGAACAACCTGTTTCAATTCTTTGCCCCTCTTGATGTCAAAAAATTTAATGATTATTTAATTTATTGAAGCAGGAAAAGTATCCAACATTATCAGACTCTATGTGGAAAAAGTAATTTACCCCTTTGTTATTAAATCAACTGATTAAACAAATTTAATTGGAAATTGTGCTCATTTTCACAAGTCACTCTCCAAGCATGACTACTGCCCGCCCAGATGAACCTAAACAGCACTGAAATAGAACCTGCCTGGCAGTGTGATGTCAGCAAAAAGCAGCACATGGTGCAGTGATCTAATGAATTTCAAGAACGAATGAGAAAAAAGTGGTTGACATCTATCAGTTGGGCAAGGGTTAAAATGTGGATGATCTGTCCCACTTAAATGTCACAAATAAGCAAAAATAGAAGAATTCTGGAAGGGGGTGAATACTTTTTCATAGCTTCACTTTAATAAATATGATGAAGGAGGCCTATCGAACCATTAAATGTCTTGTTTCATTCTGTCTGCAAGGAAATACTAGTCTAAGTAGGTGTAGAAATCACTTTATGTTTTTATGTGTATCATACTGTTCCAGCTTTTCTCTGTGTTGGGGTTGTACTGTGCGTTTGCCCTCCCTGTGGTCTCTGTGGGGCATTGGTCCGCCCTCCTCAAATATGTTTGACTGGATCTCCTGCAGGAGATGATGCAGCTGAAGATGGACTTCCAGGAGGTGCTGCTGGAGAAGGAGGAGCAGGAGGAGGTGCTGAGGAGGCGGGAGCGCGAGCTGACTGCCCTCAAGGGGGCCCTAAAGGAGGAAGTGGCCACTCATGACCTGGAAGTGGATAAAATGAGGGAGCAGTACGAGCAGGAAATATGCAAACTACAGACATCAGTGGAGGAGGCTATGAAGGTAAGGGCTGACAGGGCAGGGTCAGGGAGACCTGCAGTAATGTCTGCTGACGGAGAGGGGTCAGGGAGACCTGCAGTAATGTCTGCTGACGGAGAGGGGTCAGGGAGACCTGCAGTAATGTCTGCTGACGGAGAGGGGTCAGGGAGACCTGCAGTAATGTCTGCTGACGGAGAGGGGTCAGGGAGACCTGCAGTAATGTCTGCTGACGGGAAGGGGTCAGGGAGACCTGCAGTAATGTCTGCTGACGGAGAGGGGTCAGGGAGACCTGCAGTAATGTCTGCTGACGGAGAGGGGTCAGGGAGACCTGCAGTAATGTCTGCTGACGGAGAGGGGTCAGGGAGACCTGCAGTAATGTCAGCTGACCGAGAGGGGTCAGGGAGACCTGCAGTAATGTCAGCTGACCGAGAGGGGTCAGGGAGACCTGCAGTAATGTCAGCTGACCGAGAGGGGTCAGGGAGACCTGCAGTAATGTCAGCTGACCGAGAGGGGTCAGGGAGACCTGCAGTAATGTCAGCTGACCGAGAGGGGTCAGGGAGACCTGCAGTAATGTCAGCTGACGGAGAGGGGTCAGGGAGACGTGCAGTAATGTCTGCTGTCGCAGAGAGGTCAGGGAGACCTGCAGTAATGTCAGCTGATGTAGAGGGGTCAGGGAGACCTGCAGTAATGTCTGCTGACGGAGAGGGGTCAGGGAGACCTGCAGTAATGTCTGCTGACGGAGAGGGGTCAGGGAGACCTGCAGTAATGTCAGCTGACCGAGAGGGGTCAGGGAGACGTGCAGTAATGTCTGCTGTCGCAGAGAGGTCAGGGAGACCTGCAGTAATGTCAGCTGATGTAGAGGGGTCAGGGAGACCTGCAGTAATGTCTTCTGACGAAGAGGGGTCAGGGAGACCCGCAGTAATGTCAGCTGACGGTTTGCAATCCCAGATGAGAATAGAGCTTTGTTCACGGAAAAGTGAAAAGCCCACAAAATCTGGACATTTTGTGGGAAAAAATCATTTAATTGAGTATGTAGAAAATTAATCAGTAAGAATATTCATCCCAAATAAGATAACTATAACTTGTCTTTCTTTCACAAATTGGCTGTTGACATGAGGAGTCGAACAAGTCATTTTGTGTACAAGCTTCAGTGCAACTTACTTCTCATACGTGGCAGCCGATTAGCCAATTGCTCGCGAGTTTTATGGAGGTCTCAAAGTGTCTAATTTCTTCATTTTTTTTTGCCATTTTGACATACAATTACGAAAGTTAAATGCTGGATTCGTGAATTACGGGCAATAATACATGTCTACAGCGTTTTTTTTTCCTAACTTAGTAGACCTTAAAGTATAAGGATTTAACTCCATTAACAGCAATATCTAATTCATGGATTATTTGTCTTTTCTCATTCAATGAGAGGGAGAGAGACCGGGAGAGAGAGGGAGACAGAGAGGGACCGAGAGAGACAGAGATACAGGCCATTGGTCAGCCAGGCTGTTGTTCAGTTTCCATCATTCTGCTCATACGCAGTCCACCCATATACGCGGTTTTGACCGCGAGTCTTGTTGGGATGTTTTTTCTGGTTACTTGCTTAACATCTTAGTTTTCCTGCAGGATGGAGCGTCTCTTAACTTCAACACCTACGTATAAGGACTTGCATTTTGTCTGGCTTGTTTTTTTGTACATTTTCCATTGCTGCCCAAAAGTTAGCTTGCTGAAATGTTGCATTATTCAAGTGGGATAATTAATATTATGTTTACACTCTGTATTTCACAAATTAATTGTACTGAACACTTCTAACTTGCTAACATTACAGCTGAGTGAACAGGGGTATGTTTGTGTTACATAGCTTACTTAGCCTGTCATCGAATGTGATAACATTGCTACGAAGCCCTGAGGGTTAAAAAACTGACTGGCGTTCTAACCCTGGCTGCTGTCATTTGAGGTTATCGGACAAGTAAACCACTTCCTGTGTTCTTTAGCGCAGGACAATGGAGATATCTTGTGCATTTGGTCGTTGAGGGACGAATTGATGAGTGACTTGGTTGTATGGGCTTCATCTTAAAAGTTATCAGACTTCCGCTCTTGCGTTCCTCTGCCATGTTCCCTGCAAAGGGAGGTGGGTCAGAGCTAAATTTCTCAGTTATGAACGCTAGTCTGTTACCAAAACCCTGAGAATAAACAAAAAGATCAGGCCTGCTCACAGCAGAAAGGATATCCTAGCTCCCTTCCTTTCAAGCAGCCTGGCTGTGGTGGCAAAAAATAACCGAAGCTGGCCTTGGCTCCTGTAAATCGTGTTGTCATCATTTCTAGGAACTTTGTTTATAAATAATTTTTAATGCTGGCTTTCGCTTTGGTTTTAGTATGCTTTTGTTTCCTTGTTTTTGGACGATAGGAGTTCAAATCTTGCGTGGTAGAGATGTGTAATGCTGTTGGAATGGCAGTTGGCCTCCGATGATAAGAGACCTTGTTTCCTGTTTAAAAAGAACAGCATCCTGGTGCCGGATTCACAAGTTCCCTGTCCGCTTCCTTTTCTGTGGTCATTTCCTTTGCTAAAATCTCCATTTTAACCTCAGCAGCTGAAATGGTGATGCACGTTCTCTGACTCATTGGTGATGCTTATCCTCTTCAGATAATGCCCAGTGATGCTGATCCGGAGCTCTCTGACCGAAGGCAGAGTCAGGACTCGCACGCAGTAGAAACTCAGTCCGCAGGTTTCATTCAAACTCTTGGTCAGATTGTCCAGTTCAGTTACACACACAGGTCAGGAATGCGGTACAAGAAGGGTTATCCAAGTCGTAATCCAAACACAGTTCAAAGATTAGAAGCCAAGAAGTCAGTAAGCCAAACACAAGGAACATGTGGAATCGAAAATTCAGAAAGCAAGCAGAGGTAATTCACTGGAAAGCAATCTTACACTATGGACTGTACTGAAGTGTAATCGAAGACAGAAATAAACCAGTCGTGGTCAGACAATTGATCAGAAGCTCAAGCACTTGCCTTGGTTGCAACAATTGTTGAGTGCTCGAGCTGCAAGTCTGACTGCCGAGCCTCGTCTTGGCTTGGGGAGACCCTGCCGAGATCAAATTATCCCCAGCGCTAGATTGCACTGAACAGCACATCATCAGTTTTACACCGAACAAAATGAGGTGAGGTTGATTCGACAGGGAACAGGTGAGCGTGAGCAGGGAGGTGTGGTCTTAAACGAAGAGAGGAGCAGGAAGAAATGAACTTGCAGACCAGGGAGAGGGAGGGCACAGGGATGACGAGAAGACATTAGAGACCAGAATGTTTATTTTTTATTTTATTTAACCAGGGAAGTCCCATTGAGATTGAAATCTCTTTTTCAAGGGAGCCCTGGGGGTAGAGGGAGAGGAGGAATTGCACAGCCAATTAGATCAGGGGATAATTAGGTGGCAGATGGAAAGAGCCAGTTTGGGACTTTAGCCATGACACCAGGGAACCCGCTACTCTTATCTTAGGATCTTTTTAATGACCACTCTGAGTGAGGACCTCGGGTGAACGTCTCATCTGAAAGACGGCATCTCCTTCTGTACAGTGTCCCCATCACTGCACTGGGGAAATGGGGATTATTCCACCTGAGGGTAGATCGCAACCTACTGGCCACCAACACCTCTTCCAGCAGCAACATGGTTTTCCTCGGTGGTCTCCCATCCAAGTACTGGCCAAGCCCACACCTGCTTAGCGTCAGCCACACAGCTGGAGCAGATCAAATTGTGGTATGGCTGCTGGCATAATGTGAATGGGAATGCATAAGACTATGCAACTCAGTAACTCAGGGAAAATAACAAATGCAATAACACAAGTGTATTAAATCATGAAATCATGAAAACTGACATACACAGCTCTTAAACCCTGACAATTTAGTACTCTGTGTGCCTTACGCTGCGAGTGACTGAAGCGATGGTTGCTGCTGCCTACATCACAGGATGTAAAGCGCTGCAGTGTGTTTGCGCGAGAGGGCTTGAGAGAAGATGCATTTCAGTGCTTTTCCATGACCCACTCTATCGTCCTCTGTCCCTGTCCTTTTTGACCTCCCTCCCTTCCCCAAACTCCCGCTCGCCTGCTCTGTCCGGCACACATGTGCAGTGATGCTGCAGGCCCGTTTGGAGATGAGTTCTGGAAACTGGGGCTCCAAAACACCCCCCCCCCCCCCCCACTGGTTAATTGCGGTGGCGAAGCGTTACTAATCTAATGACTCGCTTTGCAAGGCCTTTACTGCACCCTTTATGTGTTTCTATTCAAAGGGTGATAATTGTAGCCCACAGTCACTCAATGGGGAGTTTGTTTGGGACATTAATACTGGAGGCAGATGCAAAGTAATTGGGTCAGTGTGCCTATCGCCCTCATTAAAGGAGGTATGTCTACCCTCAACCAAACTTTGCTCCGCTTCGTGCCCTGAGCTGAAAGTTTAATTGTGACGGTTTGCATTTTATTCTTTTGATTACAGAGGAAAAATTTGGTTTGTCCTAGTGAGGGCAGAGAACATTTGGAGCTAATATGCCTGGTATTTAGATTTGTGGTAACCATATATGTCTTTTTGTTCAGCATTGCCTTGTTTAAAGAAATTGAATAATTGAATGAACAGAGATGGGGGGAGAGTCTTTTGATGGTGGTCTTTTCTTATGGGGTTCAAATTTGAGCCAGTGCAATGATAGCACTGTGACCGTGTGTGATGTCTACCAGCTGACCTGTTGATGATGTGCTGAATTATTGATGGACTTGGTGAGCAGTGTCTAGTTGTCGCCCCCGGACGATGTCAGGCGCCTACTGTGGATTCACGACTGCATCTTAAGACACTTTTTGTGGACGCTCTACAGGCTGTAATTTTTGACCGATTTCTATTATTTTTGGTATGGACATGTGTCGTATTTCACTTATGACATCTTTCGATTTTGGTTGCCATGGTGACAGCTTGGGCCAAATAATATGCAAATTAGTGGTAAAACATAGAGATCTCCTTGTGGACGCAGTACAGGCTGCGATATTTGACCGATTACTTTCATATTTGGTGTGGACGTGTTGCACTTCATATATGGCCCCGATTGATTTCGGTTGCCATGGCGACAGTGTTGGTCCCATAATATGCAAATTAGTGGCAAAACAGATATTTCTTTATGGATGCAGAACAGGATGCAATTTTTGACTGATTAATTTTATATTTGGTATGGACGTGTTACACTTCACTAATTGCGCCTATCGATTCTGGTTGCCATGGCAACAGTTTTGGCCAAATAGTTTGCAAAGTAGTGGCAAAACGTAGATTTTTTTTTTGGATGCAGTACAGGCTGCAAATTTTGACGGATTAATTTTATATTTGCTACGGCCAAATTTGCGTATTAACGTGGACATGTGTTACACTTCACTTCTGCCATCAATCAATTTTTGTTGCCATGGCGACCGTATTGGCTGAATAATGTGCAAATTCGTGCTGAAACACACACTCCTCCTTGGAAGCTCAAATTTTCACTGAAGGTACATGGGATCACCCTTTATCACATATCAGGCGCGTTTTTGATTTCGCCTATTTTCCTACGTTTTCTGCGTAAATGCTGACGATCTTTAAATTCAACGACGTTACCGCTCTTGCGCCTTCAGGTTTGCTTCTAGGTTTCTCATTTTTGGGTGGGTGGTACATCTGTGGATCCTTTTCTTACCTATCGAATTCCAGCCAATTTTGACTCCTACTTTGCCCACCAGGGGCTTACATACGCAGCCGAGGGGTCTTAAGTGCGATTAGCGCGGTATTTGTATTAGGGTTTCGCTAAAGTCCCCTTCGCTGAAAATACTCTGTGTATCCTATTAATGTTTCGTGTAGAGCCTGTGTGATCACAGGTCGGTGTAGGCTTACTTCAGTGGAGTTGACCAGTACTTTTCACATGTCTATAGAAAACAATGGTTCATGTTACACAAATACAAATTAAATTCTGCCAGTGCTACTCAGCTGTCTCAGGAAATGTAATCAAACATTCAAACTCGGCCTTTCTCATCAAATGTGAGTCCAGGTTCAACATCTGCAAAGGCATCTTTATCAAGCTGGACTGAGATGTCTCTTCATCTTCATCCTGTATTAGACTCCTCTCCGCGGCTGTGTGGAATGAGCAGTTTTAAGACATTAAATGGCACCAGAAAGTTTTTGTTCAGGTTTTTTTTTTTTTGGTTCATGACCCAAGCAAGGGGTCCTCCGACCTGTAAAAAGGGTCTTTCCAGGGTCCGTTTCTGTGGGAATCTTGATTGGTCGCAGTTTGCTGGGCGTGGCTTGCTGCTTTGTCTGAATGGCGGCCCTGTGCCGCTGGATTTGTGCACTAATGTGCGTCACTACCACTCACTCGGCAGCAGACCAGGACCGATTGCTCTTCTGGGCGCTGACCTGTACCTCTTGTTTTGGATGAAGATCCGCCGGAGACGCCAGTCAGCTGATGAGAACTCTTTCCTTGGGTGCTGTTCCGTGACCTGATGTCTGTGTCTGCGTGTGTCTGTGTGTGTGTGTCTCTGTGTATATGCCTGTGTGTGTGTCTGTGTGTGTGTGTCTGTGTGTGCGTGTCTCTGTGCATATGCCTGTGTGTGTGTGTGTCTGTCTGTCTGTCTGTCTGTGTTTATTTCTGTGCATATTTGTGTTTGTCTGCGTTTGTGTGTCTGTGCATGTGTGTCTTTGTGTGTGTCTTTGTGTTTCTTTGTCTGTGTCTGTGTTGGTGCACGTGTACCTGTATATCTGTGAGCGTGTGCGTATGTGCATGTGTCTGTGTATGAGTGTGTAAGTGTGTGTGTGTGTGTGTGTTCTTGTTAGTCTGTCTGTATCTGTTTGTGTATGTGTGCGTGTGTGTGTGTGTGTGTGTGTGTGTGTGTGTGTTTGAGAGGCCCTTGGAATAGCTAATTGCCGAAATGAGCTCATGCTCTTATTTTTAACGTATCCTGTATGATTAACCTCTGTGGTAGAACTCCCTTTTTTAAACACAAGCCTGAAAATTGCCAAGCTAACCAGACTTATCGTTTTTTTGGGCACAGCCCAAAATTGGTGTGAATGGTTAGTTCATAAAGCCAACAAACATCCACACAATTTTACCGTCTTTAAAGTCATTGGACCAGAGCGGGAAATGATATGCTGGTCCCTGTCCATGATGATGACGGTGTGCAGTCAGTGGAATTACCAAAGGGGACCAAGGTCAGGACTCAAGCTTGTTTTGTCACCCCACATGCAGCAAAGTAAGGAAAACCTGTCACCAGAATACTGGTATTCTAAAATGGCGTACTGGGGAGAACTGGTGCAATTGTGTCGGCTCACAAATTTTTCATCCAACAATGCAATCCTATTTTTTTTTTAGAATCTTTCAAAAAAAGGAAAAAATAAATAAATTTTATCCATCAATACATGAATGCATTGCAGTGGAGAATGGGTTTGAAAACAAATAAAGAATATTGACTTCTGAGTGATGGTAAGTTGGTTTACATTTCCAGGGGTGTTTCAAGGCCTATTTTAATGGGGCTTTAGCCCTCCTAAAACATTCCCAATCCTCCCTGAGTAATTAACATAATTACTTTTTATTATCAGTCGCTGGGTTAGGGTAGAACATGTCAGGTTAGACTCCCCTACTCAAGGCTTGGGCCCCCATCCAGAAATCTCGAGTGATGCCCTGAAATTCATACAAATCTTTGTGACAAGATGTGATACCAGGACTCATACAATCCCACAATAAAGTTAGATAAATGGCATTCCAGTCAGTGGTCATTTGTTTTAAAATCCGAGTGTAAAATTATCTTTTGAACTAATGCTCCAGGTTTTGTTTGTGTGGAAATGAATCAATATATTAATGACTTATGCAATTATTCAACATTGATAGAATTAAACTGCGTCTCTGATAAAGATGTCCTTCAGTTCCTTAACGATTATTGCATCTCTTGTTTGCTTTACAAACAAACCATTTCCACCATTAAAGGATTTGATCTTCCCACCATAGCAGTGACTGACCTGCAGTGTAAATCTTCAGTGTGTTTATTGACAGCAGCCCTGCTGTAATGTAAAATCTGTGGGTGAAAAGTCACCCTTTTTAAGGAAATGCGGACTGCTTGAGTGAAAGCGGTTTTAGATTGCAGACTCTTTATGGTAGCTGTTCGACTGCCAGTCCTTCTCAAGCATCACTTCTTCATTTCCTGACTAGATACTTTTCTCAGGTCATTAACGTGCCATGTATTCCAAACAAATTCCAAATCTACGATGCGTTTGTTCTGGAGGGGAATTCGTGTAAGGCATACCCGCATAATGGCTGGACACCAAAGCTCTTCAGCGACGGAGGAAAGCTGGAAATGTGGGTGGCCCTTTGAGCGTTAATGTAGGCTGAACACTACTTTAGAGTTGAGTCACCTAAGCTGACCTTAGTCATACTTTCTGTTGTATACAGAATTATTATCCTAATTATCCTATTTAATTAATTATCCTAATTATCCTATTATCCTCTCCTAATAATGTTATCCTAATTATCCTAATTAATATATTATCCTTTTTCTGATTATTTAGAATATTCTTCTTTTAATGCTGTTTATATTCAGCATACATTAACTAGATCTACAGTAAGAGCAAAAATGTATTTTCTCAGCATTATAGTTAAGTCAGTTACTAGAAAAGGCGTAACTCTACTTTTTTTTGGCTAAAGCTAATTTTGCAAATGCAGAATTTTTTTTGGAGTTTCATGCTGTTTTAGAAAAATATACTCGCGTGATTTATAGCGGTAGAATCCAAAATGTGGAGTAGATGGTGCCTGTCAGGGCGCTGTTATCACAGCTGGAGTTGTGGGAGATCATGTATCTTTCTGTGACCTGGCTTTTGCTTTGAAGGAGGGAGTGTTCACTCGCTCTGTGCAGAGGAGGAAGGCCTCAGTGGTGTTTTTCCAGAATTTTCCATGCATTTCCTGAGTCAGAGTTTGTGGAACATGGTGTTCCTGACTGCATGAAGGCAACATTTAATTACTTTTTTCAAGAACATTGTGACAATAGTTACTGCCGTCATTTTCTTCAACTGTCAAGCTTATACGGTGGTTTCTTTTAACTGTGATACAGAGCAAGGTAATTGTTATTCATAGATATTTTCGCTTTTTAATTTATCTTATATTTTTGATGATTTGGTCTTTTTCTCCTGAGAAACCCATCCCTTGGGTTTCTTATTGGCATCAGGTGATGGGGCGAGCTGGCACTGACCTAAGGATTTGTGAATGACCTTTGAACTCCAGTGCTCTGGAATCCCACTTTATTGTGGTTCTCACGTTTGAAGGCATTGACCCAGTCAAGACCCACTAATTAATATCACATTGGTCAATATGAAGAGTTTGGTTCCAAAATGTAATTTATCCATTTCACTCATTTTGAGTAAATCAGCTTTTTCATTGTTGGAGCATATTGACATTTTATAGAAAAACACAAACTTTTACCATGAAAAAATACACCATATAGTATGCATTTCTAATGACGGGTTTTTTTCACCATGTGTTAGAAGCACTGGGCTATCGCTCTCTGGTATTATCTCAATTTTTGTAATTTTGGTACTTACTGCTTTTTGGAAACAAACTCTTCATATGACCATTAATATTTTTGGCCACACAAAGTTCTTGGTCAATCTAACATCAGATTACACGGTGTATGCCAGTATTCTCTTTGTATTCTGACTTCACTGAGGATGTTTATTTTTTGGTGCCAGAGAGGACTACAAAATAAACATGCGACACAGCAAACGGGCGGGGCCCTGTGCCTCAGACGGCGATCAGCAGAATTCTTTATGAAGAGGACACAATGGAAGTTAATGCTAAACTGTAAACTAAACAGCCTTGTGATTACACAGGGGGCTTTGAAATAAGGTTCTTCAGTTGTTCTGTTTGAGATGCTAAACAATACACATGGTGCTGCAATGAAACAAACATGGAGAACAATGATCATGGAGACATTCCATGAGTTTCCAAAGCCCTGTTTATTCTGGAGGTATCACTTACGGGTCACCATATAAGATGTGGCAAATTATTTACCCAGCCTCAGCTAGGCTGGGGCAGTAAATGTAAATACTTACCACTTGCTTTTTCCTGTTAATTCACAGTTTACCATGACTGAAATATCACACATTTCAGAGGCTAACAACTTTCTCCGTGCATTTGACTGATACTCAGGAAGACTGGGTTGTGTGAGATGTAGGTTTTCGATAACTCTGGGGAGAGCTTTTAGTGCGAACGTTAAAGCCTTGGACATGCAGTTTGGCCGCATAAGTTTGTTGTTTTGATGAACAGCGTGTTGTGGCACAAAATATTTATGATATTTGTGTGTTCATAACTTTCAAAGGAATGCCATGAAATAAGAACTCAAAAGGTAATTTCTGTTGTAGAATTAATCTCTGACATCATCCTTCCATTTGGAGATTAAGTATTGTTTACACAAGTTTACAGTTATCCTATCTGCATACGTCTTTGCATACCTGTATCACCCCTAGAATCTAAAATATCCAGTTGCCAGTATGAGCATTGCAGTTGCGGACTATTACATGCTTCGAAAGGGTGTAACAAATTGTTACATGGACTTTGACCAGTCACCCTGTGACCTTGCTCTTGGGGCCGTATCAGTCCACAGTTTGTCATGAGAAAATGAATCTTCCCTCCTGCGGACCTTCCTGAATAAGGAGAAAGACCCTGCTGGAATGCCTGTGGTAAATCCTGTGAGATGAGGGTCTGATCTGTGCTTCACACATGAGTGAGTTCTGCACTCTACTGAGCAGTACAGACTGAGCAGGCTCATGGGATGATGCCGTGGGACTGTTTGGGTCAGAGCTGTGCAGGGAGGTGGGGTAGGGCTGTTTGGGTCACTGCTGGGTGCAGCCGGTTGGGTCAGAGCTGAGCGGTGAGGTGGAGTAGGGCTGGTTGGGTCAGAGCTGAGCAGAGCTGTGAGGTGGGGCCGGCTGGGTCAGAGTTGAGCACAGCTGTGGGGTGGGGCCGGCTGGGTCAGAGCCAAGTGGGGAGGAGGGCTGGTTGGGTCAGACCTGAGCGGAGAGGTGGGGTGGGGCTGGTTGGGTCAGAATTTGCAGGGTTTTTGTTATGAGTCTCGAGAAAAAAGCAGCAGGATTAATTTGAATTGTACGGGGTTACTTTATCCGAACAGATGTAGCCGAATGCTTCAAAACACATTACAGATGAACAGTCATCCAAAATACACTAAAGCCGTCCAAGACACTTTTTTGAGCCAAAAGAAGTGGAATGTTCTTCAGTTTTCCTGGTCAATCATCTGGCCGGAATGAAACTGAGCGTGCTTTTCACTTGCTGAAGGCTAAACTATAGCCAAAACACCCCAAGGACGAGCACAGCCGCTGCAGTGAATGCCTGACAGAGTGCCGTTATGTTTGGGCTCCATATCTCAGAGGGTCATTTACTGGAAAGGATTTGTAACAAAGTCTTGAAATTATTGGTATCAATTAAGTTACATCCCCAGTTTTATTTATAAAACATTTGATTTCAGGCTTGTATCAACTCTTTCATGGCTCTTGCTTTTAAAGATTGTTTTTGGCTGCCCGGACTATGAACAATCATCAACAGCAAAAAAAAAAAAAAAAAAAACAGTAATAGACACTTAACGATAGGTCGATTATTACATGTATAGTGTAGGACCGTGCCTCTATTGTGATAAGGTGCAGATATGACCCTGAGTTGTGTATTTTTACTCTTATGTTTGTGTGAAAGGGCTGTGCCAGGTGCTGAGAGATTTGGCTTCAGGGCAAAAGTCTACTGGCTGCACACTCGCTGACAAAAAAAATGTCGTTAAAACATGTCCAGCGAACGGGACCGAGTTGCCCTTATGCAGATGTTTTGAGATCAATACACATCCGGTTTAAATTCAGTCTCAGTCTTCAGTTAAAACTTAAGTCGCTAACTCAGCTGTCGCTGAATAGGCCCATCTAAAGTGAATACGAGCAAATTCAGCTCAGAGCAAATGACCTCCAGCGGTCTATAGCAGGTGTGTGTCTAAGCGTTCGCCTGGTACTGTACCCATGTAGGTGGTTTCAGTGCCATCTCCTCATGTCTTCTGCGTTCTGTCACAGAGCAGTGCTACAGCCTGTCGCCTGAAGGAAGAGTCCGAGGCGGTGCGAGGTGTGGTGGAGGACAGGGCGGGACGACTGTCGGAGGAGAGCAACAGACTCCGCAGGCGTGTTCAGGAGCTGGAGCGCGAGGTGAACAGACTCAACGGCGTCATCAACGAGGCTAGACAACAGGAGAGTCGACTGACGGAGAGACTGGGGCGGCTAGAGGTGAGACGTGTTCAGTACGAGAGGAGAGAATGCTAATGGTGAGACAAGTTCAGTACGAGAGGGAAATTGCGAACGGTGAGACGTGTTCAGTACGAGAGGGGAGAATGCCAACAGTGAGATGTGTTCAGTGCGAGAGGGGAGAATGCTAACTGTGAGATGTGTTCAGTACGAGAGGGGAGAATGCTAACGGTGAGACGTGTTCAGTACGAGAGGGGAGAATGCTAACCTTGAGCATGTTCAGAACGAGAGGGGAGAATGCTAACGGTGAGATGTGTTTAGTCCGAGAGGGGAGAATGCCAACGGTGAGACGTGTTCAGTGCGAGAGGGGAGAATGCTAACTGTGAGATGTGTTCAGTACGAGAGGGGAGAATGCTAACGTTGAGCATGTTCAGAACGAGAGGGGAGAATGCTAACGGTGAGATGTGTTTAGTACGAGAGCGGAGAATGCTAACAGTGAGACGTGTTCAGTACGAGAGGGGAGAATGCTAACGGTGAGACGTGTTCAGTACAAGAGGGGAGAATTCTAACGGTGAGACATGTTCAGTACGAGAGGGGAGAATGCTAACGGTGAGATGTGTTTAGTACGAGAGCGGAGAATGCTAACAGTGAGACGTGTTCAGTACGAGAGAGGAGAATGCTAACGGTGAGACGTGTTCAGTACGAGAGGGGAGAATTCTAATGGTGAGACGTGTTCAGTACGAGAGGGGAGAATGCTAACGGTGAGACGTGTTCAGTACTAGAGGGGAGAAAGCTAACGGTGAGACGTGTTCAGTATGAGAGGAGAGAATGCTAACGGTGAGACGTGTTC